>VXAY01000236.1:541548-937024 GCA_013399855.1 Oxyruncus cristatus
GGAGCCGCAGTCCGGCCGCGCCTACAGCTCCCGGCGGCCCCCGGCCCGTCACACCACGGGCCCGCCGCCAATCGCGGGGCACGGGCCGGGGGGCGGCTGCCCGCGGCCATGGCACCGTCAGTGGGCAACGCGGTGTGCATCTGTGCGGCTCACGGGGTACAGGAGCCACAACAACGCTCCGTGGCGCTCAGTAATTTATTGAGCTTCCTGCTCAATAAAGCAGGAAGGTGCATTTTATTTTCGTTGCCCCTCACTGCGGCTGAAGTGTTGAGGAAATGGCTCATTTTTGTTGGTGTCTGAACTCCTCCAGTAACTGCACCAGTAGCGTCAGTCCTCGGGAAGCTTCTCCTCACCCCATACAAGAATGGGCTGATATCTAAGTGCACGACCACTGAATCAGTTAGGTTGGATGACCCCTCTGAGATCATCTAGTCCAACCTATGACCCAACACCCCCATGTCAGCCAGCCCAGAGCACTGAGTGCCATGTCCAGTCATTCCTTGGACACCTCCAGGGATAGGCACTCCACCACCTCCCCGGGCAGCCCCTTCCAATGCCTGTAACCCTTCTGGTGAGAAAATCCTTCCTGATGCCAAACCTGAACCTCCCTTAGCACAGCTTGAGGCTGTTTCCTCTTGTCCTGCCCCTTGTTCCTGGGAGCAGAGCCTGACACCCACCTGGATACACCCTCCTGTCAGGGAGTTGCAGAGAGTGAGAAGGTCCCCCCTGAGCTCCTTTTCTCCAGGCTGAGCCCCCTCAGCTGCTCCTCATATCCCTGAATCTCCAGACTCTTGGCCGGTTCCATTCCCTTCTCTGAACACACTCTAGTACCATGTCCTTCCTAAACTGAGGGGCCCAGAACTGGACACAGCACCTGAGGTGCCTCAGTGTTGCCCAGTACGGAGGGACAATCCCTGCCCCGGTCCTGCTGGCCACACCATTCCTCATACACATCAGGAGGCCATTGGCTTTCTTGCCCACCTGGGCACACGCTGGCTCATGTTCAGTACATGGCTGTATGAATACACTCAGTATATGTCTTTCCCTGTATGAGGTTACAGAGTCTCCCCTGACTCTCTGCAGCTGCAGAGAAGCCCACTGATGGTGGCAGGACATGCCAAGATCTCCAACCTACCCCTCCCAACTCCAGGTTTTCCAGCAAGAGCTCATAATGGAGCAACCAGCTGTTTTCTCCCGTCCTTTGTGATAAAGTGCTGTGCAATTGCAGATCAATTACTGTGATCTTGGATGGATCAAAAAGCTCTGATCTGGGAGGAGGATTTGGGCATAAGCTCCATCTTGGAAACTGAAATTTCTTGAAGGATCTGGAGTTTTGCTTTGGCAAAAGTGTCTTTTGAAATAACCCCTCACAAACCGAGGAAAGACTTAAATCCTCAACTTCTTGGGCATGGGTTACTCACAAACCTGTTGTGTAGAAACAGGAACCGCATCTCTTCATCCTCCGTTTCCCCGCTGCCCCTAAACATGTACAAAAGAACCCTTTTTATCCCATACCAAGTGACCTTTGCTTAGCCCTGATCACTGCCTTCCTTCAGGAGAGGATTTGGGATGTCAGATCCCAGAAGAGGATGGTGTTCACTTACCACCCTATTACAACGACAGATTTCAGGTGTAGACCTGCCCTCAGGGCCAGCAGACCTTTGCTCCCCCCACTGACCACCAGCCCAGGCATTTCATTTTGTGATTCTGTGTCTGCTTTGAGCAGTGGTATTTTGTTGCTAATTTTATTGTCTGTCATTCTAAAACCTCCCATGTAAGGATTTATTCTTCATTTATTCTTCACCAAGCCAAAATTCTCGTGTAGAGGCCATCTCCCATTTATCATGTTTCCTTTCTGAAATGTCTGTATTTGGAAAACTTACTCTAAAGGCTTCTTACTGTTTGTTTCTTGTCCTTTAAAGGAAGTTCAGAGTGTATCAGCAAGGCTGCAGAACTTCTCTCTTTCTGTAAGCTACATGTAATTGTGGAAATTCCAGCATGTTCTTCATGAAGTGAGGAAACTTTGGTGTGGTTTTGTGGTTTTGCACTGCAAAGTAGTTTCTTACTGAAATTCTAAACGCAAACATTTACATACATGTTAGGGAATAGAAAAATTTAGCTGCTACCTGGAAGTTGACTTGTGCCGGCTCATAAATATACACTGTGATTGGAAAAGAGAGTCTTTAATTTCCTGCCTGTCACCAGACTCTGCAGCGTGGAATGTTTGGTGTAAAATGAGCTATCCGGTGTCTCACAGACATCTCTGGTGGGGTTGGGGAAAACAGATCTGCAGGGAGATTTTTCATTACCTTATTTCTGAGGTATTTTTTTTTTTCCAGCGCCTACACTCTGACTATGTTTCCTACACACCTTCTAACTCTAGAGGAAATTAAATACCATCCCTGGGAAGTGCTGGTAATAAATATATACATGCAATGCAGAAAACCAAGAAAAAACATAGTCTACAGCCTGACAGCTGTCCAATTCCTGCTGTCTAGAAACAGACAGAAAAGTTCCTGACCCAGCCTTTCACTGAGGAAATTATGATCTCCTTTTCCAGCAATGCAGATTCACTGACTGCTTTCCTAACCTATGACTTTGGTCAGGGACAAAAATACATATTTTGTGACTTGAGTTTTGAGAGCAAGTTCTGAATTTGAATACACTGGATGCCCACTTTCTGCTATTTTATCGAGCAAACCTTCTTAATTCATCTCCCCATGTAAAAATATGGGAATAAATAAAGGGCTCTCTGATAATTAATGATCTGAGGGCTGTTCAATTTAAAATCAAGATCAGCGAATCTGAAGGTTTGGTTTCTTCACAAGAAGCTGCAGTGTTATATCTGAACAGCACAGCTAATACAGAACATGTGAAAAAAAACACAAGCCGAGATCACACCCAGCCATCTTTAGTCCATCTCAGAGTAGAGCTTTAGCTCAAACTGGAAACTTAGCACAGGCATGAGAGAGGCTCAGAACGTTCCTTAATTTGCAAGATGGATTGATTTATAGGTTATGAGCACTTTGAATTGGAGTTATTTGTATGTCAGTCAGCATGTGCTTGGAATAGCCCCTAAGAATAAGTCAATCTGAAGGTGAATGTATGATTTGCTGTATAAATATAAATGTGTAAATATATATATGTATATATATATACTTATATAACCAATTCCAAGCAGCAGTTGTTAACTACTGTCCTGAAGTACTACCCAGTTTCTGTGGGGAATGAAACCACATGAGAGTGTTCTTTATGAATGATATACCTGAAGGTGAGGAATATTTTTTTAACCAGTATTACTTACAAAGATGTTTTGGGGCAAAAGAAATACTGTTTTATTGCTGTATAAGAATCTCATTTATTTATTGGTGTGACCAATTTAATCTATGTCCTTATGCCATAAACCATATTTTGGTATTTACCTCAACATAAATAAATTAAATTAAAGAAAAATACGAAAAAGCCCCATTCCCCAACAGTTCAATGAGTGCTTTACCAGGAGAAACTAGGGCAGGTTAAGAGGTGCAAAATGTGCTGGTGTATAATTAAGGAAGTTTAAGCTCCTTTATAGTAACTGCCTGTTGTGCATGCTCTTATCACACGCTAGGTGAAAGCGTGATATTATCTTGTGCGCTGCAAAGTCCCCACCTAAATTACCTTGTGGTATTTGGTTCCTGTAACCTTGCTCTGCAAGCAAAGTGTCCAAGGCAGGGCTGAGGCATTTGCTTGCCACTGTTTAACCCCAGCCAGGAGCGAGGCCTCACACAGCCACTCACTGAGTGCCCCAGCAGCAGAACAGGGAGAGAATCGGAAGGGTAAAAGCTGGAAAACCCATGGGTTGGGATAAGGACAGTTTTACAGGGAAAGTAAAAGGTGTGCATGCAAGCGAAGCAAAACAAGGAATTAATTCCCATGGGTGGACAAGTGTTCAGCCATCCACAGGGGAGTAGGGTTGCATCACGTGCACAGGGTTAAATGCTGCTGGTGGAAGATTAGCTGGAAGACTGGACCACTGAAAATGTAATGGACTGACTCCCTGGGAGTTTTGAGCTATCTTCTGGGCATTCATTTACCTGCTTTACTCCCTTCCACACACCTCTGAGGTGGGATGTGTACTTTTCCTCCCCAGGTAAGACACAGCAGTTGTAAAAGGTTATTTTTACAGCAAAGGAGTGATCCTTGTGCCGTGGGGACAAGCCTCACAGGCAGTCGGAGAAGGCAGTGTCATCCCCAGACTACCTTGAGCATTCCGGTACTATGAAAGCACAGAATCCTTGGGAAAGGAGAAGGTCAAGAGATCACGTAGGAACAAGACACAAAGCTATGCGAGTCTCGCAGCAGCTTCTGTTCCTCCTGCTTGTGAGACCACGGGGTGTCCCCCGCGTCACGGTGTAAGTTTAAGCTTCCTCATACTAATAAGTAGTGCTTGTACTGTGTGCGTGCTCCATTCCATGCCCGAGGAGTTTCTTGCTGCCTGCAGGGGTCTCTGAGGGTGAATGTGCTCAGAGGAACAGCTGTGCTTTCTTCATAGGCAAGAGATATCATGGACTGCAGGGTGTGCACCTCAGAGTAGAGTCTTGCTGGATAATAAATTGCAGGCACATAGTGTGTGAGGAAACAGCAGCAGAATTGGGGTAGAAATAGCAGAATCAGTTGTTATTCTGTAAGTTGCTAGCATAGAAGTAATGGTACCATCAACAGCAGCCTGGTGACACTGCCATCAGGCCACTGTCCTGAGGTTGCCATAGTGCATAGGCACAAGCTATCCCATATACCAGCACGTGGAGCCATTGTCCTGCTGCCAAGGGATGGTGCTGAGGAAGTGTCAGACACCCTCAGATCCCACAAATGCCCTCCTGGGGCTCAGCAGGCTCATCTTCCTGCTGCTGGTTTGTGCAGTTTCCTGGGGCAAACCTCAAGCTCCTGGTCACAGTGACCTCATGCCACGTGTCCCCACGAGCAGGGCCTCCTGTCCTCATGGGTGAATGATGCTAGGAAGTTGATGGCAAAGGATCAATTAAACCTGAGGAGTTATTATTTAAAACTCCCCAGAAAATCCATATATCATGTACATATATGCTCCTGGACTTGGACTTGTCCAGTTTGAACTACTCCCACGTGTTCTGTCACTGGATCCTGTGGAGAAGAGCTCAGCGCCTCCCTCTCCAGCTCTCCTCACAGGAAGTTGCATGAGGTCACCCTGCAGCCTCCCTTTCTCCAGAGATACACCAGAGGGGTTTATACTGGACATCAGAACACATTTATTTATAGACAGGGTGGCCAAACCTGGAACAGGCTTCCTGGAGAGGCGGTCACGCACCAGACCTGGCAGGGTGTGTGAGGCATTTGGGGAACGCCCTCAACAACGGGCGGTGACTCGGTCAGCCCCGAGTCGCTCAGGCAGTTCAACCAGATGGTTGTTGTGGGTCCCTTTCCCCCGAAATATTCCATTCAGTCCCATCCCATCCCATTCCATTCCCTGACAGCGGGCTGGCGGAGCGGCACCACCTTGTGGCGGATCCCGTCACCTCAGCTGTCCCTGAAAGCTGCAGAGGCATATCCTGGAAAACAGCCCGGAAAACAGCCCGGAAAACAGCCCGGCTCAGCGCACACACAGAACGATACCGGACTGGCCACCCGGTGATCCAGTCACACATTTCGCTTGAGCCGAGGGCATCGGGAGCACCTCGGGCTTGGCAAAACTAAGCCAACCCCGCCCGTCCAGCCCGCTGAACCGCGAGGCTGCCTGGGTGTGAGCAGGAGAAAAAATCGGGGTGTCACGGACACCTCGAGTGACAGGACCCCAGAGAACAATGCAAACCCCACAGCCAACCACCCCGCAAACAGAAATGCCATCTGCCTATCCTCTGCCGACTAGAAAAAAACAAAGTTAAAGGAACACGGGACAGACGAGTTTCCCAGCACTGTTTGCTAAAAAGCCATACCTGGGGCACTGCAAGCAGAAGCACAAAGAGGAGCATCGTATCCCGAGGCTGCAGTTGCCCGAGTGCGTCCCGAGGGCCCCACGTGCTGCAAAGCCACAAGCAATACCTGTTGAGCAAACCACTGCAGCCACTACCCAGAAATTTTCGAACACTTCCCCGCTAGCTTTTTTTTAGTGGGCTCAGCTGGGTTTGCTTTAGGTGAAAATGCTACCATCTGCTACAATTATGTAATTAACCTTCATAGTTCAGACTTAATGATGCTCATTAAGGTTGAGTGTTTTTATTGGCTGAGTGCTGTCACCAGCTTTGCATTGAAGTGCAAAGGCAACTCTTAAGGGCCATAGTTTGAAGCATAATTAGCAATACGTGAGTGTTACACAGGGGCATGGGTGAGGGAAGGCAGAGGGCTTCATTTTATTCCGTGCTAATGCTGGAATGCAATGAACAGTAGAGGTCTGTTATATCTGGGTCCCTAATAATAATAATAATCGGCTACAGCAGTGTGGCAGCAAATTTGGACTATATGTGTCGGGACACCACAGGATCCCTGTCATCCACTGTTGGCTGTGTGACTTCCATTTCCTCAGCCAACCCTTCTCTGAGTCCAATTCACAAAATTTCTTCATTTATTCTAACATTACTTAATGAGTATATTTTTGCTGCAGGTCTTAAGCAAACAATTTTTAAAAAAAGTAGCAAATAAAGTATTTTAGAAAAATGCCCAGGATCAAAAACTGTGTGGCTTAATTCATCTGTGCATGTAAGACTCCTAAAAGATTAGGCTGATAAGCCATAAAAATATGTAACCACTGTTCATACCACCTTTACCTACAGCCATTCTCTGATTTGATTTGTCCAAGAGAAATGCCTATAGCTCTTCACATACTCTTAAAGGTTGGACTCATCACCTCAAATACATAGAAATAATATGCATCACAAGGCGTTACAATCTTCCATAACCCAACAATTTATTTAAACTTACATCACAATGAAAATCTAATAATAAAATACATCAGTTCACACCAGTCTGCATTGCCATTTTCTAAGGGTAAGCATCTTTCTTCACTTTATATTAAAACTTTTAGAGGTAAAAACTACTGCATTGTACCCGCAGTTCTTGAAACCTGGTGTAACATTAGGCAGGATATAGAGGAACTTTCAGAGCTAATCACACTTCAGTTAACCTCACATTTTTTGGCACATCTGAATGCTTTTTATTTTCTTCTTAACATAAAATAATTCTATAGCAAGTCAGAGAATCATGGACATAAAGCATCACTATCCAACGGCAAGTGCTGCCTAAAAGCATACAAAAATTGCATCATTTGGTTACAAAATAGTTCTTTATCCCAACTCTTAACATTGAAGTGCCGTGACAGAAGAGGGCCAGGAACAGGGCCGGCCTTGCTGAGTTGTTGCTGGTCCCTTTGCTGCAAGGCTTTAAGTAAATCCCAGAGTGATGTGTTAACAAGATGTTGATGGCTTTTGCCTTGCCAGGTCATTCCTTTCAAAGCACCCTCCAGCAGGTGCGAGGCCACCAGTAAATGTCACCCTCCTCACACCTGTTGCTGCTGCAGGGACAAAGTGAACAGGTTTGGGCAGTGCTCAAGAGGGGCTGTTTCTGCAGGCCTTGGCAGCCCAGTGGCTACAAATTGAAGAGCTGGTCAGCCACTGCTCAGTCTGGATTTCCTCTGCCTGGCACCACAGCATCTCTTCCTTTAGAATGTTGTAAGCAGGAGTGAAACATCAGTGGTAGTGGTGTGCCCGGCACATATTTGCACAAGTGTTTGCAGTTACTGTGCATGAATTTTTAAAACCTCTAGGTTGTGGGTTTAGGTGATTTTTGTTCTACACCACAAACCCCAGCTGCTATGAGCTTCTTATTATATTAAAAATAAAAAGCAGCCCACACCACAACACTTGTAATCAGGGTTAGTTTTTCCCTGGCTCTTGAGCTGTACTGTATCAATCAGAGTTTGGCACATTAAGTAGTGATTATGTTTCACTGATTGCCAGCTCCATGGACTGGTATTTATTTTGGGACATGGCTATTGCATTGGTTATGTCCCTTCTGCTCGTGTTGCTCATAACAAAGCAATATGAATGAACTGCTGCAGTAAAGGAGAGACTGACATAGCAAAAGAATAAGCATGTTAGAGCTCTCTGGGTGTTTAATAGCTAGATGGTCTCTGTGCTTTAATGGGAAATAAACATTTGTACTTGTCATGGCAGGGTTGCATTCTGTGCATCTTTCCAAAGCCCAAATCAAAAACAAAGCCCATTTTCTTGATTCAACTTTCTTACTTGTCCTTTGCTGATGCCCCTAATCTGAAATCCGTTTGGTGGGACCAGTGAGCATTCCTAGAAGGACCTTATGGCTTCTAAGCATCTCTACTCAGAGTCTCTCTCTTAGAGAAAGAAATTGAAGAAGGGACCATAATACTTGCTAACTTAGGGAAAGAAAGAAGTTACACAGATATTGGAACAGTTGTCGGTGGGGATGTTGGAAACTTACAGTAAGAGAAACTTCAAGGTATCCGTGGTGCTCTCTGCACGTACGTACTGACCCTGAAAGGCAGCCCTGACAAAAGCCCTTCAAAAACCAAACTCACTCCCAGAGTCACTGTTTGCCTCACATCCTTGCGCTGATTCCCCTTTCCTGCTCAGCAGCTGGTCTGAACACAGCTGAAGTGAACGGGGGTCCTTTGGCAGACCCAGAGCGGTGCAGAGGGAGGAGCTTTGGCTGAGCCGGCCAGTCCGCGCTGGACGGAGCCGCGGCACCTCTCCTTGTGCAGAGCAGAGGGCGCTGCTAAGGCGGGCAGATGTCGGCTGGATACCTTCACACGGACATAGTGCAACTTCTGCTCGTTTAAGACGCTGTGGGAAAGCAGCCGTCTGCTCCGTGCCAGAGTGTGAATGAACAGCAGCTACAGCCCAGCTCACACCCCTGGCTCAAAGTGACAGCGGGAGTAAAAGCTGATACATTGCAGGTGCGTTTCTGGTACCTGCAGTATTTTCATGCTCTTTACAACCTTTGCAATTTAAAGTGTCAAGGTGTGACAAACTATGTAGCAGTGCATTCCTTATATTTCATATACAAAAAAGGGCTCAAGGCTGGGAGCAAGAAGGCACAAACTTGGGAAATAACATAGCTGAGGAGTTTACACAAAAGTACTGTGTCATTTATTAGGCATCACTTAGCACTTATTTTCACATTTTGCCCCCAAATTACCCAAAGCAACATAAATTTCCCCCACTTCCTTTTCCCTTCGCACCCTCCTTTTGGATAAAGCTGCCTGTGCTCTATAGATACAGTTGCTCAAGAATATAACGTGAACACAGATAAATACAACATACACAGCAAAAAAACTGTATTATAGTACTACAATAGTCACATAATGTAATTAGCCTCCAGCGACGGCAGTGCCTGTGTGCTCTGGGGAACAAGTTCACGAACAGCAAGCGGGGCCACTGTACCGGAGCAATCCAAGGTTGGCAGTGTTGGGCAGAGCAAGGGGCCGAGGAGAGGCTCTCCGGGTGCCAGAGCAGGCAGATGGCTGCAGTTGGTCACAGGGATCCACTCGCTTGGGAGACCCAACCAGGAGATTTCTTCAGCCTGTATCAGTTCGGCGGCGGGTCCTTGGAACACCTTTAGGTTTGTTCATTGTGCATACGTATAAAGTCACCCCACATTCCTCCTGTTAGGCTATGTTTTCTTTATATATATATATATATTTATTTTTTTTTAACTTTTAACTTTTGAATTTTTTTTTCTTACAACTGTTAAAAAAGTTTCATGGTAAAAATAGCTCACTATATGATACATATACCCAAAGTGGTGCGATACTTTATATAATAAAAGATGAAAATAGTCACTTTCCATAATAAAAATAAGTTCTATTTTTTGCTTATTTTACAATATACTTAATAATTCTTTTCTTCTTCTTCACTCTGCAAGTAAATAGGTCCCGTTTTGATAGCGCTTCTGAGTCGATTAAAGTGGCAGGAGACTGGAGAATGGCTTTATAAGCATTTTGAGCAGCCGCATTCCACGTGTCTCTCCAGTTCTTCCGTGAAGGTGGAGCCATCCACGCACTGGAAGAAGTATTTCCGCCGTTTGCTCCGGAGAGGGACGCAGCACTGCCCGCTCCCACAGCTGCCACGGCATTCCAGGCGGGGCACTTTGGTGGCAGTGGCACACGACGTGTAGCCCTGCTGCTTCCTGACTACTTCTCGAATGATGTCTCCTTGGCAGAGATTCTCTGGGGAGACAGCAGAGATGTGAAGAAAAAAAAAGCAAAAAAAAAAAAGCGGTAACTATTTTGCCAGGTATTCCCCCAAACACCAGCAAACAGCCCCGTACTCCTAATGTGATTCAAAACCAGATGGCATGGGAAGGACCCTACTGCTTCGTACCTGCCATCAAAACAGAGCTTGTGTTCCACAAATGTGTAATATCCGGTGTGAGGCCGAGGCCAACGGGCCTGCTGGCTTTGATCAGCAGTTCTGGAAATGCTTTAATGAATGCTGAGTGTTGAATCCTGCAACACTCCTGCAAAGTAGGAATTAGTTTTACCATGTCTGCTTTTCAGGAGCAAAGGTCACCCTGCTCTGCAGGACACTGGTGGTCTGGGATACCTGAAAATGTCTGTGCTGTTCTGCAGTCACTGTGCAGCAGCCAGACACATTTTGGTGAGCCTGTACATGGGTATAATTTGAAAAGTCTGTGGTTCCTTCACAGGAAAGGCACAACCTAAATAAAAATAATATAAGCCAGCTCTTTCCTTCTGTACAGTAACAAAAATAAGGCAGAAAGGATGAAGTTGAAACTCAGTGAGTTTCCAGCGAGTCTTTTCAGGGCAGGGCAAAAGAGCTGCCCTAGTGGAAAGTCCAGCACGATCTGTGGGACTCCCCAGGAAACCTGCTCAGCTGCATCCAAGGGAGCAAGCTGAGAATCTTTCATGCTGCTTCAGGTGAGCAGCACCTCCTTGGTATGCAGGATACCTCCTTTCCCAGCACTGCAATTAACTGATCCCTGCTTGCTGAGGGTAAAGCTCACAACATCCCACCTGAACCCCAGGAGCTGCAAACCTTAGACAGAGAATAAAACCCTTCACAGCACACGTCCCCCTTTCCATATGTTTGGATAGCAGCCACCTAGTGTTGTGTGGTTCTTTTCTCCTCCCTATATTGCTCTGCAGAGACTGGCTTAGCTTTATCTTCTGCCATTTGCCATTTGCTCCCAATACAAGTCCCATGGAAGAGAGGTATAAACAGAGGTGTAAAGCAGGAATGCAGCACAGCAGCACCCAGGCCCTGTGGCCAGTCTCCTACCTCTGTCACAGAGCTCTCCGCTGTAGTTGGGGTCGCATTCGCAGAAGGGCTCCCCGTGCTCCGAAACTTTACACTGCCCGTGGCTGCATTTCAAAGTCCTGCAGGGATTTGAGGAATTGTTCTTCTTGTCACAGTACATGCCCGTGTAGCCCTCCATGCACTTGCAGGTGTAAGCAACGTTGGCTGCCACGCACTTACCATGCAGACACCTGGAGAGAGAGGAGCATTCAGAGCTGGCCTGTGTTAGACGGGAACATTCCTTTTCCCAGAAATGACTGGGTTTGGCACTTCTGCCCATTTAATTCCAGGACACCAATCCAAAACCAGCAGTTCAGTGTCAAACACTCTGAAGAACCTGTGAGTTTTCAGTGAATACTGGATGTATTCAGAGAATACACCTAGAATCTGTGAATCTAAGGGATCTCTTTAAAAAGCATTAGGCTTCTCCGCGAGCACGGACCGACACTTGGCATCCACACAAGACAGCTCACACTTACAGCATCAGCACGTGGCACTAAGTGCCAACAATCAAGCTGCATGCCCAGGCTTCCTGAGCAGAATTACTGTACAAATAATATCAGGTGATGAAAACCAGCGTGATAAATGAAGGTGCCTTTAGAAAAGCTACGCACAGACTATCGGCGGGCAGCTGTAGTTGAAGGGTTCCCTGGCTCTTGTGGGAAGAGTTGATCAAAGCACTGAGATTTGGCATTTCCAAGAAATACCACAGGGTGGGGTGTTGATCCTTAGCAGGTTCTCTGACACCATTCCCACTTCTGGGGCAGGGACTTGAAACTGACTGAAAACAGGGAAGAGGCAACACTCTCCAGCCAAGGGAAAGGTGCTTGGGGCTTATAAACCTTTGCCATAACAAAGGTTTGGCATACAAGGTCCTACTTGACATAAACCCATGTTTCTCTTATTTTCATTCATTTTCTTTCTAGTACTTTCAAACTGTTCCCTGTTTATGTTGAATTCTTGTACATTTAATTTTTAAGCTTTGAACTAAAAAGGACAAATAGTAAAAGCAGTTTCAGTCAGATCAAGACCTGCAAAATAATACAGGGAGTCGCAGTCTATATAAAGCAGTATTTTTTGCCCCACCAACCAGAGGTTACCTGATCTTTACAGGTGCCTTTTCTCACTGAGATTAACCTGTGAGTGTTGGAGCAGACACCTGCCTGCAGCACTCTGGGATCCTCTGGACACACAGGACTTGGCTTTAAGGAGACAGTTTCAAAAAAGCTGAAGTGACTTCATGAAAGGTGGGACAGTGTGTGAGCATTAGAAATACAAACAGTTACTTTCTTTAGCAAGGGGCTACATTCATAATTGCCTTGCCCTCCTTGGATTATGAGAGAAACAATCCCTCATCACGTAAACATGTGGAACTCCCTTATTTTTCTCTTGCCCAACCACAACAGCTTTGTGTTGACATTGGAAATTCAAGGTAACATTTGGGTTTCCATAACTTTGGTTTCTAAACTCTCAGGTGCTTCTCAACACCTTCCAGGGTTCAGTATTTTGCAGAATTAGACCCAGAAACAAGTCTAAAATGATACCTCTATGAGGTTAAATTTCTGCCCGTAAGAGAGTGATTATTCACTGTGTCAATTTACCTGTCAAAAGTATGTGCTTGTAAAAAGCCCCTTCCACAGAGTGCAACCAAAGCCGCTCCTAGAACAAAAGTACTTCCATCTGCATATGAAACAGCACTGAACTATGCAGCCTGCTGCTCTGCACAGGGTTGTTTCCTCTGTGCTTGCCATGAGAAAGCCATTTATCCCGTGTTTCTGATGGAGATGTGGTTATCGAGCCTTTGAACAGCGAACGCTTTACACTCACACTCCCTTCGCATGCAACGCCACGTTCTCCTTTAAACTTGCACTTTGAAGGGGTGTTTCAGAGTGTAATATTTAAGTCAACTATTTGGGAAATATAAAACTGCTCACATTGGAGTGCATAATGGGTTAGTTTGAAGACTGGGTCCAGTACTGCTGTGAGCAGACCCCTAAAACGTGTACCTCGTGCTCACAGGCAGCTCTGCTCTGGGTAAGTGGGTCACCTCCTCAGAGTTGAGCCCTACCCATTAACAGGAGGTTTTGTATTTTAATGTGTAGAATCACCGCTGAAAGCATGACCTGCAGCATTAACACCTGACCTCCCTCAGGCTCATGATGTCCTTTGGAGAGTCAGCAGCCTCGGAACAAGCAGTGGAAATTGAGAGCTGCCACGGGTGCTGACTCACTACTGCCAATAACTTCATGTGGGAACGCAGCACCTCCAAAAATAGTCAGATGTGGTTTCACAAGATGAAATGTGAAATATGCATTAGCTGTAAAGCTTTTGCCCTCCCATCAGCACTTGTTTGAGCTTACTTGTGGTTGAGACATGGGTCTCCAATTTCCTGGTCACACAGGGGGCCCATCCAGCCCGGGTGACATTCACAGATCACACTCGTTTTCTCCAGAGACCGGCAGATACCGTGCTTGCAGATGTTACAGGACTTGCAGCCAGGAAGGACTCCCAGTGACTGCTGTGGCAAATCCTTGAAATCCTGCAGCTCATTGTTGATGCGAACATCGTGGATACATCCATGAAAACCGTTTGGTGTCTTATCTGCACCCTGGCGCAGAGAAGATAATCCAGTAGAGGTTGGGATCCCTTCAGATAAAAGCAAAAGGGGAAGGTTCACTCACAGTTACAATGATAATACATAAAAGACAATTGGTAAGGTTTCTTTTGTCACGGCCCCTTAAAATCTTGAAAGAATTAATTTGCATAGGACCCGTGTAAGGGTGCACAGAATTTGTTACCCGTAAGTAATGCCACTGTTAAGGGTGGTCTTAAAACTAACCCAGCATCTTTGTTAAACTGTGTGTTAGGAGGAAAGTAGGGGGGAAAGTTAGGAGGAAATGTAGTGGGGGAGATGGACAAAACTGTGGGCACCTGAAGGCTCTGTGTTAACACTTACTGTAGGTTAGGAACAATTGCTCTGGGGTAATTTAATCAATTACTTTAACTAAACCACCTGCAGTGGAAGGGCAGCTGGCATCCATGGGAATGCTGCACATGGAGAGGTGGCACATGCAGAACAGTGAGGGTTTAGAAAGAAGCAAGAAGAATTTTAATAGGCAACAAAAAAGTCTCCACTGAGCCCATGGCATCCAATAGTCCTTCATTTCAGGTCTCAGGTTTGTCCTGAGAATTTTTTTGTAGGGAATTAGTATCGATCCATTATGCTCATCCATTAACAAAACTTTTCCATGTGATTATTTCCCAAACTCCCTGCATAAAAACTGCTGCAGGGTTGGTATTTTTATGCTGTGCTAGAGGGAGAAAATGTGATGGCCTCTGCACCAGCCGATTATCTTTGATGCACAATGCTCTTTAATAGCCTGTGACATTCTTAATAGGACCCAATTATAAAATTTCAGCTCTGTACAAAGCAAGATTAGCCAGTTTTCTGTTTTACGAGGGCAATATGCAGGGTTCTTTTAGAAAAGTGTTATTAAAGGGAATTATTTACAAAAGGCTTGACCAGCACCAAATGAAGTTGGTAAGAGTTTCTACGATTGGATTCAATGATCTCATTAGAAAAAGCCCAAAGACTTTCTGAGTCTATTATTATTCTGCTGACTGAAAAGTCAAGAACTCTGTGTCACTGAAGGAAAGAGATTTCAACATTCAGTCCAGAACAGAGCTGAGGGGGTTCTGGCAAAAACAAATCCACTGGGCAGAGACCAGCCTTTGTTCTGTCTCTCATAACCAGACACCTAATCAGTGGGATAGTCATTATTCTAGGCATCTGTTCCCCACCCCACTTGGCTGCTCCTTCCCCCCAAATTCAGTACTTAATGTGAAAAAACTTCTTAACTGAAGTTTGGTCAATTCTAGTACCTCTCCAGTATTGAAGCTCTGGCTTCAGTTTCCAGTGAGAAAACTGTGAACCAATACATTCTTAGTCAGCTTGTGTGTTAATATGTTATTTAATTACACGTCCCCTTCCCCCCCAGTTTTTAGACCTCTATAAAATTTCCAGCAGAAATGCTGCTCGGCTGTGGTATATTTAAACCTACTGACTATTGATGTGCTTTTCTGCTGTGGTTGTTTGTGATACTTCCACTGTGTTCTTCAGCCACGACACCTTGGTGCCAGCCAGTTCTGAACGCTTCAGAAATGACAAGTGGACTGTTCCTGCCCTGACTGTGTGACACAGAACCTGCCTGTGCTGGCCCTGTGGTGGCTGTGGAGCACAAAGCACAACAGCAGAGGTGGTGTTTCCAGGCTCTCTGTTCAGGGAACCAACCTCTGGCTGAGGGGAAAGACAAACCAGTAGTGGCCCCCACTCCCACCCCCTGCCCTGGAGAGCCCTCTCCGTGGGACGAAGATGGTTTGCTTCTGAGAAAACATTAAAATCCCAAGTCCAGAGTAAGTCACAGTACCTCCAATATAGAGGGGTGTGTTGAGGCTGACAGAAGACTGTTTCTGGAGTTTTCCCAGACTCTTGGGAGCCCCCTTGTCCACCACCAGGTTCAGAGTTTGATTCAGCATCACGAGTTCCACACTGTGAAACTGCCCATCATTTACTGTTTCCACACTAAAAGGAAAAGCAAAAAAGAGAATTAGAAGATGAACAAGGAACAGCCTTTGCTTCTGTGACATCCTGTGTCCCGGCACATCTTGCAGAGCACAGCTCCACTCTGTGCTCCTTTACGGTCACCGTGGTCGCAACATTTCCTCTAGGTACAGACTGACACACTGCTGATGCCTGTGCAGGCAGTGCTGACACATGTGATGCTTGAGAAAACAGCTAATCAGGACAGGAGCTACTGGAGTTGTGTTTCCCAGGGCAGAAAAGCAACGGGGAGTTACACAGCATACTGGCTTCGGTGACAAAACTACCTAAAAAGTTCCACTCTGTGCTCTCAGCCACAGCTTGCTGCCCCTCTGTCCCACTGCCTGGTGGGCCCATGCTGGAGGCCAGAGCCCTGAAATGATTGCTTCTTGGATGGTTAGTTTAAACTCACATTATTTCACAGGGGCAGGGAGGGACTGCAGTCTGGGTGAGACAGCAGGGGCCTCTGAAACCAGAGTTTCCTCACGGCAGAAGTAGCTTGTAACTATGTGCTAAGGAATAAGGACAGGCTGAGTTTCTTAAAGCAACAGAAGGAATTCAGGAGTTTTTGGCTTATAAATGACCAGGGTGCTTTGTTCAATACCAGACAGCAATACCTGAACACAAGGAAAACTGACAAATTGCTACTCTTTGTGAGACATTTAGGTGTAGATCAAGTCTTGAGAATAAGACAGCAGGAGTTAGAGGGAGGGGGGACAGAGAGCAGGCAGCCATGTGAGCAGACAAGTTATTAAAAGCACGCTCTATTTACTGCTCATGTGTTTTTAACACTGGTTTTTCAGATGCATGAAGCCTGCAGTGACTTAGATAACTCAACAGCTTTCACAGAACCACAGAATCAATTAGGTTGGAAAAGACCTCTGAGATCACTGAATCCAACATATGATGGAAGACCACCTTGTCAACTAGACCACGGCTCCTAGACCATGGTACCATGTCTGGTAAAGACAGAACACACCAACTGTGGGATTTGGGCACCCTGAAATACTGCTTAGACAACAACCTGGATTTGGAATTGCTGCACAAGTGGTACTCACCACACTACAATGTAGACGGTTAGTTTTAAGAGTGGGTTTCAGCTCGTTCAAATGGCCCACAAGCTCAGCATCCTCTCTGAGTAAGTTACAGAGTCACAGGTCAGATTCCTTTCAGGTGTTTTGCAAAGCTGCAAGGTCAATGTCTCTGAGCTATTTACCCACACCTTCTTCACTGTCAGTGGAGAGGCACAGACACACGCATCTCTAAGCATGAATCTCCTTTTAGATGTGTCCACCTCTCAACCTAGAATAGATGCTGCTCCTCTTTAATGCCCAGTCCTGCATAGCTGATGTGTAAAACTATTGTAGCAAGGAAATAAGACCTTGACTTCAGAAACAAATTACATGCCTTGGAGATTACCAGAATTCAGTCGTTGCTGGAAGAAGTACCATTTTTATAGTGTTTTATGGCAGACCTGACATAACCAGTTATACTTGAGCAATGTCAGGCAGCAAGTCAGCACTGCAGGCATTTCTGAGGATGTGCTGTTTAAGAAGAGCACACTGCTGATTCAGAACTGAGCTAATGTGCCCCTGCAGTGCTGCTCTCCCCACAGGTTTTTGGGATGAATCACGAACACATATACCTTTAAGAGTTTACCTAAGGTTACACAGGTTGCAAGGTGACAGCAGTACATGAGCACCTTTACAGTGTGGCTTTACATAAACAAGAGGTTAGTTCTGCCACAGAAAAGCTCCGGAGAAAGCTCTGCTGGCTGAACTGCTCATTCCTGACCTCCAGGAAAGTGCTGGGCTGTGGCTGCTGCCCATGCTCAGGGTGGTGAGAGAGCCCTGGGGAGAACTCAAGAACCTGGAGCTAGCAGTACCGTTTAAAGTGTTTTAAAGAAAAAACTTAAAGGCTTGACACTGCACAGAAATACAGATCCAGTAGATCCAGGAGACAGTCTGGCTCAGAATAGTTGTAGCAGGGCCCTGGCAAGGGCAGTGAGTTGGGTGGCCCGGCGTGAGAGGTGTAGGATGTATTCCAGACTCATTGCCAAAGGTGCTGCAGCGTGTGCCCCTCAGAAGAACAGGCCTGTCCTCACTGTAGCCAAGTCACTGTATTGGGGCTACACCTCCAGCAGGCTCTTGTGTGGACTGACAACCCAAATAAGTTTGAAAACAGCTGGTCCAAGCTTTCTGTTTAGATACTCTGGAATTCTGCTAAGTATCTGCTGCATTACAAGGAACAGCTGTGCTACGGCAACGCGCCGACTGGGTGATCCCTGTGTGCTCCCTGCTTATCTCACTGCTGCCTTGCAATGCCTGATTCCCATGGGGGAAGCACTTGGACTTCCAGCTGAAAGGTGAGAGATAAATAGAAATGCACATTTGTAACTGTTAGTCTGTGCAGAAGTGCCAGTGAAAGGAAGAAGAGCCAAACGCCACGGGCTGTGAGAGCTGAGCACTGCGGAGGTGGGATGGAAGGCTGTAGGACAGGGAGCCCTTCCCCAGTGGGATCAATAGCTGGAGCTAACACACAAACCACAGAGTTATCTGCAGAAGGCCAAGCTATGACCATTTGTCAGAGGACAACATTATCACATCTGGCAGGGCTGGCTCTTCCCAGGGCCAGGATTTCACAGGCATTCATCACCTACTTCTCCACAGGGTGTGCTTTTTCCAGATTATGCCTTGACTAGCAAGCAAACAAAAGTCTGTGAGTCCTGGCAATGGAAGCAGCCACCCCACATGGTGCTCATGCCTTTCAGCATACCCTGAGCTGGTATTTTTGCTGTAGAGAGAGTGAGAGGTCCCAGTCTGCAGGTACACGCGGATGAGTATTACTCTGTTCTGACCCTTTCACTTTTTTCCTCCGAATTAAAATAATCAGTGCCTGGACTTAGAGAAACAAAGTAACTCCCAGCCATCACCCAACACTGCAGTTTTGTAAAGCAGATAAAGTCAGAACAGTCGAAGCACTCATCTGCTGTTTGAGAAGACACAGAGATATGATAAAAAAGCTGTATGTGGACAGCCAGGATGGCAGGAAATCCCCAGGCAGCAGAGACTTGTGTGAGAGCACTCACTGCTGCTGCTGCTGACGGACAGGCGTTCAGACGCCTTTGGGTCTTAAGAGATGGAGACAGCAGTGGGGGGAGAGACCGGTGGTGAGAGAAATGCTACATGAACTCTCCTCGGAGCCTCTTCTGGGCCTTGAGGAGCCCCGGCAATGGTCGGAGACAGCTGGAGACAGTGGCTTGGCCGGGGATGAAGGGCGGGCGGCCGCTGAGCAGCGCCGCGCACACGGCTCGGCTCCTCGTCAGCGGCCCCTGCTCTGTTAGGGGTTCATTAAAACCTTAATTGAACTCTCCCTGGGGATCAGGTGCTCTGCCAGGGCTCTTCCCGCCGGAGCCGCCCGCGGGACGGAGATACCTGCCGCGGCTCGGGATTTACGGGGTTCCGCCGGCCGCCCCGCAGCGGGGAGGGAATGCGGGCTCGTACATGGAATGTGGAGTGAGGGTCGGGAATGTGGGGCGCGGGTCGGGACCATGGGGTCCGGGGAGGGAACGCGGTGCCGGGAATACGGGGCGCGGGGTCGGGAATGGCGGTGCTGGGGCAGGAGGGACTGCGGGGCGCAGCCCCCGCGGTTGCGGTACCGGCGCTGGGTCAGCAGAGGGCGCCGCGGCACCGCCGAGCGCTGCGGCCGCTCCGACACCGACACCGACACCGACAGCCCGCACAGCCCGCACAGCCCGCACAGCCCGCGGACACCGACACCCCGCACACCCCGCACAGCCCGCACAGCCCGCACAGCCCGCGGACACCGACACCTCGCACAGCCCGCGGCCACCGACACCCCGCACGCCCCGCGGACACCGACACCCCGCACGCCCCGCGGACACCGACACCCCGCACAGCCCGCGCCGCCCCTTCTGCCACGGCTTTATGGTCAAATCACAGTCACACGTGTGAGCAAAACCAGGGAGAGGGGAAAGGTGCGGCAGGAAGAGCCAAAGGGCCGCTGGTTCGCCGCCGCCCGCCTCCCCGGCCGCACTAACGATGTCCCGCTCCCGCACCTTTCCAAGGCGTTAACACGGACGGGGATTTTTAGCTGGCTTCCAGCTGGAGTGTTTAGGGGCAACACCGTTGGATATCACAGAGTTTACAGGGTATCCTTGCTGGAAAAAAAGGGAGGGATTATGTTCGGAGAGTAAACGCTTGGAAGTGTAAGCAAGGATTTTCAGGAATTTAATGGTTAAACTTGCTAAAAAGTAACCAGCAAAAGGAGTCAGGAGTTTCACACAACACAGGAGGACTCCTCAGGACCCAGGCACTGGTCCTGGGGTGTGCTCAGCAGAAGGTGAGGACCCACCTTGTCGGCATCTCACCCACTGTGCTCAGTCCCTGCAGCACCTTCGCTGGAGTCGCGTCACAACCTGGATGCTGAGAAACCATCTCAGTTCCTTTCCAAGTGGAATCACTTCTGGTCCCTTAAAGCCTCTATCCTGCAGGAAAGGCAGCGCCTTTGGCACAGCCAGATGCTGGCAGGAGGGTTTGTGTAGCTCAGCAGTGTAGCCAACACGTCCCAGTCGGAGCTGGCTGCTCTGTGAGCCCCCGGGGGCTGAGGAGGAGTAGCTGCCAGCCCTCACTGCCCTGTGTCCCCAGCAAAAGGGACACACTTGCTGCTCCTCGACGCACAGCAGCCCTCACCTTTCCCTTCTCCACCCCACTCATCTTTCCATAGCCCAAGTTACGTCCTTGCACAGTCCATCACGCTGCTCTCATCGAGGCTGCCCTCACTGAGAGCTGGACACAGCACCTGACCACAGCGGGCCAAAAAGAGAGAGGAAAATGCTGGGCATGTGACCAGAGCCCAGGCTTCCAAAGCTCATGGGACGGCCCTGGGTCCAGGGCCTTCTGTTCTCTCAGAGCTGTCCTCACATGGAATGGAGGCCACTAGAGAGGACTCTGTGGAAGAGACATTAAAATTTCACCTGGCAGGGAGCTGGTCTCACCTGTCAGAGCAACTCCAGCACGATGAGCCAGCGGACCCATTGCAGAGGGCACTGCACACAGACCATGGATATGGCCTCTGCTCTGGGCTTAGACTCCAGAATACAAAATGAAGGGAAAGGGATGTGAATTAAACATAAAACCACAGGGAATATAGGAAAGAACCAATTTCCACTCTCATTTCTGAACTACTTCTCCTTCCTATATTTTTTTCCCCTCTAGTCCAGCCCCAAGCACATACAGATGTTATAAACACTGACTCCCCTTCCTCTAATACCCATGAGAGATTTAGAGCTGAGCCACTATAAATATGCCAGTGAACAGAAATGCATTAAAGGATTAAAGCATTCAGTTGGAACTTGTAAAATTTGGGCTTTAGGGTCAGGCTTTTTTTTCACTGACAAGTAATATACCTTTAGTGTAGACAGCAGAGAACAGCAGGGCAGAGGAGTCAAAACCAAAAATAGCTTATAAGTATCACAGCAAACCATGTCACTGAAGAAATGTATAACCATCAATTATGCAAATGAGAACATCAATTCATTAGCTACAGTCTCCAGATTTTCCTGACCTCTGTCTTAATGGGGACACGCCTCATTTGATGCACAGAACAAAGGAAACACAAGGATGGTAAGAGACTGGGGAGTGAAGGCCATGGGGAACACTGAATTTAGATAATCTTTGAGAACATTCAGACTAGAAGGGAATAAACAAAAATATCTATCCAAAAGAGCTAAAGGAGCTTACAGCACATGGGAGGAGCAGGCACCAGAGAAGAGGTACCAAAATCAAGAAACACAAGGTAAGAGCTGCAGGGAACCACACTGAGATGTCAGTTTGGGAGCTATGAAACTCAAACTGTGCCAGGCTGACTGCAGGTATCAGCAGTGATGGGTTTTCACCTTTCCAAGCTACACTTACCTCCCACCCTTAGTTCCAGCTATAATCAGTCCTTGGCCTAAAATAGATTTAAACTTCTCCATGGCAACAAGGGCAAAATCATAATTGGAGTGGTGTTTGTGTTACCTCTACATTAACACATCACTTCAAGCACTATCATCTTCAGAAGCTGAATAAAAACCCCATGTTGAGGAAAAAAAAGTATGAAAAATGCTAATGAAACACAGGACTAGGGAAATAAGAGGTGAAGGGGATATTAAAGCACTCAAATTCGCTTTCAGCTTGAAATAAACTCTCTTGTTATGTTCAATCCTGTTTTACATGGCTTGAGTGTTAGGTCCTCTAGGCTGAGGGCACTCGGACATTCAGATTTTTTTGCTTGATACCTCCATTTTAATTTGCTCAGTTTTATACCTTTTCTCCTACTCCATAGACCACCCAAATAAACCATCTTTCTCTTCTTGGTGTTTACAGCCCTTGAACACTGGCAGCTGATTACCGTATCTCCCTTAATGATCGTTTGGCCAGGCCGTGCATATCTAATTTCCAGTCATAATTCAATTCCTGCAGCACCCCTGCCAGCAGTGAAAGTCACTGTATTACAGACCTTCTAAGGAAAAAGCAAGGACCTTTTTTTTATAACCCTGCAACATGCAATTAACACAATCCTGACCCCCTTCCCTAGATGATTCATGGAAGGGTCAGACTCATGGCACTGCTTGCTTGTAGTGAACTCCCACAGTGTCCGTGGCCTGGGTGAGAGATTCCCACACCTCCCTCCAGCCCCTCTGCTGGGAGCTGAAGCTGCTGGATGCTTCATTCTGCTGAGAATCTGCTAATGGCAGTAAAAATAGCTTGAATGCACTCCTGGAGTCCTGGGCCTCTCCTGAGTGACAGATCACAGCGTTGTTCCCTTCCCACCTTCCCCACCAGGATGTGTTGGCACATCACACACACAGCATTGTAGTGTGGTGCCACGAGCTGCTGCATCTCTGTGTCCTTACTGTAACAACCATCATATAAAAGAAGAAACCCAGTAAACACAAAGTGTAAAAACAATCAGTTAGAGATTCTGTGGTGCTACTGGGTTGTATTAAATCTGTTATCCTCATAAAAATGACACTGCAAAGAGCAGAGAGGAAGGCAGGCCCTGGCACAGTGGCAGGGCGGTGACAGCACCGAGTGCCACATCCTCCCCAGCACTGCACGAGTACAGATGTGTGGGCACACCAGGAGAGGCTGTGGCACAGTCCTTGGCCCTGCCAGGGCTTGGAACAGAGCAGGGTGCTTGGGGTCATTTTTTAACATCAGTATCAAATTGATACTGATGTTAAAACACTATTGAAAACAGCTCTGCCATTCAACTGGTTATCAAATCGCAGGCTCTGATGAGAAAATCCACCAAGTGCCTTCACAGAGTCATTTCATCAGGCAATACTTCCCACCATCCATCCCCTTTTCAGCCCTGCAAAATATGGAGGTATGTGCCATCCAGCAGTAGGGAGCAGGGCCACAATATTTAACAGTACAATTAACAGGGTGTCCAATCAGAATGACAGGTTTTATCTGAAATTGGAGGCTAAGCCCCAAGACAAAAAACCCCGCCATGTCTATTTAGAAACCTGATTTATGGTCAGGAAATGAATTTGTTTCCACCTCATCTATGTCAACAACCCACAGTCGGATGTCTCTAATTCCACAGAAACAACCCAAATCCATTGCTATTTGACAGCCACAGTAGCAGCTGCCATGCCCACCTTTTCCCTGCAGCAAACACAGAGCTCTGGGTCATTTCCACAGTGGGAAGAAGCACTGAAATAATTATGCACAGACCCATCCTGCACCTCCATGATCACCCTCAGGTCTGCGTGTGCTGCTTCTGATGTAGGATTCACCGACTGGATCCAGAGCCAGGTGCTTGGGATAAATGGGATGTGAATCCATCACACATGGTACACAGCTAAACTTTGTGTTACTCATCATGTTTACAAGAAATTTACAGGCGGAAAATAAACATATTAGCTTTCTACATGTTGTTGTAAGGTGAAAACCTCACAATTCAAGACATGAGCGAGTCATTAGTGCGTGGGAAATTTATAAAGCCATTTTGACTATGATTAGATTTATTCCATCACTGTCTATTATGAGATTACTTCATCCCTCCTCAGTATTAACCAACTTTGGCAATGTACTACTGGACCAACACCCTATGGCATAGCAGGAAAATACCTTTAAAACATATTTGCACACCTTTCTCCAGCTTGGCCTCGGCTGACCGGGGATGTCTGAGTGCAACTTAGCCCCAGATTTTGGGTCCTGAAGGAGGTGACTTGGGACTCAGGGAATGTAATTTCTATTTCTGTCACTACCACAGGGCAAGTGGCTTTAGATGAACTATTCCCAGCTTCCTGTACCTGGTACAGATACACCAGCACTGACTCACTTTGTGGAAGGTTTTGCCTTCTTCTGGTAAAACACCTCACCCCAAAACACTCTACCCATGTGTAAGGTTAGACCTGGAGCTGTGGGGCTGCTCAGATACTGCACTGAAAAGAATGAGCTGGGCAGGGGTGAGGAGAGAGAGGAGAGATGAGAAACTATCATTTCTGCAAGAGATACTGGAGAGATTTACAAGGAAAAAAAATTAATTCAGCTCAACAAGATTTTGCCTGCTAAGTCCTCCAGCAGCCTGAAGGACAAAACTTTACCCTTCTTAAGCTTCGGCTCAGCAGAAGAAAGTTTCTGAAATTCATGAAAGCAAATATTTGATTCTGAACCTCCTGATAAAAGTTAAATAATATTTTAAGGTCTTGGCCTTACATTTTCACTGTCCTACTACACAAAAAAAATCCAGGAAAAACTAGGGAAACGCAATGTTTGTAGTTTGACAAGAATTCACACACTTGCCATTTTTCTCCCATTTCTGTACACCAGAGCCCTTTATAAAGGCAAAAAATACCTCAGCTGTCCTTTGCCTTGGCTCATGCAAGATGTATAAGTACATTCAAATGTTACAGTTTTGACTGTGCAGGTCAGAGTCTAGTGCCAGTTTTTTTCATTATATTTGATGCAGAATCCCTAAGGAGCACCTGAAAAAATAAGAGAGTGTGATAGAGAGAATAAAATGAATTGCAAATATGCAGAATTATTAAGAGCTCAGTGATGTCTCATAGAAATCTCAGAAAAAACAGTCTATTTAGAGACCATCCAGAGTATCAAACAGGCATCCCACCAGGGACAGGCGCAGCACAGGCTGCAGAGTGTGAAGGTATTATGAAGAAAAGGACCAGTCATGCAGTGTGCTCTGCAAAGAGACTTCTGGTAAAAACTGAGTTTGACAAGCTCTAATAATGATCCTAAGAATAATTAATGCTTTCACTCCTCCAGCACATTCCTCCCCAGAATGCAGAGAATTACTGGTGAAGCCTCCCAGGCTTTTATTTTGCAGATAAGCAATTGCAGCTGAAGAGACCATTACACAAAAATCCCATCTCTTTGGAAGATGCTGAAGCTTTTCCACCACCAAAAGCAACTGTTCAACCTTAGCACCAGAAGAAATGTGAGTAGAGGACCAAAGTCCTTGAGCAGTGCCATGTCAGTTCAGCAGTGGCATGGCCAGGGACTCTGCTGGACAACAAGTGTGAGGGAGTGGAAGGGCACAGGCAGTTTGCAGATGCTGCTGGGATAAGATCCTTCTGCTGCTCCACAGCCTGGAAGGAGAAGGGAGCAGGAACCTCACCCTGCAGAGCCCCACAGCATGTTTCTGAAACACCTTTTCTATTTTTTGTGCATTTCTGTACTTTTTTGTGTGCACAGAGACGGATTTAATTTGTCATCCTGCAGTCATCACATCTGAAACAGATACAGCAAGAATTTAAGCTCCCTCATTCCAGGCCTTTTGCTTTAACCACAAGAACATCCATCTACACTACGTAAGAATCAGCCAGACCATGGGAACTGCATGATACAATCTACAAGGAATATTTTTAATGATGTAGCATTTTTGAAAGCAGATTATGCAAGGATACTTTTAAAAGGAATTATAATGTAATTTTGGGTGTAGGTTCTCCAGAAAGACAAATATAATTAATTCTTATCTTTTCCTAACTGCCTTCTTTTTCACTGCTGTCAGAAACCCTGCATGAAAACATATGATTTTACACCAGTGACGCCTGCATCTTGCTCTTTACCAGATATGACAGTCTGCATGCAACATGGCAATCTGGGAGCTCTGGAGGGAATTACATCAGTAGTTTGTGTCAAATTTCTATTTTCCGTTTCTATTAGGAAGGATTAATTTAGCATCCAAATCAATATGACTGTATAGCAGCATAAAATATATCAGAGGAAAATTTACAAGGTCTTATCTCTGGCTCAAGGAACAGCTGTGGGAAAAAAGACTGAAAATAAGGAGCTCTCCCTATAGAATCCAGTTAAACAGATACCGGTGTCAATGCCTGAATGCTGCAACTACAGAATTAGTTGCTCTTTGTTAATTCAAACTTTTAACAGTTGGAGTGTGGTGGTAAATAAAAGCAGCATGTTCCTTACCAGTTGGCATCTATAATTGAGGTAGGGTATCTGCGTAGAAGATTTGCTTTATTTCAAGAACTCACTGTTGGCCTGGTACCAAGGACTGTCATGGCACGGAAGAGCAACTCCCAACAGTGCAGAAACCAGGGGGGCAGTAAAGCACTCAGAAGCAGATTTCTGTTCTTATTTGTGCATCTATAGAATAATTAAATAGAATAAACCAAATAGGAATCCTGCTTCAAAAACGGGCCTTCTGTAAGAGCTTTACTATGATAGCTAGGAAATAATTTTCCTGCAGCTCACAAGTGAGGGGTTCCACTAACAGACCAGTCAGCTTTTCTTTTAAAGTTCTTTTAAAGTTCATGGGTTGGATATTCATGCGTTAACTTGCATTTCTCTCTAACTTGATGATAAATGACAGTGTATCTTAGGTAGTTGTTGCCATTGGACTTGTGCTGACCTTTATCTGACTGGAATGAAAGAGAAGTCCAATGTCAACTTTAACCTTTCTATCCAAACACACCATAGGAATGAACACATGTAAAGCAAATCTGAATGTGCAGTCAGTTAATCTTGGGCTTTTCCAGACTGGCTTTGCACTGCAGTTCTAGTTCAATCTGCTCAGAGGAGCAACCAAGATCCAGGAGCAAGTCCTGGTAGTCAGGGACAACCTGCACTCACAGAGTGGCACTGGAACACATGGCCTGCTTCATCCTGCCAGCACCCTTCTGTGGAATACTATGGAAAACTACCACCAGCATGCCTTACAAACTGCTGGCTTCCCAAACCACGGGTTTTATCTTATCCCTACAGGATATTATCTGTATTGCCAAGTATTTTGCTAATTTTACTGGGTTTAAGTACCATTAATAAATCTTATCATGGAGACTCTGATGAGGAATTACAGATCCTGTGGCTTGCCAATGACTTCCCACATCCCATCCTGGGAGTACCTGAAATAGCCAACAAAACATCTCAGTTACAGCCCAGGACCAGGTCAGATTTCCTGCAGCTGTAGCTGGCACAGCTCCCACCACGCAGTGTTTTAGGGCCTCCTCCTCTTCTGGCAGACTCTTCTGAGATAAAACAAGAGCCAAAGCCCTGCTCATCTAGTCCAAGAAGTGGACTCCTCTAGAGGAGAGCAGCACATGATATTGCCCATGAAAATTAATCTAGTAGTCTTTCAACACAGCTTCTCAAAGGAAACAGTCCACTTTTGCTGAGATGGAACTTTAAATGAGGCATCTAAACAGCAAGGAAGAAGCAATGGGGAAGGAAAACTATTTCATCAATGGTGAGGCTGAGACTTGAATGTTACAGGTTCTCCTAGCAACCTTGTTTTTAATGAAAAATCAAAATTGTAGAAGTTGCACAAAAAAGTTTCTTCAGTTCGAGATAATATACATCACACTGAATCAGCTGTTCATTTTATCAAAATGCAGGTTAGGAGACAATGTAATTAAAAGTAAAGATAAACTCATGGGAGCCAGTACAAGCTATAAATGGACTTTCATTTCCCCGGAGAAAGCCTCTAAAACATCCAGAAGGTATTAGTGACACCACTTAGAAATGATGGCCAATGCCTGAGTAAGGGGAAATAATTGACCATTGTCCAGACTGCTAAAGGAAATGGGGGATTTTCCATTATTTAGTGTTTTCCTGTCAAAACTCTGTGCCAAGCTGTAAGTTGTGCCTTAGCCAAACAAAGCTCACACCTTAGCTAAAAGTCAAACAGGATATACAAGGAGGTCAAACTAGATCCACTCATGCCTACCACCCTTAAATCCTAGGATTGTAAGGAGACAAGCAGATTTCCCCCTCCTTCTTCAACCCTTAAGAAAAACAAGTCTTTTAATCTATTTAGAGGCCCTTTCTGACATTCTTTAGCTGCAGTTTTTCTCAATCAACCTAATCTTTTCCCATCAAGCTCCATGCTAATCCCATTTTGCTCCACTCCTTAAACTAATAAAAGATTAGAGTGACATTTCGGAAAGGGCATCGTATTAAGCAGCTTCTTTCCCATCTCAACAGATCACTGCAGTGCAGAATGCAGTGAACAGGCCATTAATCTTATGGTAATGAGGTGTCAGTGTGAATGGAGACCTCCTCCTTGATCCATGCGAAGGGCGAGGGAATAATGAGGACACCGGCGCTCGCCATCCCTGGCAGCTTTGCCAGGAGGCAGCGGGTCCACGAAGTGTTGTTGTGATGGTGGCAGCAGCTCTTGTCACCACACTGCTCTGCCACGACAACAGTGAGCAAACATCCCCACTGACCCCCTGCCACCCCTGTGCTGCCCACATGTAATGAGCTTTTCCCCGTGCTCTAATTAGCAGCGTAAAAGTGTTTAACAACTCCAGCTTTGCTCGAACATGAAATCAATCAGGATCAGCAGCCACACACAGAGGCGCTTTTCACACCTATCCATCCAGCTGGTGGAAATCATGAGCAAACTACTTCCTTCATTCCAAGACAGTGCTCTTCCTGGTGACATGCCTGCACTGATATTATCCAATTTGCTTTTATACAGAAAGAATTGCTGCATTTTCTTAAACAAGTCACTATTCCCCTAAAGAAGGCGGCTCAAGTTTTACCAAGTGCTGAGAAAACTTTCTGGAAAAAGTAGAAGGCCCGTCCTGGCTGGTGATATGTGGTGGCATCCATCCTGTCCCTTGCTCTAATAGGATGCTCTTCCTGTAGGAATTTCAATGCCATGAGTCTGTGCTGAACCCGAAACCCTCCCTGTGGTCACAGCTGCACGTGTACCCAGAACAAACCGGAGCAACAGGGATTAAAAATAACGAGCAGGGAGTTACCCTGTGGAGAGGGCTGCTGAAGGAACCATGGATGACAAGAGCAGCACATCTCTCTTTACTCCAGAAACACCTCTCTGCATGGATTTCTCTTTTGTTTTTCGGTCTCATTTGCTTTTCTGTCTTGTGACTAATGAATGAAACCTGTGGGTTTGGTATCCTCAGAAGCCAAGTGTCTAAAGGTCAAATTATCCTACAATTTTCCTTTGCAATTTGTGCATTTTCATGGCTTCTGTAGTTACTACTGATACAGGCAAGAGTTCCTCTAGGAATATTCACCCTGTAGAGGAATTCAGCCCTTCTCCTCTTTGACACAGTACAACCCTGCAGTTGCACAGTCCCTGTTCTGTCTTGATACGGTAAATTAATGCTAGATATCAACGAAGAAACAGATTAATTGGAACTATTTCAAGGACAAAATTCACAAGAAACTGAATCTTTACAAAAACCAGATTTTTCTGTAATTACAGTAGGACACAGCATCACTGGTATTGCCAACAAATGCCAACTTTTAACCACGCAGCCTCTAGCCAAGTCTTTATTCTAACTTTATCCAATTACATGCATAAAAGATATACCTCAAAATAAAGTAAAAGCTTCTTCTCCCAAGCACATTTCTTAAAAAAATCTTGCCTCTTCTCCACCTATTTGGGAAATCAACTGCCTTGGCATAGGTTAGCTCTTTACCTGTATACTGTGGTAGGTGGGGAATTCAGTGTGTCGTAGATGAGCCTCACGTGTCCTTGGTACAACTCCAGAGCCAAAGGATCGTTGTCTCCTTTGTATAATAAGATGCCATTGTCCTTGTCCGTGGCTACCTGTGAAACATTAATAACCAGGTGAGGTTGCTGGGGAATGATTAAAACAGAAATAGGCCTATAGTAAAAAAATCAAACCAAAATCATGTGTGCAATTCAAGTATAATTTAATAAATCGTGTACAGGTTTGACAACGAGAGCAAGAGCCAGGAGGTGCTGAGCTGCTCCCAGGCTTGCTGTGGACATGAGGAAGGAAAGAAGGACCTGTTCCCACATTTCACATTTATTTACTCAGTTATTAGTGAGTCATGCTGATTTCAAATGGGACATTTAGAGAGTGAGGAGGAACAGAATAGCCCTTATCCCTCTAGCTTTCATGCACATCATGGGGAAAAAACTGGAATGCTGAATCAAAAAGTCTCCATCTCTCAAATGTCCCTATAGTACAGAGACCAAATGGGATTTTTGAATACGACATGCCTGCTATTTTCACACCACATATTTCTTGAGTTTTCTTTATTTTTTTCTATAATAGCTGTTAAATGCAAAAACTAAACAGCAAATTTAAAAATCTGTTTGGATTTATACATATATTTAAATATTATCCTTTTACCCTTAGAAGCTTTTATTTTTCTTGAGAACTTTTTAATACAATTTCCTCTATCTGTTCTTAATAATCAATGTTGTATTCTAACTTTAATTCACTAGTAATTAATTACTAGATGCAAGAATAATATCCAGCCTGGGAAACAAGTGAGAATGTCATCTACATGTGCTTTCTGTAAGAATCAGTTTTATTCTTGAAGCTACAGCTGATGTAATGTGCTTTGTTCAGGTTTCCAGCTTTAAAGTAGACCTACAGTATTTGGAGCCTTTTGGGAGCCATATTTTAGAGTGTCTGTATTTTAGAATCTCTTCTGTAATATTAAATAATAGAGGGTTTTGAAGAAAAGCTGGAGTTTCAAATATACGTGAATCAGCCTAATTTTCATATGAGCAGCATACTCGAGCTATTAAAGAAAAGATAAATATTACTTACGGAATTTTGTCACTAGAATAAACTTTACAGGAATCACCCTTTAAAAATCTATTCCTAATGTGGAAATTTGGTCCTCTTTCCCATGTGTTGACATTGCTATTTTAGTTATAACCATCTTTTTATTAGAAAACATACAAAACTAGAAATTATTCCCTCACTTACTTTAAAATATTAAGGGGAAAAAAATCAGTTTAATGCTTAGTAGACTGTGAATACAATTTCAAATCACTTAAATATCATTGTGGATTAAATATCCAAGATAGTTTTGATCCACAACCACAAAGATGACAGTAGTGGCCTGGCACCTTTGATACCTGTTTTCAATTGCCTTCTGAACTTAAACATCAAACCAAACAGGCCTGCAACAAAGTCCCAGGCCTTTTATCTACTGAATGTGCACGGCAAAAGAGTAAGAAAAATATTGTCTGGAGAGGCCATTTAGAGCAGCCTCTTTTATTAAGTGTCCTAGCATTCAATACTAATTTCCACAGGATGAAACACAAAGCTGTGAATCAGTAAAGAAGGCAGGGAGGCTTCCTGAAGCATCCCTGGTTACACTGCCAGTCTGGGAATAAGAGAGTGGCAAGATTTTGCAGGCAGGATGTGTGCCCACAAAGGTGCCCCGGGGCCTTAGTTGCTCCTTCCCGTTTCAATAATTTTAGAGCAGACGAGGGGCTCACAAGTTGACTCCGACTTTTTCAGCATCTTGGCCAACGGCCCCTGGCTGGAAAACACGCGCAGCTGTCACTGCTTAGAGGAGCGCTGGGCTGCTCCGCCTGACACACCTGGAGGGAGATGTTTGCCTGAGGGCGGATTTTGGCTGATGGCAGCTCCACATAGGAGTCCTTCCCCACGAAGTTGACGGTGATGAGCTTCTCACACCTCTGGCCCGCGAAGCCGGCGAGGCAGCGGCACACGGGCTCGTGGTGGGCGACGATGCACTGCGCCCCGTTCTGGCACTCGTAGTTGTCACAGGGGCTCGTCTGCAGCAGGACCATGGGCGGAGGAGTTTCACAGAAAAGTCCACTGTAGAAGTAAAGGAAAGAAAAAGCAACCCTCAATTATCACCGTTTTTTGGGGGAAGGAAGTGTTTTCAGATGGTGCCATCACACGGCTACTGAGGTTCAGCTCCCATGTGCCTGCTGTACTGTGTGAAAGCTTTACAGCTTCATAGAGTCATAGAATCAGATGGGTTGGAAAGGCCCTCGGAGATCATCAAGTTCACCCCTTGATCCAACACCCCCGCGGTTCCCAGACTATGGCACTCAGTGCCACGTCCAGCCTCATCTTAAACACCTCCAGGGATGGAGAATCCACCACTTCCCTGGGCAGCCCATTCCAATGCCTGATTACCCTCTCTGGAAAGAATTTCTTTCTAATATCCAACCTAACCCTCCCCTGGCACAGCTTAAGGCCGAGCCCTCTTGTCTTACTGCTGGTTCCTGGGAGAAGAGACCAACCCCCCCCTGGCTACAACCTCCTGTCAGGGAGTTGTAGAGAGCGATGAGGTCTCCCCTGAGCCTTCTCTTCTCCAGGCTAAACAACCCCAGCTCCCTCAGCCTCTCCTCATAGGACTTGTGTTCCAAGTCCCTTCACCAGCCTGGTTGCTCTTCTCTGGGCAAAACGCTGCCAGAAATCCCTGTGCTGGCCCTGAAAGAGCCAGTTCAGATACTCAAAGCACTCGGTACTGCCCTTTGCACTGGATATTTAGCTCTGCAAGGTACCACAGCCTGTCTAAAATAGCTTCCACCCACACAGTGCCCTGCAGAGAGTTCCCAGAGATATCTGTGAGCCATTTAAACGCAAACCTGAGATTTCCCCATCCTTGGCTTTGTGATTTGAGTCTACTCTGCTGTTCTAAGTGGCAAGCACCTCTGTTTTGAGCAGTTTTTACAGCCCCCTCACTTTGTTTACTGTGTATTAGAGTGTATCACTGACAGATGGACAACTGCTAAAGGCCTCAGCAGCAATGCACTGCTACCACACTATCTGCTGGGCAGCTCCCCTGAACTGACAGTTTCTAATATCAGCAGGATCATTAACTTTATGTTAGCTGAGTTAGGGATTGGCAGTGTCCTGGATCAGGAAAAGGCAAAGAAAGGAAAGGAAGCTCTCCCCCAGTCAGAGGTAGCTGAAAACCAAATGCCAGATCTGAAGTGGAATCACTCTGAGATCTGGAGGAAAGCACTGTGCTTCAGACTTTACTGTGTGAGAGGCTAAGCAAAGCCCGTGTGTAGGAGCCTCTGACCTCCCAGGCTGGGGCCACATCACGCAGGAGCAGTGACGGCTCAGGCCCCGGGCTGCCCTCCCGGCTCAGCGTGGCTGCACATCTCACAGGGCACTGGCTGCAGTGACTCAGCCACAGAGGAGCACTGACACTGTGTAAGGGCAGGGGAAAGGGAGAAAGAGCACAAAGCTGCAGTCTTCTCTCACACTGAACTCATGTGTCACACCAAACTGCAAAAAGAAAATGAAAAACCTCTGCCCAGTGGTACCTCCAGCTGGCCTGTGCGATCGATGGGTATGCCAAGGGGCTGGGGCAGGCTGGCTGCACATGGCAGGGCCCTGCAATACCCAACCCCCTCAGTACAGCCACTGCACAAAGCCAACAAACCCTTTTTGAACTGATGAGGGAACATAAACTCTTTGCAACAAGTCCCATGACTGCTTGACAACATGTAGACAGTAAAATGATGACAAGCTGGTGGGTGGGGAACATGCTGTGGGGAACACCATGGGGCTGGAGAGCTGTGGGGAATGCTGTGGGGATGGCCAGCTGTGGGGAGTGCCATGGAGACAGCTGCGGGGAACGCTGTGGGGCTGGAGAGCTGTGGGTAATTCCATGGAGACAGCTGCAGGGAACACCATGGGGCTGGATAGCTGTGGGTAATTCCATGGAGACAGCTGCAGGGAACACCATGGGGCTGGAGAGCTGTGGGTAATTCCATGGAGACAGCTGCAGGGAACACCGTGGGGCTGGAGAGCTGTGGGGAGTGCCATGGAGACAGCTACAGGTAAGACCTGTGGGAATGTATAGCTGTGGTGAGGGCTGTAGGCAAGGGCTCTTACACCATCTCTCTGTGTTGCACAGCATTCACCAGCACTTGGCAGAGGGTTTTCCAGGAGAGGATTGTGGCAGACCCGTTCATGCAGTGAATAACCCATGAGCCCAGTCCTGGAATCCCACTTGTCCCATGAGGAGTAATAGCACTCTTATAAAAACAAAGCACAAAAATGCCAGAACCCTCACTCCTCTCCAGCAAGGCAGGTGAGACATGGAAGCTCAGGGAATTTCTAGGCAACATTCCTAGATACAATTAGAATGGAAACCCAAGCCATGGCCCTGCAGTAAATAGCACTGCTACAAGACATGCAAGAACAGCAAATAAACCAGCCACAACATACTCCAGACCAAGCTTGCTCAGCCACAGCAGCCAGAACCTGCTGCCTCTGTAACAGCAGGGAATGCAGAGGATTGTTTTTCTTTTATGTTTTCTCATGTTAAATTTTGGACGGAGCACCATGGCTCTATCTTTAGTGCTGTGTGGAGTGAGAGCACAAAACCTTTCCCTGCCCCTGTTCTCCCAGCACAGCCCACTCTCTGGCCTCTGGGAAACATGAGAGAGAAATACACAACAAAATACAGATGGGATAAATCCTGAACTGCTTTAGAGGCAGTAGAGCTGCTCTGCTTTTCAATCATGTCTGACAGCAGAGACATAGGGCCTCAGTTTTCTGAAAGGCAATCTTGAAGAATACCTTGAAAGATGCCAACATTTGGGATTTGCACTTGGGAGAAGGCCAGAAAAGCTCTCCTTTCCCCACAGCCTCTATACAGCATGGAATACCCTACCAGCATCCTAACTTTGTCCAAACCTGTACGTTGGCCTTGTACATGGCGATGTGGGCAAGGCAAAAAAAAAGTCTGTTCCATGGGAATATGCACAAGGGGGGTGACAACCACTGCTGGCCTGAAGCTGTGCTGGTCTCTGGCTGCTGCCCTGGAGCACAGGCTGTAGGGACCATCCCATTCCAGCCCTGCCATCTCAGACTTGGTATCAATTATGTGCACAAACACACAGAAGTCTTCTTCTCATCCAGAACCACCTCTTGGTACCTTCAGGATACACTGCATTTCAACGGTTTTCTTGTTGCATTGCCCTAAAATTCCCTTTTCCACCACAAGGACAAGTGATATTTTACAGCTGCCTCCCCATGCCATCCCATCCCCACCTTGGTGCTCTAAAGGGGCAGGAAGCTTGGGGGGGGAAGGTGTTTTAAGATTTAGTTTTTATTTCTTATTACCCTACTCTGATTTAATTGTCAGTAGTTTCCCCAGGTCAGGTCTGTTTTGCCTGTGATGGTAACTGGAGAGTTACCTTAACTGCCCTTATCTCACCCCACAGCCTTTCATTATATTTTCTCTCCCCTTTGGTGGGCACAGACAGGGTGAACCCAGCACACTGGGAAACGCTTGTCTTTGCTCAGTCTGATGTGTTTCTCAAAGTAAATTTGTTCTTGGGGACACGTGTTTGTGGACACACCTAAACAATGAATTAGTTATAGATAGATTCAGAGACTTTCTCTTCTGGGGCAAGATCCTTTGCTGCAGCTCCTTGGCAGATCCCCACAGGCCCCCCATTCCTGCAGGGTGGGCGCAGCACCTCGGGGGCACAGCACCACTCAGCAAGAGATGGCTTGGATTCCCCTTTCCAAGAAAACAAGGGAACATTATAAAAAAAAAAAAAAAAAAAAAGGACAATCTCATGAGAAGATAGATACACAGAAAGCAATTCTTGCCAGTCTAAGGTAGTTACTGTGGCAGTTTCCTCCCAGCACAGCAGTCGGACCCATCAGAGCTGGTGAGCTGGGGACACACCAGTGCCATGTCCCCACTGCCAGCCAGGCACGGAAGGGACTGTCCAACCAGAGCACATTCCTATTCACAGCCTGGTTTCATTAGGTGTGTCATCTCCCTCTCCAGGGCTGGGATCTGTGGCTGGAAAACACACCAGGAGAGCCAGCAAAGGGATCAGACCAGGCTCAGCCCCACAGGTGGCTGTCACTCGGCCTGGGCTCAGCTGGAATTGCTTCCCAGAGGTGCCCAGCAGAACAGAGCACTGCTAACCCAGCCCCTGAGCTTGGTTCTACCTAATGCCCATTGCTCTGTTTTGTCTTCAAGAGCAAGGAGAAAACAGAAGGAAAATTCAGTGTATATAATTCTAATTTCACGGAAGTTAAAAATAATAATAATAAAAAAATCCACGTGACCCGCAACAGCCTCCACTAACAGAAAGCAAATGTTGGAAGAAGCCAGTGTGTCTGTGCTTGGTACTGCTCTGAAAGATTCCCTGAAGTTTCTGGTATGGCTCCTGCACACCCTTCCTTGCTTTGAAACCCCTTCAGTCAGTGGCTTTACCAGTACTTCTGTCCTGATCCTGGCACCTAGAAATGTCAGTAGCCACAGCGTCTGTCAAGCCCTTTTCTTTTTCAGTTTCAAAACATTTTTAAAAGTACATATTTAGAAATAATTAATGTGACTTATTTTCTCACCAGTGGAATGTGGAGCACAGCCTGACATGGCCAAGTCCGTTCTGCCTGGCACAATCTCCTTTATTTAAATAATCACTGCCGAGTTTCTTGCAGCAATCTGTCCCAGTGGAGAACTCAGGAGCATCTGCACCGTGGAGGAGCAGTGCTTCCATCAGGCTCTGCAGCTTAATGTGTGCTTCCCCACCAGAGCAGCATTTATCAGGCAACACTACTGTGATGCTGATTGCTGAAGGGAAGCTTTGAGAACTTGGGTTTTATCCAGCAGGGCTCACAAATTCTCTAAAATGTTTTCGTCTGCAGGGGGTAAATGAGTGATATTTTGGGAAGAAAACACCGAAAACTTTTCAGGCTGAAAGTATGTTATGAAGTTGCAAGAGGTTGCTGAGTGCTAAGGAAAGGTGCTGTGAGGAGCACAAGTACATCTGAGCAGTGATCTGGAAATGGTAAGATGGGAAAGCAAGTGTGTGTGTGTTGGCACTACTTGTTTTCGGGGCTGTCATCAGAGAGGTGTCACTGTGTGTGAGGCCCTACCTACATTGTTAAAAATCACCCAAATGCCATTTGTTCAGCCCCGTGAGGATGTAAGTTTTAACATCCTTATTAATATGTGGCTCCAAGTGGCTTTGACATACAGTGTAGTGACAACCATAAAATTGTTATAGGTCTGTGCACTTATTACAGCAGCATAAGCTCTGGATAATTGGGAGGGCACTCTGCAAACTCACTGCTGGGAAATGATTCCTGATCTTTAGCCAAAAAAACTTCATTAATCATCATCTTAGGTCTTCTAGTTACCTTTGTCAGATCACTCCTTATGTTCTCTCCTTTTCATCAACACTTGCAGCCTTCAAACACTTGCAAAGTTATCTCCTTGCCACACATCCCCGTGCCCGAGGCAGCTCTGAGAAAGGGGAGTCTGTAACCCTGAACATCAGAAGGCTGAACTCTGTCAATCACCATATTTGCAATTGTAATCTTAACAGGGAAAAAAACCCAAACCTCAGAACCCCCTTCAGAGCAGCAGGACTTTAAACTACAAAAGGCTGGAGTCATGGGAAGAATAATGAGATCATATTTTGTCAGCAGAATTTTAATCCCGAAATCAAACAAGATCAGGGACTATTCTGCATGGAGAACACACAGGCTCCAGCTTGCTCTGTGCCTTGGCAGAGAGAACATGGCAGTGCTTTTTCTCCCAAAAGACCCTTGTCTCCCTTGCGTCTTGCACAGGAAATTTAGGGAGGTGGCATGGACTAATGGAAAAAAAATAAAGCAAAGAGGAGAACTGAAGTTAATCCTGGCTGTGCTGTTGACAGGCAGCAGGATTACTTTGCTTGCCCACAGTGCCTTGGGCTATGAAGTACTGTCTAAGCTGGCAGCTGAGTTTTGGAGTTTTGTGTAGAAAGATGTTTCCTCCACTTAGAGGACTTTTAGTGGAATAAAACCCCATCATTTGAGCAATGCTGGGCTGTTCTTCTTCTGCTCTTGAAGCCCCTGGGTGAGGCCAGTCAAGCTGGGGCACTGCTTAAATTGCCAGTAGAACTGTTTGGTACATGGCAAGGGTCCCCTGCTGCTCCACCCAGTGGTGTCACAACTCAAAACATCTCTGCCAAACACTGTGACTGCTTTCCCGGAAAAAATTCCTCACATTCATCACTCCCTAGTATCGAAAGGCCTTAAAAATCAGGGGACATGCAGCAGAAGCCTCCCAGTCACTTCCATCTGATGACAGGCTCAAGTTACCCTTGACTCCAGACATGGCTTTGCAATCCCATTTCTCAACTCTAACAATTAGATAACATTGAGGATTTACAATTCCACTGTGGGACAGTCACATGTTAGCCTTACCAGTCACCAATCTGCAAGATCCCCAAGGCCATAGAATGGACTGAAGCAGAGAGTGAAACGTGGAGAAAAAGGTATGAATTTGAAATTCAGAGGATATCTGATACCCTGTAAATAACAAGTCTGATTCTGCGAAACCATGGGCTGACATCATGCTATATATCAATGCCTATTCAGGGAAGGCTGTCTGCTTTGCAACAAAAATGTGTGTTGAGAAGGGAAAAAAAAAAAACAAACCAGCAAGGATGAAAGCAAGAAGAATGAAAACAGTTGCAGATACAAAGCAGAGAAAATGATTTATAAGTGTTCACGCAATTTCTGCTTTGTCAAGACTGATCTTTTCAGGTATTCCTTCTTTGTCTCGTGTGTATTTCAAACACAGACAAGGTTTAGCTGGAAGGAAGCCAGTATCCAGCCTCAGGCAATGATTAGTGAATCCATTTGGAGGAGCACACTTATCTTTGACAGACAGAGAGATTTCCAGGAGTCAGATATATTGGCAGCTGTCAGAATGAGAGACTGGAAATTTACAGCCCAAATCACACTGAGCTCATCCACCAAAAGGCACTGAGACACTGGCACAAAATCTTCAGACTCATACCTTCTTGCAGCCAGGTCTGAGGGTTCATACATGCAATTTTACTCTTCTTTACTCACTCTGCACACGCCGGGTTTACCTCCATATAATTCATGTGAGTGTATTACTTCGTGTGCCAAGTGTGTTACCAGGATGGCTGGGGCAGGCAGGCAGACTAACACAGCCCTGCTCAAAGGGCAAATTGCTGCTTTCCAAGCCCCGATTGCAGCCCCCTGTACCCAGTTAACTGGTGAAGACCTCCTCCAGGTACAGAACTTGAGGCACCGAGCCACCCATTCTCATGGCAATGAGAGATCAGTGCTGTAACTGGAGGCTGATTAGCCCCGCGGATGAAAGCACTCAAAGAAAGCGCCCCCGACACTCCATCCCATCGGACATTCCAGGGGGGAGCTGCCTCCCTCGTACCTGAAGCCCTGGGGACAGACACAGGTGTAACCATTGACAGCATCCACACACACGGCTCCGTGCCGACACTTGTGGCCCACGCAGTCATCATCATCGACTTCGCAGTGCTTGCCGCTGTACCCCGGCAAGCACTCGCATCTGAAAGGCAAGAAGGTCGCTGTTAATGGCTTGTTTGCACACTCACAGCAACAGCACACGCAGGCAGCCCAGCACCAATCCGATTTGAGGTGGGGAGGTGTTAGCAATTATTCCTGGCAGCACCAAGCAGGATTTGTGCCATCAGAAACGCTCAGGACCCTCCTGGCTGGCTGTGCCTGAGGTTCTGCAATCTGCTGAAATTCAGGCTGAGCAAAGCAACGCCCCACTACAGCTTTTCTCCAGCCAAGGCTGTGGGGAAGGGTGATCACACAGTTGTCTCCCAATTCTGCTAAAGATGACAATATATCTTCCCTAACCTCACAGACTCCAAGGGCAATATTCTGCCAGGGCAGTGGCTCTGATGCCCCAGGCTGTGACTGTGCCGGTACTGAGTGTCTGAGGTTGGCCCTGTGCAGCTACACGGAGCACAGGAAGGTCCCGCCTTCCAAATGGAAGCAATCTGCAAACAGGCCATAAAATTCAGCAAATTTAAAGGAAAAGGCTGTTGGTTTGAGACCACCACCTGTTTGCCATTCAGTTGCAAGGCAAAATGCTGCTGCAACTACGGAAAGTTGTCTTTGCAGCCTGTGCTTTCCCGTGGTGACACTCAGGCAAAGCCTGTACCTGCTGCTGTGGGGGAACACTGTTCACAGGAGCATCACCATGGGATGTACCCAAGCCTGCAGACATTGCCTTTTGGTTTTATTTTATACAATTCTCAACTTTGCTGTACGAAGGCTGCATCAGCATTTCTATTTATAAGAAGTCTTGCAGAAGTTTATAACCTGACAATAGAAAATGCATCCCAGAGTCTCTGACTTGGATCAGACCTTTTGGGATTGCTGAGCAGCCCTTTTTTTGAATCTATACTGCAGACAATGTTTAGTCATGAACACTCTTTAGTCCATAAAACACATTTTACTCCTCCCGGTTGGATGTTGTTGCACATCTGGAAAACAACAGGCAAACCACTTCAACCAAAACAAGGGAAGAGCTACATTAATTTAGCAATAAAAGAGAGGTCTATGCTATTGCTACAGCCCCGTGGTTGGACTCAGAGCGCCTGCCACCGAGAGCTGGAAGAGGAGAGACATTATAAAACCAAGGGAGGCAGCACCAGGAGCAAAACTACTGCTCCATCAATCTATTCCTCCTCCTCCTCCTCCTCCCTGCCAGCAGCCTGGCGGCGTAAGTGGAGGAGGAAGCACCTTGTGCAAAACTTCTTCAGAGGAACCAGACACATGGGAGTGATGAGGAAAAATATCTGCACTTTGCAGGCAGCAGTCATTGTGCTGACTTTGGTTCCCAGTGACAGTGTGTGGCTCCTGGCCACCCCCCAGCTCACCAGGGCAAGGCAGTGAGGTGGGTGGCACTTGTCAGAGTGCAGCAGCGTGTCCTGTGTGTGCCAATGGCCACGGAGCAGCTGCCACAGCATCGGGGCTTCGGCAGCCACTGAGCTCAGGCACTGAGAATGTGACCTTCAGTCTCCACTTCAACGTGTGGCTTGTGACTGGCTAAAACAGGGGAGCACAGCCGGTGGATCTGTGGCTGTTGGGTGGATAAGGGTGGGCAGATCCATACACTTCTTGTCTCCACTCTCCCTGCAGAGAGGCCCCACCACAACCCCCCACAGCCACAGGAGGGTTGATGTCCCAGCTCTGCACACCTGAACTGACTTTTTTTTACACCTTGGTGTCTCGGGAAATACTGTGATTAACATCATGGAGATGACAAAACAGAACAAAAAGCAAAAAGTGTTCCTTCCCCAAACCCTAAGAAGTGGGCAGCATTTTCTGGCAGCATTGCAGTCACACCTGCAAGGAAATAATGTCAATCAAAGGACTTTGTGGGGGGAACTGGCAGCATTTAATCCTGTTGCTTTTTATTGATCCCTGCAGTCCTAATATAAAGTGATGTAATAATGAACGATGTGCAGTTCCTTATTCAGGGCTGCCATGCATCAATTTTATGATGTGTATTGGCTATCTCAGTAATGACAGAACCACCACTTTTCTCTGCAGGGCTGCATTAAATCAGCATTTTAAGCTGTCAGGTAATAATTCCAAGCTTTAGAATAATAAACTATATTTATACCATGCTCCAACATCAATACAGTGAATAGAAAAACATGCTCCTTTTCTGAAGTGTTTTTGGGTTTTTTTGGAAGTAATTTCATTGTGTTAAATGGTATTTTTTGGTTGATTTTTGTTTTGTTTTGTTTTCTGGCATACAGAAAGCTATGCTTCTTCTATAGTAACAGTACAATAAAGATGTGGAGGCTGGAAGGGAGAAAAGCCACCTGCAATTTTAGCTCAGAAAGCAAAGAGCTCTGTGCAGCCAAAGAGACACTGAAATAGTCCAGTCTGCTTCCAAGCTTGGCTTTTCCTTTAGAAACATGGAATTCCTTTTGGGTCAGTCTCCCCTGAGCTCTTGGTGTGCCACAGCTGGGCTGAAGCCACCACAAAACGCCTGCCTGGAGTGTAGCAGGTGAGAAATTCAATCCCATGAGTTCCTCACCCAGACTCTTCCCAGAAAACCAACGTCTTCCCCACCAGGGAATGATGGCATGGTAGCTCCATCCCTATCCCACACAGTGCCAGCAAGGGACTGGGTATCAATCAGTAAAAGTCTGATGCAAGGTAGCAAAGAAACCTTCCTGTTCAAACTCTGGTAAGAGAGTAATTTCTGTGATTATATCAGTTATCTCATTTCCCACTGACCATCTGACACCACTACCATTGAAATCTTGTTTTGTGTTACAGCTCTGTGCTGATGGCAACATTCCCAGTATCAGAGAAAGCCTAAAAACATGTGCAGTGGTATTTAAAATGTTGGCCTATTTGAGGGCATTTGCATCTGCACTCAACATCTGCTGCATTAAAGCCCCGAATCATGGCTTCTATAGTGGGGCCAGAATGGAATCTCCCTCCCCAGATCAATAAATAACTTGGCTTCCTATTTTTTTTCCCATCTTTGTCATCTTGTCTTCCCTCTGCAGAGCTGTGGACTGACTAGAGCTGAGGGCAGGACAGACAGACTGACTGGTGTCCTGGCTGCCATGATATCCCTCACTGGTGTGTCCTTCTCCCATGCCCAGGGCACAAACAGCTCAGGAACAAGCCTGAATCCTGCCATGAATATTCCCTGCCTCTGGAAGCAGACAGAGGACTGGTACCTGAGCTTGACTCCTTCTGCCTGCAGCGTTATCCTGCACCATGACACCCTAAATGGATGGAACATCCCAGGTCAGGAGATCAGGCTGCCCAAGGGATCAGCTACAGCACCGGACCAGAGGCTGCTGGTTTCAGGGAGCCCCAGGAGCAGCCACACCTCCCTGCAAAACTGCTGAGGGCTCTCAGCCCATTTCCGAACGGTTTGGTGCCACTAAAGCAGGGAAGAAATAGCAATACTTGCACAACTCTACATTCAAGGCTGGGCAGGCTCCTTCACCTCTCAATTCTGGCTGCTAGAAAGCGAAATCGGAGGGGAGGAGTAAAGAAATCAGGGATTGTTCTGTAGCATTCAGTGAATAGTGGAAGGAATAGTATGACAAACAGTACAGAAAAATATCGGTTTTCTGAAATTAGAAAAAATATAGTTTTTTCTATATTATTTCTATATAGTTTTGCTATATTTAGAAAAATAATTACAAGTGGCTATTTAGGCTCCCCTCAAGGGTTAATGGCCTCACTGTGAAGAACACTTTTCTGGCAAACATGTGAAAAAAAGTGTCTTATTTACTCAAATTATTTGTGTGGCAGGTATGAAAATGCTTGCAGCAAGAGTAAAACCATTCAGAGCCACAGCTGTCTCCATCCCTTCCTTCATCTCATAACATGATGCAGCTACTGGATTAACCAAATTAACTAGGAATGAAACCTGGAAAGAACATTAGGAACTGTTTATGGACCAGCACACAGCTCCTTATCCCCATACATAATTTCAGGAACCACCCTAATCATTTAATAGCTTCATCTTCCTCAAGATTTGGAAACATTTCTGCCTGGAGGCTTTTCACCCAAAAGAAAGGCCGGACTGCTCAGCTGGCTCCCATCTCTAAAATTTTGGTTCATTTCCTTTTAGTTCTCCGGAAAAGTCCTGTGTATCAGTTGACACTATTCGGACAATCTGGTGGCTCCACAGGACACAATCTGACCCCAGCTGTGAGTTACCAGGAGGACCAAAGAGTGCTACCATCCCTCTCCTGAGACATACTGGGTGTGCTCCCCAGTATCCCAGGAGGGAGCACCCAGGACTGAATGATGGCTGGGAGAACAACCTTAGGGGAAGGTGTACAATGCAGCTCACACTGCACTGCACTCTCCTGGGTTTGTCTCTCTTTCTTACCTTGATTCAAAGATCTTTTCCTGACAGGCTTTCCACTTTTCAATTGGCTGTCTCTATTTGCTAAATTGCTCTGAAATTCCCTCTTCACACAAGAGATGAGCACTGCTACTGTGCACCTCTCAAAACTCCCCAACCCTCCAGATGTTTCACTGCCATTTAACACACGAGCCTTTATTTTGCCCCTGTGAAACAGGCAGTGTCATTCCCAATAGGCAAATGCAAACACAGACTTCACCAAATCCCAGATGAGCCAAGCAAGGCCAATGGAAAAGGTGGGTCCTGAGTGAGAGCCATCCAGCTCTGGATCTGTTAAGGCTCCTGTTATGCTGCTTGAATTTATCAGTGCACTAAGGAACACATAAGGAAACTGTCCTTGTTTTCTGATGCAGGTTAAGCTACTTTGCAGTGACTGTTCTGTAAGTTCTCCTTTTGCCACGCTCTCTTCCAGAATAACTTGTCTGCTCTGAGGGTACATCCACTATTTTCAAGTAAACCACAGAAAGCTAGAAGAGTATCTATATATTCATTACAGATAAAATGTGACATGGTCTGAAGTATATATAGTCTTGCATTATTTCTGGTAATTTTGGTGATTTTTGCCCCCAACTCAATGCCAGTTCAACCCCAGCCAAGCCAATGGATGGATCTGCCCAGTGTGCAGAGACCAACACACGCTCACCTAGTTCCTTTGTCAAGGGGAACACACTTGGACTCATGTTGGCAGGGGTTTAGGTCAGGAACACAGTGGTCGATCACCTCATCACACAGCTCACCTGAGGAAAAAGAAGAGCAACAAAGCTGTAACACAACCTGGACAGCCCTGAACACCCACGGTATCCAGGGATGGCCAGTCTCCCTCAGTGGAGACAGCTCAGTAGTTCAGCAGAAGCGACGATACAACTTGTTGAGACTTCATTACACTGGGCTCCTCTGACCTACAGTGACCGCAGGGTTTCCATCGCACGGATTTGAAAGGCCGGTATAAAAACCACTGACATGTAAACTCCACTCGGAGACAGACAAGGGATCAAATGGGCAGTTCCTGACCCAGAGCCTCTTATTTCAAAGCAAGAAAGTGACACCAAAGTGAAGTTGCTCATTAGACCGTAACATTTTCACACGGACACATATTTTAGCCACAGTTAATCCTCTGCCAAAGGAGTCAATTGGACATCATTCTGCAGAAGAAAAACAACCCACAAAGGCTCCCCCCCAAACCTCTGTGACTCTCCATAATAGGAACCAGCTTTAGGGCTGCATGTAATTATAAAACATTCACTATTTATAAGAGAAGCACTAGCTCTATTGTGCTCACAGGAGATGATGTCTTTTCAGAAAAAAAAAAAATCCATCACATGTAAGCTCAGCTCAGCTGTTTCTAGGTATGGTGTGTAACACGCCATGAACCTCCCTGGATTTGTATAAATTTTAATAATTAATAGTTGCAGAGTGTTCAAACCCAGATAGTTTATTTAAATACAATCCTTCTCTGACTCCTAAATTATTAGGTCACACTTCAGTACCCCAGGATTTGAGATCCAGCCAAAGACCACAGAAAGCTCTGCCTTCCCCAGAATCCAGCCTACCCCACACCTCCCAAGGCCTTGCAGGAAAAGCAAAGGTCAGGTAGTCTCAACATGGAAACCCTCAAAAGCTACAGTCCCAAAGTCCCCTGTGCAGCTCTATCAGAAGAGCACATCTGAAGGGTTTCAGGGTTATACATATTTTCTGTGCCTATACACAGCACATACCATCACATAAGCAAGCAGGCCACGTGAATAGTGTGGGAAAAAGGATAACATGGGAGGCACTGGAGGGCTGGCAATATTCTGGCAGCGTTTTCACGGAGCTGCAGCTCCACCTGCCTTGGAAGAAACTCAAAAATCCTTACATTTCTCTACACTCCAGTGGCTACGGAGAAACACTTGGAAACACAAGCCAAGCAAACCACAAAGGTCAAAATTCAGATGGAAAATGCAAATCAGAACCATCCATCTCCTATCAGTTTTGTGATCTGGCAGGAGTGTCTGAGAGCACAATTTTGAGGATGACTCTGGTGCTGATAGGTATGGTTTAAGTTGTTAAGTGCCCCAGCTGCTAATGCTCAGTCAGGTTATTTCTCCCACATGTCCAGCCTCCCTACAGTACAAGCTACATCTCTCTTGATAAAACTCTTCATGTTAGAAGGGAAGTAGAACGTGTGTTTGCAAAAATTACCCAACTGTTTTCGTGTGTTTCAAACGTGGAATATCTGCTGTGTCTTCTTTTGAGAGCTCTCAGGCATAACTGAGGCAGTGGAGCAAGAATACAAGCCATGAGAGGGGGCACCACCAGCACAAACCCTGTGCTCATGTGCCACACACCCCCTCTTGACTCATTAGCGGGCTGGGTTTGGCAATACTGGAGAGGTCTGGCGAGGCAACCTGCAGTTTATTGTTCATAGTGTCAGTTGTAAGACACCCTGTCCTATCTGGAGCCGAGCAACCCCGGGAAGTCACCACTATGAAACCCTACCAAGTCTTTTTACAGCCCTGGACAAATCCTGGGCAAATGTAATGAAGGTATCCAGCTCAGGAAAGGGGAAAATCCAGTGAAACCGAGCACTGCAGATCCACAGGAACCCGGATAACAGATCATTCACTGGCCTTGAGGTTTGCCACTGTACTTTATTACTCCTCAAAAGCAACTGGAGATGCTCAAGTCTTGCCACAATAAACCCCCCTGTCACTGGGGAGAGCTACTAACACTTTGAGGTGGCAGAACTGGAGATAGGTCTGTTGACTGCAACCCCCAAATCCACAGCCCACCAACCCTCCCAAATGCTAACAAGAAAAGAGACTCCCCTGGACCTGAAGAGTAGCAGGTCAGACCTTGCTCCTCTCGGAACTCCCCATATCCCTTGGGTGCTACGAATCTTATGTGAAAATAAACATGAAAAAAACCTAATTGGCTGGTGACATTAAAAGGACTCAGTGAGCTAAAGCTGGAAATATTTTTGGAAGACCTTTTAACACCTGAATACAGTGTGGATAGATGCCTTCAACTATGCTCCCACTAAAAAGGGTCAATACATACTTTCTAAGTTTTTTTTGTTTTGCTTTGTTTTGAAGAAAAGGAAACAGGCTTTAAAAAATATGAACAGTTTCAAAACTCGCAAAGGAAATCATAATTCTTCTTAAAGTATTCTTCTGAACAGTCTTGACAAGTGCTTAGAGATCCAGTAAAAATCTCCCCAAATGTCAAATATTATGACTCACTGTGTCATTCTAAAGACACCACTATCAAAATGTAGGAGAATTCTAGGCTAGGTACCAAACACAGCATCCAAAAAATTGGTATTTTTCATGCAAAACTTGGAACATTTAAGGATCCTTCCTGTTATTTTTCCCATCTATCACTCGTTAGGGAGTTCACTTGGGAACGCCTTGCAACTAGAGCAGCCTCATCTCAGGAAGAGAATACTTCTGGGTCATTATTTCAGGCCCCACCAGTGTTCAGTAGACACTGCAGAAAGCATGCCAGGGAAATAAAACTCTTTCTGATAATAAAAAAACCCCAAGGCACCAGCTACACAAAGTCTTTTTTCTCTCTCGTATTTTATTCACTCAGAAAATATCTGGGCCAAAAAATCTGCCCTCAGACCTGCGAGTGCAACATTCACTGGTCGCTTTAATGTCAGTATCAGAGGAAAAATCTGACCCTCTGTTTTTTGGGGTGACACAGAGCTGCTTCTCTGTGCAGCAATGAAAAGCCCAGTCCAAGTTTCTCACTGGATAGTTATGTGAACCTAAAACCAAACTGGACATTCAGCCTCGGCCAGCTCCGAGCAGCACTGGTTCTCTTCGTGGACGGTATTTGATTGTGCTAGAACAAGAGAAAAATTCAGTGTAAGGCTTTCCCAAATGTAGACAAAACCCAACTTCCCCATTTTCCTCTCTCCTACACATCCTCAAATCAGAGCTCCAGTTTGGGTACGCACCGGTGTCTGAAGTGCTTACATAAAATGGACTGGGAAACCACAGCTGTATTTCTTTTTTAATCAGTTAAGCATTTTTTAATCCTAAATAATGAAGGAAGCCCTCTGATCTACCACCAAAAAAAAAAAATTGCAGTTTTCAGACTGGGACCAAGGTATACTGAGAGGTGGAACAGTAACAGGTGAATCTGCCATTGCTGCTGACGCATGAATTACCAAAAAAAAAAAAAAGCAAAGTTATTCTGCCCTTTTGAAACTACCTCCCTTGTCCCCTTCACCAGCACTGACTGTTGCCTTAAAAAAATGCAGCAAAACTTTTTTTTGTTTTGTTTTGGTTTTTTTTGCCTCGTGCAACATTTTTCTGGTCTTATTTTTCAGCAAAATCCTGAATTTCACGGGGCTTTCCGCAGGGCTCACTGCTTATGAAGAGCTGCCAAGAAACATGCTTAGGCTTTTCTGTAGCCTTCCCCACGTCTCAGAACGAAGCCAAAACAACAATACAGCAATAAAGAGGACTTTTTACACACAGTTTAATAATCATCTTTCTTTTTTTCCGTTCTGTGCTGTCATGAGAGCTATTTATTTCATGCCCCATTAGACTTTTAAAGCCAGGAGCCAAGTTACACTATTTCTCCTTAATCAGTAAAAGAGAAACTGGATGCAGTAAAAGTATTTTACTTATTTATCTGTAAGTATAACTGCAGTTCTAAAAAGACAATTTAGAGCACCAATTTGCAACCAATGAGTTCAGTGATTTTTCTTTTGTTCCATATGTCACTTGGGTGATACTTTGTTCTGTCATTCAGAGCATTCAAGAAATAACTGATGAAGCAATACAGAAAATAGTCCTGTCCTTAATGCTAAAGAAGTTCTTAGGAGGGCTGGGAAGATGAACAGTAAAAATGCTGTCACGAATTTCACAATATTCCTTGAGAAAAGGAACGTGCTTGCAGTGAGGAAAGGATGGGGAAAGCCTGGCCTGTATCCAAGAGAAAATACTTCCAGGCTGGACAGGGTGAGTGTTTAAATAATGTGTTGCAATGTTCTGAACTTTGCCAGGTAAGTCAGAATGGAACTCGTCTTTACTGCTAATAAAAATTCCTGTGCTGTTTTTCTCCCAAGAGACTACTCACTTGATATCTAATAATTCGTACCGGAAGAAATGTCTTCCCTATTTTGTTTTCCCCTGTTCTCTTTTCAGTCATTAAGAAGAAGTCAGTGCCAACTGGAAATTTCAAAACAGTGAACCCAAAAATGGTTGGGTGGAACAGATATAGGATGTTCCTCCAAGAATGTAATTCAGTAAGGGATGTTGTTGATGTTTGATGAAATGGATTTGAGGCTCAGCTTAGAAAATAAAAAAAAAAAAAAAAAAAAAATTTTTTTACTTCCAAGCTGTTTCAGCTTGCAATGAAGAAACTCTGTGAAAATCCTTCAGTAGCAAATGCTGCCATGTTAGATATCAAAACATAAAAGAAATTACCTGTAGCAGAATTTTTTCTGCAGGAATACTGAAGTTTGCTCTTGCTCGATGAACACTGCCCACAATACTTAGTAGGCAAAGAACTAAGAGTTACTTTGTGCTTTTTGTCCTGTGTTAATTCTTAAAATCTGCAGAGTTTTCACTTACCAGGTTTTGACCTGTTAAGTGGGTCTAACCTGAAGTTATATTCCACATCAAGATTCCCACAGTGGCTTTTTTTTCAGAATCAAGGAGCAATTATCTCTAATCTTGAGGTTTAACAAAAGGATAATGGATAAAACAAGATCTGGGGATGGAAATAATGATCCTTTCACTATTTCAGAATCCTGAAGAAGGAACATGTTCCAGTTCTAGGCACTGCCAAAGTATGAAAAACCAAATTCAACATCCCAAATGCCACACAACGCAGTCTGTGAGACACTAATGACCCAGACAATTTCCAATGCTCCTACAAGGTGCATTATCCCTCAGAACCACTGTGCCTGTAATAGATCCTGATTTTGCTGGACTCCCTACATTTTTGAGCTGTATTTCTTTGTATGGATGCCTTCCAATTTGTGTGGAATCTGTCAGGGATTGATTCAGTTATTCACACAATCTAGTGCATGCAGTCACACCTGAGATGCCACACGTCATCTGAGACGTCCTTCCAGAGCTGGCAGAGAGGACACTGGACACACTGTAGATTCATTTAGTCTGACCATGGGGATGGAAAATGGGGGCTGTGGTCTGTTCAAAACACTTTGTCTCCGCCACTCCTTCCTCCTCACGCTGTTCCCCTGCTCCAGCATGGGCTAAATCCCATGGGACACAGTCCTTTCAGACCTTTACCAATGTGGGCCCTTCCCTCGGGCTGCAGTTCTTCAAGAACTGCTCCATCGTGGGTCCCTTCTGTGGGATACAGTTTTTCAGGAGCAGACTGAAGGGACACAGTTCCTGCCAGAAAACCTGCTCCTGCCTGGGCTCCTCCTCTCCATGGGCTGCAGCTCCTGCCAGGAGCCTGCTCCTTGCGTGGGCTCTCCCTGGGCTGCAGGAGCACAGCCCACAGCTTGCCTCACTGTGGTCTTCATGGGAGCCTTCCCTCCTCTCTGTCACTGGCCTTGGTGTTTGCATGGTTGCTTCTCTCACATTTTTTCATCAGCACTGATGGGCTCAGCTCTAGGCAGTGGCAAGTGTGAGAGGGGGGCAGCTCCTGATCTCTTCTCACAGAAGCCACTCCTCCCCTGCCACCAAAACCTTGCCACATGAACCCAACATGGTCCTTGAACCAAGGGAGGTCTCTGAAGAGCACTTCAGATGCAGAAAGATTTGCTTCTTTCCCACTGTGCTTCTTCCCAGACTGGATTTAATGAATTGTACATCCCATTTGAGGATGATTTCATCCCACCCATCCTTTAGGACAGCAGTAGCTGACATTCCATTTTCTTACAGATACGCTGTTTCCTGATTAACAAAGAGAAATTCTCTGGTATATCTTATTCTGCAAACATGACACTTTACATTTTGCAGATGGGAATTTGACCAGAGGAAATCCTGGAGCTGGAGCACTCCAACATAACAGGACACCCATACTGAGGCTGAAGACAGGCTGCAGCTTTGCCAGTTACTGTGCTATTTCCTCCTTTACTCCCAGTAGATGAGATAAGAGACTCCAATCTGATAGCAATGACATGTGGTTCTCTTCTAAAAATCAGGGCTGGAAACGGGCTTAGGCTCTTAAACAAAGCCAAAACCTTCCAACACTTCCAGCACTTCTCATTCCTAGTTACACAACTGGGAAATGTGGGTGCCTTTTTATGTTCTGCACAGAAAGCAAACACACTTCATATTTGCCAAGTAACTAAAACTGAGACACTTCCATGTAAGGCAGGACTCCTTCAAATAAAAGGAAGAGAATACACCAAACTCTGACCACAGTTTTCACTGTTTTTCTTGGGGAAAGCTGAAGTTCCAAAATTTAAAAGAAGATGATAGTTTAGTACTTGTTTAAAACTTCAGTGTTTATTAGGCAGTCTGTATCCTTGTGGCTGAACCACACTACCTCAAACCTTCCTGCTTCTCTATCAAACATGCAGTTAAAAACTCAGCGGGTGGAAAAAGCAGCTACAGTGCCATGATCCACCTCAGCCCTGTCCAGCTGTCACTGGTGCCTGTCTTGGGGATGGTGTCACATCATCTCACAATGGTCAGAGGTGGGAGAGCTCCAGCACAGGGTCAGCCACCCCACAGCTGCTTTCCCTGGGGTTGTTTGGCTGGTCTGGGTGCTTGGCTCTGGCCAGGCAGTGTCACCACAATGGGATAAACCAGGGAAAGGGCCCATAATCACTAACAGGGAATTCTGCTCTGTCTAAAAACAGCATAGCTGCAAAAACCTCAGATACCATCTACCACAGGACACCACAAGGTCCCCTAAGGTAAAATAGATCTTAGCCCTCTCTTCCAAACACATCAAACCAAAAATAGTTTCTAGCACTTTTTTAAATTATTATTTTGAGATTTTTTTTTCTCCGTGATACAAACTGCTTGCAGCTTTTTCCCAGGGAAACAAACTATTTTGAAACACTTGCCCCCCTCCTCTCTCTGTGTATTTTAGAAAAAAACTATTTTAAGTAGTAGAAGTCACTGATTATTAGTTTTTTAGGTTTCAGAACAAAGAGGGGTGGGTATTTGTTGGGGCTTTTTAGGATCCTTAGAAAGTAGGATTATATTTTCTGTGGGGGGTTTTTTGTGTGTAAGTGCAACATATTTCTGCTTGTGGCTAAAATCAGACAGGAGGAAGGAAAAGTCCCAAGTAAACTAGCAGGTAAAGCATAAAACCATTCAAAGCACACAGTACATGTTTGGTGCAGCCCATTTGTTCTTTTATGTATGTTTGGCCCCCTCTTCACGTGGATACCCAGAGGAAAGTGAGGCTGAGGAGAGGATCTCTTTGGAAGTAAGACAGGCTGTATTTGAATCTAGGACTATGAGCCAAACAGTGATGGCTCTCCAGGAGGTCTATGACAGTAGTGAATAGGAAAAACGAGTGTAAGGGAAAAGCTCTATGGATTTCCCCCTACCTTTCTAAACTCTAAAGCCAGGGAGAGAGCAGAACCTTTGTATAAGGCAGAAATTAGAAAAAAATACAAAAAGGAAAAGAACTGGGGTGGCTGATCTAATTCATAGCTTTCTCTTTTTATGTTCCTATATATGTCTCTTTTTTAAGAGGAGGAAAACCTACAACGCTGTAAGGAGGAGTTCTAATCCACCAAGGGTGCAACTGGGTTATAAACCAGCCTACACTGCTCAGAGCTGCCTGGATCTTGGGTACATGACTATCCCAGAGGAAATACATGTTTATAATTTAGCTTCAGGATTAAAATAACCAGCTGGGCAGAGGGAAAATAAGACATCAGCTGACTATAAAAGCCATCAGGACTCTGCTAGACAGCATGAGTGCTGGTCTGGTTATTGAAATGCAGGCAACAAACATTGAAAATATTGACTTTAAGAATGGTGAGGAAAGCTGGTGGTGCAGGTAGGGGCTGGAATGTTCTCATGGTATTCAGCTCTCTGCCTCCCCTCCTCTCAGTTTTGTCTTCTTTAACTTGAATTACTACTTCATGGGATCCATTTGTATTTCCACATTGTTTCGAAGTTAGTAGATGGAAAAGAACTAGGAAGGAGGTTATTGTGTGAGCGTGGGTTGCTTTTTGGTGTGGGTTTTGTCTTTTTTTTTTTAAATGAAAGTGAAATGGGGCTGGAGTGTGGGAAATTCTCTCCTCAGCACTCACTTAACAAATTGGCCATTTTTCATCTACTTCGAGCGGGGAGAAAGACTGTCAAAGAATTTTAAAGGAAAACACTGCAAAATGTTATTAATTGAAGAAAGATTTTTGGCCTTCATTATTCCAACCAATGAAAGCAAAATTCATGCATCATAATTTGGGATACTGTTTCCTAAAAAGGCTATAATGAGTAAAACTAGACAGACAGAACATAGAGCAGGAAAGTACTGAGGTATGGAAAAAACCAAAGCCTGGATACTGCGACTCTGTCAACAGTCAAAATTTTCAACACGTACATTTTTAATTTGCATTTCATTTAGGGACATAAGATTTACTATCGTGATTTAACCATTACTCAACTACACCCAGGGGGACCCCAACTATTCCTTATAGAACAACACACACACACGCTCTTGGATCTTCCTCCTCCCCGTAGTCAGACTATTTGTCATATTACAACACACATTTGTTCCACACATGCAGCCTTTACTGAAATATCACTGGAGTCTTACCAGAGTTGTGGCATCCAAGCCCGCAGGACTGATGAGGGATTCAGGGTACCTGGCTTGGCAGTGCTGCCAGAGCCTGCCTGCCTCCCCAGCTGAGAAAAGCAGGAATCTGCAGTAACTGAGCTGGGCACCTCTAACCAACAGCCTGCATGTGACTGCAAACATCTCCAGAGGATCAGTACAGAGATGCTCCAGTGTAAAACACACCACTCTTGAATTAACGTGGGATTTAACTTCAGCACTTGCTGAGAATCCCCAATTGTACCCAGACCCAACAACTCTTGCATAATTACATTGATAAAAATGTATGATCTGGATTTGTTCAGCCCCAAAGCCCAGCCAGTGACCCTTTTAAAGAACTTTCTGTTCTCCATACAAGTGTTGGTGAGAAAAAAAAAAGCTTGCTCTGTCTTCCTACTCCTTGTGAACAACAGAACTAAGTATAATATTTGGGTAAAAGACCAAGGGATATTACCTACATTTTCTGTCCTACTGGATATGCCCTGCCTAAGGATGTCTGTGCCCTTTTAGGCAAAGTCCCACATTGAAAGCTCATTGTCCCCCAGGCTACTTCACAGGAGAGCTGCTTCCCTGGACAGTACTCTCTGCCATCCATTCTTTGTTCATTCAAATAGAGATCAAATCCATACAAATCTTCTCTATTCCTAACATTCCTGTGCAGTGCCAAAGTCACCTACATCTGCTTTTTTTTTTAATAGATAATGATATTGCTTCAGTATAAATAGTTTTATCTGAAGAGAACATACACAGAGATGCCCTGGATGTCACGGCAGACTTCAGTCAAACTCTTTGGGTCAATAGATCCCTCTCTTTCCAGGTCAGGCACACAAACCCTTCCCAAGTGCGTCTCCGTGACTTGCCTCTGTGCTTCCAGGGCATTTCCTCAGCTGCTAGTCAGTCAACTGAGCAACTTCACATGATTTCCAACCTCTCATGTTTGGATTCAACTCTTAGAGGACCCTCAAAACCACAGCTCAGGTTTGCTTGGCTCGTATGTGCTCGTGTTTGGCTGGTGGCTTCAGTTCTTCCAGCCATTTCATGCTGCTCCCTCCTTTGTGCTCCAAGGCCAGGTGTAGCTCAGCCCAGGCAGCTGCACTGCAGTCAGTCCTTCCAGCTGACTGATCAGGTTGGATGAAATATCTCCCTCCAAAATGGAGGGAAAGCAGGTGAAGGCAATTCTTGTATCACAGTTCACTAAACTCTTCCTATTTTAAGCAGCATGAACTACTGGAACCCTTCGGATTCTGTTTTAAGCAACACCCCTATTTTTGCAACCTTTTTCACTTTTGATTCCCATTATATTTTCCAGAAGTATTTCCTTCTTTTCTTCAGAAGTTCATTCCGTTTCAATTGTAGTCAAACTTTCTGCCTGCACTGTTAGCAGGTGCTTAAGTGTGCAAATGCTTATTGTGTGGCATATACAGTTGTGTGTGATCCCACATGGCAAGATGGGCCTGGTATTTCACAAACTCCTGCTAATAACCACAGCCACAGCACAGGCAAAATTCAGGTGAAAAAACCCAACCAAACAAACAAAAAAAAAAAACCAACCCCAAAAAAACACTGGAAGATGATTAAAAATACTTCAAAACTGATTCTGAAGTATCACACGAGTTCTCTGGCCCTCTGGCCATTTGAGAAAAAAATCCCAATCTACTTCTTTCCTAACTTTTTTTTTTATCTGAAAGAAAAAATACAATTCTGCAATAATTCTGCAGAAAGGAAAGCACATTTACATGTATGCTGGATTCAGTTCCTTACTAGGGATGTGTTTTCTTGGCTGGGCAAATATATTTCCCCTTGTAAATGTAAAGACTCTGCCTCTTTGTATTGAGTCCTCTTTGAAACCACCCAAGAACAGCTGACAAAAATAGTGCACAAGTAAGCACACAGTGGGCTCGACATACCACAAGCAAAACTCTTTACTCTGCTAAGCTTAAGTTTTTTAGATTTTGGCAGAAATGTCATTTTAGAGCTCCAATAAATGTACATTGAAGTCACAAGGCTTTTCTCAGCTGAAGATTTACATGGGCCTCCTTTGTATCAGCCACAAAAAGTATTTTAAGAGTTTGGAAATTCTAGAAGCTTTCCTCCTGCTTTACTCAGCCACTCAAGCTTGATCCTCATTAAATCCCCTGACATGTAATATATTCCAGTGTACAAGAAGCCCTTCATTACTTCTCCATGCTCTGAAGGCAATAAACCCCTTTCAAAGGCTGGAAGTAGGAACTACTGCAGGTGTTTCCTCACCCCTCCACGCTGAGCCAGGAAGGCTGGGCTAACACCATGTGAATGAGTCCGTTCCAGAATGACTTGAGAAAAAGCATTTTCAGATTCCACTTAAGAGGGTTTCTGCTCTCACAGAAGGTTTAGGAAGGAATTTATCTGAAATACAGGATGGATGCTGGAAAAACTGAACCCATTTCTAACCCAGACACCAACCTCTGTGGCCGTGGGCTCGGCAGAGGACTGTGTCACATGCCATGGGTGCACACTGAAGGCCACACGGGTGAAATGGATGTAATGAATTCAAGCAGCGCATTGCCAGGCTAATTTTTTTAAAAAATAAATGCAGACCTCTGAGATCTCAGGGGAAAGCCATGCCCTAAAAGCCAAGGTTTTCCAGAACAGGTGTATATCAGACTCAGCTCAGAACTGGCAATATTTCTGAAATACATTTAGAGAATTTGTATGCTGAGGTACAGATTTACCTAACGCCTTAAACACTATTTTTTAATGTATTTTACAATGAGGCATCAGTATTTTGACTCAGAAAAGCAGCCGTATTTGTGAGCACATGTATTGCAGTATTAGTGGAACTAACATCTCTCCAGGAGGAAATCTGGGTTGCCTTAAAAATGGGACTAGATTTTCGGTTAATTATAGGCTCACGCACAAAATAAACATTGCATTTGGACCCTTCCCATCAGGCACTTCTCACAGATTCTTGCTCTTTGGTTGTGGCCCTTTCTTACCTGTGTAATTAGGAGGGCAGAGACAAACATAGTTGTTGATCCCATCCACGCATGTAGAGTTATTCTCGCAGTCATTATCTTCGCAGTCATCTGGGTTTATTTCACACCTCTCCCCCTCATACCCAAGGAGGCAAGAGCAGCTTTGGAAAAAGAAAACAAAATTAATAAGTGTTAGCATGGATCTGAAGGAGCAGGAGATTTGAGGTATGAAACTGAAAGGAAAACATACAGAGGTGAGTTGCTGGAGCCAAATTCGCTGCTATTGTGAGGTTCAGGGCACTTTAACCCTATGTGTTTGGTGAATGATGCAGTCTGATGGTTCATGGGGTCGTGAAATAACTGACATGAGACATAAAAGCATCAGCAGGAGCCAGGCTCTTCCCAGCTCCCTTTGCCTTCTTTACTGATAACTCTAGCTCTGAACCGCAGTAAGCAACTCCAGGGCAGGGGAGTAAACACTCATCACAATATTCAAATCCTTGGCTTCTCTGTTAATGGTTTTGTGGGACTGTGGACACTTGCCTACTGAGGACTGCACAATCTCAGGGCAACTTGGCAGCCTTTAGGTAGCTCGCTCTCTTCAAAGAACAACTTGAATTGGGTTTGCAGACATGAACATTTTCTTCTCATTACTGCTCTGTCACTTGTCCAAACAAGAAATGCTTGGGAATGATTGCTTTTACAAGTGCAGTCAGGTTTCAGTACTTCTGCAGCTCCTCCAACATCTGTTTGTAGAAGGGCTGATGATGCCCAGATAATTCAACTAAAACACAGACCATGGCAGAGCTGGTAATGGTTCTGTGAGGATGTGGACACCAGTGAAGAATAATTGCAGTAAATATTTTATCTCACAAGACTGTGATATATGGTCCCTAGAGGGAGTGTAACAAACTAAATGGTTGAAGAATGACTTGATTTTTTTTCAAACTCCATTTCCTTTCCTCTCTACATCTAGAAGCTATGGTTACAAACAGAACCTTTATATTTTAAACTATCTGTAAGTGATGAAAAGGTTGAGGCCAGAGTTTCCGAAAAGAGAGTCTAAAAACATGTGTTAAGTGCTCTGGTCATCTCAATGGCTTGTAAGAAGCCAGCAGTGGTATTTGAAGTGTCAGTTTTGAAGTGCCAGCATTGCTGTTCACTCACTAGTCACAGAAAGTTTCGAGTCCCAGTCCAAACTACACATTCACTCAACTGTTCATTTCCTTTCCCACGCAAGCTCTGGTGGCAGAAAAGGAACTGAACAACTGTAAAGCACTACTGATGGATGAGGATGAAAACCAGAAAGCACCAGAGCAGTCCCACTAATGGCCATCGACTGCTTTCAGAAACCAGGAGAATTGCCAGTGCAGACACAACTGCGGGGTACTTTTTTCAGCTCAGATGGCCAAAGTGGCCCTGACGTGGTTGTCCTGCTTTGTGGAGGTGTCATGGGGTTAGGATGGGGAATGCCCTGGAAAATTAGGAGATCTTCAGAATCTGTGAAGAAAGCTGCAGGGCTTTTGGGCTGGCTGCTCTCAGGGTGACGTTGTCTTCCCTTCCTCCTGCGTGCCACAGATGGAGCAGAGCACAGGGACTCCCACTGGAGGGATGGCACAAAGTTTTCCATCCACCCTCAGCAGTCCTAGGCTGGACCCTGAGGATTAAGTTAGATTCTTCATGAAGTGCAACCTCAGAAGGGAAAAACAAAGAGGGAAAGAAAAGTGGGAAGGGAATATGTCTTGAACCACCACAACAGTAAGGTACAGAACAGGGATACCAGTGACAGGCACAGTCACCTTCATTCAGCTCTGCAGGGACCATCCACAGGTCATGAGAGTTAGAAAACCTTCACCATGAATAACCAAAAACCAAACTGCTCAAATAAATCCAATTTAGGACACAATAAATCAATAAGGAATATTTTCTTTTCCTGTCTCAAGCTCATTATTGCTAATAAAACATGTCCTCTTGCTGACCCTGCAATGGTCCAGAGGATCACAGGAGGCAGACAAGAAAGAAGAGCTGGCACACCATCTTTTGTGGCAAGTGTCAGGGAGGGGGTTAAAGACATCTAATTAAATACAGTGAGACATTCATCATGTCTCCCTTTTTGATTACAAAACCCCATTTTCAGGGGCTTATAACTCAGCCATAAAAATATGCTCCAGGCTGCAAATTGGAAGACAAGGTCTCAGTTTGGGAGCAGAAATTTTTCTCTCCATTTAAAGAAAAGCAACAAGAGTGGCTTTGTGCTGGTGATTTTTGTATGAATATAACACCATTTTCCTTCCACAAAAGGATTGGGACAGCTTGGATGTAGGCAATTAAAAATGACATTATTAAATACTATCACAGTAATGGTTCAACTCAGTGGAGTTACCATTAGTAACAATTCATATGGGATTGTTAATATACAATTGCTCAATATTAGGACACATTCCATGCTCAGGGAAATGTCAGAATAATTGATGGCATTTGGCTACTGGTCCTTATGTATTATAGGGAGTCTTTACATTATTGCTTACGTGTGATCCTTTATTTTGATTTGCTTTCAAATGTGCCAGACATGAGGCCTGAAATTAAAAGATAAAACACACAACTTGGGACTCGGTCTGAACCACATGTTGAAAGAGTTGCAGTTTGGGACTGTTTGTATGTATTCTCCCAGAAAAAGCTTAGAAGAAAAATGAAGTCTGCTGAGTGACTGGAAGGTCATCAGACTTGGGTTCCAGCTGACCGAGAGAGAAAATTAATTCCAGGGACAATGATGAAAACTTTGTAGTGACTCAACAGTGAAACCCCGTGAGACAGCATTTCATGGGGACCTTGGAAAAAATGGAGCCATGCAGGAAAGAGCTGTTTTCTAAGATGCTGTGATCACATAAGGGTTCACATTCCCCATTCCTCCTGTTTAGGGACTGGTGTGTTTTCCCAAAAAAACCCAAACAAAATAAAATCCCACTACCCTCATGAAGGTGCAAGGGAACACAAGACTTAATGGTAACATTTCTGGGGTAAACTTTTGGAGCTGAAGTATTTTGTAAGTTTTTTTTAAACTGGCAATTTTGTAAGTTTACTATATTCAATTTTTTTTAATAAACTCTAATGAAATCATTTAACATCTGTTTATTCAAATATATGTACATACAGTGCATCACGTTTCAAAAAAAAATCAGCTTTTAAATGGAGACAGTAAATTCTTTTGGGACTATTACAATTTCTTGGTAAAGAAGCTTTTTATGTCTATATCCCAATGGAGTAGCCTGTAAGTTTGGAAGTGCAATGTTTTTCTTTGAACTAGGCAGAATTAACACTAGGCAGTTAATCAGTTCCAGGATTTTACATTTACGAGGGAACTTCAAGTTTGTGGAAAAAGTTAAAAAAAAAAAACCCTGATCTGGGAAATGGAGGGAGGTTTTATGTGGAGAAAAGTTAAAATAACCCAGAGCAGTTGTTTCCCAGCACCGCAGGTTATCGGAGATCAGCTGTTGCCCGTGGCTAAGTGAAGCAGAGCTGACAGCTCTGCCTCCTGCCAAAGCCTCACTCCCAGGAATGCTAAACCACCGGGACATGTCTGATTGACCATCTTTTTTATCAGCCTCAATAAGCCACTTCTTTTTTTTTTTGGCAACCTCTTGTCAGGGAAGACATAGATCAGATCGGAACAATTCAAAGGGAGGAAGAGCTTGATGTCTCCCGTCCTCTGAGCCACGAGGTGTCACTTACCCGTTCTTTAGCACAGAGTTCGTGCCTACTTGAAGAAAGAGAATTTGAAATTACTCAGGATTGAAAAAGTGCAAGGATAAAAACTCCAGCTGAACCTTTGCCCTTTGCTGTCCTTCCAGGATCTGCTGTTCCAGCAAACCTGAGCGCCTCAGTCCCCTACTGCTCTGAGCCCTTGTGAGAACCAGGCACAGCGGGGTGAGTCGGGCTGGAATCAGCCAAAACTAAGAGTTTCCTGTGTTTGGGAGAACATCACCACCTCGGCATTATTTAAAATGGTAGGTTTTTTGTCTAAGGCTACAGAAACTTGAGAGCTAAACTGCTTGGCATTTCACAGGGAGAAAGCTTTGGCTTAAGTTTCCTTTTTACAAGAGTAAAGATTTGACAAGTTTGGCAGCAGGGCTTGTGTATGAATATATTTCCCTAGGGAAGAGAATATACAGAAGATATAATTTCTTTTACAGGCCACACAACAAAAAAATCCACGGAGGCCTCTCATGAAAATGTTTTTGACATCCGCTTCCTCACAGCCTGTAATCTAAGGCAACGCTTTCCCATTTTGATGAACACAATTTATGTGCATGTAACTCTGACTGCTGCCATCCACTGGAGAGATTTCCCACCAAAAAACCCCAACCCAACCAACCAAATTCAATCTCAAAATGTTTCTTTTGCTTCCCTGTCACTGACTGTGACACACCACATTTCTCCACAGCCAAAGCTCCACAGTCCTCCAGACCCACAGAGGCTATAGACTGACTGAATTAAAAACGAGGAGAAAATAGAGCTATGCTGAACATTCAATTTTATGCAGCAAGATTTTGATGAGATACGGTTTTATGTGTCTTTTATTAGACCAACTGAAACTATATAAATAACTATAAAAGCAGAAACCTTCCCTAAAAAGCTTCGAATGCTGTTAAGCAACAAAACCACCCCTGCAGTTTTATAAAGGATCTCAGAAACAATGCTCATTTGAAACTGAGGCAAAGCCTCTGAAATTGTAAAATTTTTCATGAGAAAAATTCAGAAGTAGCTTTTATGTCAGGTCATTCAAATCTTTTTATTTTCTACCATGGGACAAAATAAAAATGCTAAAGAAAAACCCAATCCAAAATAAAAACTGGAGCCTTTCATTCTCGGATTATGGATATTTTAAAATGTTTTACTATTGCATTTTTAGTATCAGCTGTATTTTTGAAAAATGACTACTGAGTGACAAAACCCAGATATTCTAACGTGGTAAAATTTTGCTTTGGCACAAGCTGATAAAAACTATCTAAACATTATTACATGAGGGTGACTAGAAAAAGGAACTGGAACTCAAGACCACCAGACCTTTATTTCTCTCAAGCAGAAACTAAACCTGAACTTTCACTCCAAAAATTGCTGGACCTGCTAAAATTGAATCAAGAGGAGTTACAGCAGATCAGAGCAGTGGTTTCACCAAAATCTGTGGAGTCTGTCAAGCAGCACAACCACACACAGAGACAGAGGAGCTTTGGGGCATTTCTTCCATCTTTTGCTTCTTGCTTTGCAAGAAACACCATAAATGCTGAGGACCAAATCTATGAAAATTTCAGCAGCTCTTTTTTAAAAAGAAATTTTCTATCAACTTTAATGACAACCAGTGACCAAAGCCTCCAACTTGTATGTTTTCAGTTGTGAAATAGTGCCTGTAGCAGCACAGATCTCCCAGCTACCTCATGAAAATTTCTGCACTTCTCTTGGAGTATTCCCGCCTATGTCACAACTTTCTTAACCAGGCAAACTGAAATCTGCAATATCCAGCTGCAGAGGTTGTTCTCCTGCAGGCACAACACTCAAGATGTGGCAATCTCCCCATGCTTTTTAATTGTTTCTTTAAAGCCTGTTTGTCTACAAGATTCTTCAGTTATGAAAACATTTTGCATCAGGTTGTCAAGCAACAGATGCTCACTTTACAAATACAAAACCAGCTAGATGTGGGATTGAAATGCCCCAAGGAAAATTAGGATACAGATAACATAGTGCAGATCAGGGAGACTGCTCAAAACAGCTCTTAAGCGTATATTCCATTACGAAGAAATAAGGAGGTTTCATAGGAAAGGATATGTCACACCAGTGAAACCAGATTAATTATTCTGTGTGGCAAATGTAAGTGTCACATGCAGCAGTTTCTACAAACTAGCCATTACAGCTCAGTAATGCAAAGCAGAAACACATTTAATTTCATCATCTCATTTTAAATGACATTTGTGCTACTACCTGAATCCATCTTTATTTGCCTCGGTGAGGTGGCAGGTCCCTCCATTCTGACATGGGTTTTGAATGCAAGAATTAATGGGCACACTGCAGTCTCGACCCTGTTTGGGAAAATTCAAAAGAAACAAGGTTAGCAGGAGTCATGCCATCTGAATCAATGTCTCTTGCTCCCTCACTCTACTCGTGGCACCACTTACAGGAGGTCTGTGGTCTTCAGACCCATCACATCACCTAACGCTCTTTACCGATGATTAGATATTATTCATTACTTCGGGGAGAATATGGGCAGGGCAAGTGTTCTGACCAAGGGGTATCTTGGTGGGTATCTTGGTACCATTTCAGCTTCAAGATTTTAATGAACTCTTTCATTAGGCTGTTTTAAGGAAACAGCTGGTTTCACCATTACTCTAACACACTTCAATGTTAGTTACAATGAAAAGAAAGACTCACAACCAAAGGTAGGCAGAAGGCCACACACAGCACAAGCCCAGGTGCAGTCAGCACTCATCAACTGCATTTACCAAGTGCTCAGTTAAACACTGCAACAATACACTGTGCTCATTACTGAGAGTTGTCAGAACCCACAGGGGAAAGTTCCTTTATGTCGTGGGAGCTGAGCTTGAATTTCTGCACAGAACACACCAAATCCTGAATCTGAATCATCACTGAATCAGTTCCCTTCTTAAAGATCGCCTTAAAACGCACATCAGGTCCAGCTGAGCCTCACCAGCTTGAGCAACCTCCTGTTACTTTTTACTGGCCCTTCAAGGCACAGATTTCTCTGATCATTGTATTCTGCTGATTAGAACAAGCTCTTCGTGAAATTGGCAAATACATTGAAGAGTTTGGTCTTGCTTTTCAGTTACTCACGGAGTAAGGTGGAGTAAAGCCACCTGAAAGTCTCAATACTTAAGAGATCTGTGCAATCACAAGAAGTTAAGAGATGGCTCTACTCTTCCTACTGAAGCTCCCATTAACAGCAGCCCTCTGCCAGCTCATATACTGGAAAGCTGGTAGATGACTGCAGTCAAGGTGAGAAAAATATCTTGGGAAATACATTAATTCAATCCAGATTGTTGGGGTTTTTTTTGTCCTGGTTTAAAACCATTCTTTGCATTGTACTTCAGAGGAGTAGCAATGACTCATCTATTTTGTTGCTAAACAAAGCAGGCAGATCCCAGCCTGTGACATCGATGTGTAGAGCTGCAATATCTGTGTATTAGTATTGAACACTACAGTCAGAATCACTTAGGCTAGAAAAGACCTCTAAGATTATCGAGCCCACCCTCTGACTGATCACTACCTTGTCAGCCAGCCCAGAGCACTGAGTGCCATGTCCAGTCATTCCTTGGACACCTCCAGGGATGGGCACTCCACCACCTCCCCAGGTAGCCCCTTCCAATGCCTGTAACCCTTTTGGTGAAGAAATCCTTCCTGATGCCAAACCTGAACCTCCCCTGGCACATCTTGTGGCCATTTTCCCTTGTCTTGTCCCTTGTTCCCTGGCAGCAGAGCCCGACCCTCACCTGGCTCCCCCCTCCTGTCAGGGAGTTTCAGGGAGTGAGAAGGTCCCCCCTGAGCCTCCTTTTCTCCAGGCTGAGCCCCCCCGGCTCCCTCAGCTGCTCCTCCTGATTCTCCAGACCCTCTCCCAGGTCCGTTGCCCCTCTCAGGACATGCTCCAGCACCTCAGTGCCTTCTTGTACTGAGGGGCCCAAAACTGACCCAAGGATTTGAGGTGCCTCAGCAGTGCCCAGTGAAGAGGGACAGTCATCACTGCCCTGGTCCTGCTGGCCACACTACTCCTGGTACAGGCCAGGTGCCACTGGCCTTCTTGCCCACCTGGGCACACTCTGGCTCATGTTCAGCCACTGCTGACCAGCATCCCCAGGTCTTTCCCCCCCAGGCAGCTCTCCACCCGCTCTGCTCCCAGCCTGCAGTGCTGCAGGGGGCTGTTGAGGCCCAAGTGCAGGAGTCAGCACTTCACCTTATTGAACCTCACACTGTTGGCCTCGGCCCACGGATCCAGCACTGTACATCTTACACTTCACATGTTATGTTATACTTTCATCCAACACCACAGAGGAGCGCTGTATTTCCTGAGGCTCTGTCTCCAGCGCTCCCCAGAGCGCTGAGGAGAAGCAGCTTTGCATTTTAAAAATTCCTGCAAATACAAGGAAAGAGGGGCAGCCTTTTCCACAGCTGAATCGAAAGAGAAGAATTTTCAAGGAACAACAGAAAGACCTGGCCACCCCCCTGCCTGGCTGTGAGTTCATGCCCAGCACAGCAGTGCAGGCAGCACGTGAGGACCTCACCCCAGACCTGGCACAGAGGCTTTCTGCTTCATCCATGCTGCCTTTGCCAAACAGCCTGTCCTTCTCCATTTGAAATCCTGAGTCCCCAAATGTCTCAGGGAAGAATTGGGAAGGCGCCCAGGGAAGCTCCTGCAGGTTTTATTTTGGCACCATGGGGCCCCACAGCACTGTGTGGATGAGAGCCATGCAGCACCAACACTGCTCTGCTCCCACCTTTCTCCAACACTGCCCCTCTTTTGTCCATCTGTCTTGTGAATCCTGGCTCTTTACCACCTTATTGTAGTAGAGCTGGAAGATGCTGGTTATTACACTTCTCCCAGGTCTTTGTGTCTAACAACAGTTACTTCTGTTTCATATGAATTCTTCATCCCTGTATCACTAAAATATTAATCCCTTTTCAGTCAAGCATAGCAAGAAGCAAAGCATTTGTTTTCCTGAAAGTTTTTGTCACAGTTGAACACCACGCAGAAGTGTCTCATCAGTCCTACTGTAATTCCTCAGAGTAATTTGCATATTCTTGTAAAAGTTTAATAAAGATAAATGTTAAAGTGAGAGCAAGTCTCTCACACTGGCACATGAAATTTCGCATGACAGACTCAGCTCTCATTCCTGTACTGAATATGGCTGAATTATCAGCTTCTTGGGCCTCAGGCAGCATGAAAAAATTAGTATCTGCTGCTGAACCAGACTTAATTGCAACACCAAGTTGCTATGTGGCTTCAGGAAAATTAGAGACTCTCTGACTCAGTTTACTCATTGTAATAAACGGGCAAACAACACTTGATCCTTCTCCAAGGATTATGTTCTCTGAGTTGACTTTATCGATAGCACATTGTGATCCCACAAAACAAGTACAACTTCCCAGACACAGAAGACTATGACAACAAAGAATTCTGAAAGGAGAGAAGCTGCAGAAAATAGTGGTACTAATAAATCCACAGCAAAGCAAGGCCATTTTATTTCTATATGAGACTGTCACTACCCAGAAGAGCCCAAAGACATTCTAGAAACATCTTTCAAATGAATAATGCAATTCTCCAGTCTCAATTTACAGTAAGACTGTTCTTACTGGAAAAATGGGATTGCTGTCAAGCATCACTAAAATTAATTTATCTGTGAGTTGGGAAATACTCCTTGAATTACATTACTTGGAAATAACTATTGTTACAGAGGAGAATATTGTCTATTTGCTTCAAAACTAAAGTGCCCTTTAATGAAGTCTGAGTCAGAAAAAGAGGGACAGACTTTGTTTCAAGGACAGGCAAGAAGATAGGACTGTCTCAGCAATTCACAGAAAGAGGATGAAGGTCCCTCTGTGTGCAATATTTTACTTCTAGAGCTTTTTTAGGATGTAATAAATTTTTGTCTAGTCTGATAGGAAGGCATCAGATCCAAAACACTTTTATATATTTGTTTTTTTCATTTTCCGTGGGAGAGGAACGGTTTAGGCGTTCAAACAGGATATTTCTGCAACTTATTAGAAGACATATATGTTCAGAGTCCAGCTGTCTTTTCAGAGCTGAAGTACCTCAACTGCTTCAGACTTTTTCCAGCTCCATATTTCAGTGAATGAGAACAGAACTATCCACCCTCCTTATGAAGTGTCAGTTCTCTGTTTGAAATTACCGGTACTGGGCATTAGTGTATCTACAAGCTGTTCCTCAGCACTGCTGTGCCAAATTCCAGCCTTTACAAGCATCCAGTACTGGGAATATTTACTCCATAGTCAGTAAAACACCCAAGAACAAGTAGCAAAAATCTAATAAGGACCTCAGCAGGAAGAATATGGGACAACGCAGTTAAAAAAGACCCATTTGCTTTGACACTGTTTCAACTACTGCACTGATATTCTTAAAATTAATTCTCACTAACTAGTATTGTCTGTGGAGACTGAGAGCTTCATCCACGTTCATGTGGCAGGGATTTGAACTCTGCCCATCTTAACGCGATCCTTCACCCGCTTCTAACAGCAGTGGGCACAGTTAAAGAGGCAGCAGCACAGAGCTCACCACGGGCAGAAGGTTGAAACCTCCTGGTGTGCAAAACCATCACTGCTGACTGCAGGACAAACGTGATCCAGGCAGCCAGGAAGACACCTGCAGACAGGCAGAAGCCTGTCCAACTTCAAGGCTTTGTGAATAGGGAGACCTCTTTTCAGCTAATTGCAGCCCTGTTCAATGATTACTGTGTTTCCCAGCACACTGGAAAAATGAGCTCTACAAAAGAAATACCAAAGTTTACTCGAGCTGTTAACAACATACAATGTGTTCATAATAAATTCTATTTAGATGGTATATGTGGAGAACAGATGGGAGCGTTCATGTGTTTAGTAAAAATACTAGATGAAGACAAATATAGTTAATAGAGACTTTAAATTAAGAACTAGGAAGTTTTCGTAAACAACTTAATTATCAGGGTCTAAATAGAGCTAAAGCTTTTACGGGAAAAACACAAAATTACCAGCTACAGAGATCCTGCACGGCACACTCTGTCCTATACATTCCTAAAAGTGGGAGTAATGCATCCACATCCAACTCTCCGTCTCACAAACACTGAAACACTTGTCTTATGGGTGTCCTGGTCAGAAGTTCATAAGAAATCATTACATTAAATGAAAAAGTTTAGTAAATCTTCCACTTCGTGATAGGCTGGAAGGAAAATGCACAGGATAACCGAGAAGTACAACGTGTTCCACAAGCATATTCAGGGATGTTATTCAAACTTACAGCTTTAAAATTTCAACCTCCTAATCTTGTGAAATGAGAATAAACGGACATTTGAAGGCACTATGTAGAGCTCTGCTCTGCTTCCACAGAGCTTGGCGAGTATTTCATCAGTTTTTCTGAACTGTTCTGGTGTACACAGATATACACACACTCGAGTGTTACAAACACATCTGCATGTGCCAGTGGGACCTGCTCATATACGGGACCTGCACAGGTCCAAGAGCAGAGTGAAGGGCTACACATGGTGTGTAAACAAGCCATGATTCCTGATTCTTCATGTAAAAGCATGACATGAGATAGGATGAGATGGGATGAGAGGAGAGGAGGAAAAAAACCAGAAATAACAGAAGATATGGACACTGCACAGAAAAAGAATGCAGTTTGAAATTTTAAATGGTGTTTTGCTTTTTTTTTTAGTTTTACTCCTTTCATGCTTAGTAAAGTGAGAACTGTGAACAAAGGTTTTTCAAAAGTTATGCCATACAGCTATCCAATAAGGTATAAACTGATGCTCATTTCTAATGGCGTTTTTAGCAGTGTCTTCTTTCACCATTTGAAACCTTTATCCCTCTGTCAAAGACAGTCAAAATTGGAGAGTAAATTGAAATTTTCCAGGCCAGGAAGGGAAGGAGATATCTCACAAACAAACCTTTTTCACATAAATTTCCAACTCCAGCAGAGAGTTAAGGTAGGAAATAAGAAGGAGGTATTCACAGTTTCCCCTGTGATAAGTCCATTTAGCAGCCATAAATACAAGAAAAAAACAAGAAGAATTTTGCACAATTGACCAAGGAAACACGATGTTATTAATTCAGCCTCACAGCCAATGCACTAAGCTACAAGTTTGTTGGGATGAATTCTCTCCAGTTCCATTCACAGTTGTGTATTTCAGAGCCTTTCAAGGCAAAGGAACACTGTATTTGCTATAATGGGATCATGAAAAGGAGAAGTTTAACATGCAAATCTTCAAGGAAGGTTTGAAAGCTGGCATGCCATGTTGAGCTTACTGCAGCATGAAGGACTGGATGGACACCTCAGCCAACACAGCTTTGGGAGGGGAAGATCTGGCTACCAAATAGTCAGAGATGGTGCAAACTGAGTGAAGAATGGAACTAATTTTGAAATATAAAATTAACTTAAATTATTTTGCAGGAAGGGCTAAAAATTACAGCATTTGGAATTACTGTTATTTCACCACTGGAGCCATTTGAAACTGATTTCCTGCTTGCACTGATATTAAGAGACATGTAGACAGCTGACACCCTGATACCTACATACAGTGGTTTGAAGCTCTTCAGAAGGTCCAAGTGATACTGTTTCCTTGTTTATGCCCTTTCTTGCCACAGACATAATGGCTGAACCTCAATTTGGAAAAGATGAAGCTCATTGGCAAGGTCAAACAACGAGAAGAGCTGGCGGGGTGTACATCAGACCCATCTGCTTAGGCATATATACAAATTATTTGGCAGGGCTCGGATAATACCACAGTAATTTTGGATCAGATTGCTTTTAGATTGCCAGGTGGAAGTTGAAAGATTTTGATCATCTGTTGTTCACAGAAGTCTGTAACTCCTCCTTCAGAACACAGACCTTGCTACAGACACCCACACCTCGGGTGCCTCTAGTTTAGGGCACCCAGAGTGGGGATGAATTAACTGTTTCTCTTCAGTCACCCGTCCCAACGGGGTAGTAAAAATGTACCTTCTGAGGGTTGCCTTTTAAAATTCAATTAATTTACCATGAAAAATTAATTAATTTCATCCACTTCTAGTTTGGAAAAGAGAGTTTTAACATTAATCTGAATTTACCTAGAATAACCTGATTTATATTTTTTTAGTACCTCGTTGTTTATACAGCTGCACTTACACTGACACACCAAAACAACGACAAAGTTGCCTGCTGCTCACAACCACCACCAGAGATCCGAGTTGCTAAATGGCACAGAAGGTGGGTATGAAAAGAAGATACTCTGATATTGTTCTTGTGCTGCCCCTCCCACCCCTTGGCTGATTTAACTCCCGCTGCAAACCTTCCCAGTGTTACTGTCTGAAGCAAAAACCACAGACAACATTTATACCCCACCATCCTCAGCACTGTATAGTTACCTCCAATGCCAGTCCAGGTTCACCTGGCATCTGATTAAACAAAAACTGGCCATGGCAGCAGCACTTCTTAGTGACTCCCTTGTCCTTGTTAATAAATCACAATTGTCAATTCATAGTAAATTAGGCAAACTCTGCTCTCTTAGGCCTCATTTTATTTAAATCAGAAAGATTTATGATCCCCCAGGGTATAATCCACCTTCCATTACCTCTGTAGCGAGTAATCAGGAATATGCCTGTCAAAGTCAAAGTGCAAGGATTCATCATATTATTTTTAAAAAACTCTGGTTCTTCTCCTGTGAGTATGGGATTTAATTCTCTGTGGACATCTGAGGTTTATTTTGTAATTACATTCATTACCACATAAATCCTGATTGCCCTTCTAAACCTCTCCTTACATAAGCACTTTGGGTTTCAATGGTCTTTTGGGCTTTTAATCAATGTATTAATCCATCACGGAGCCAATTCATGTAGCACATGTCTGAACTGCATCTGGAGGTGCCAAACTGGATGGGGCAGATGCTCTAGAGCTTCCAAGGTTACAACTGGCTGATGCAGACCACTGGGTGAACGTTTTGGGAGATGTAGAAGAAATTAGAGACACTGAATATAGTTAATTTTGCCCAGGGTGGACTCTATACATAAAATCCAACCCAAAATATTTGCTGTAAAACCAACACTGAATATTTTATAGATAGTCCCTACTTCAACCAAGATTCATGATTGAAAACAGTGTTTTCAGCATCTTCAGGGCCTGTTTATTTTAAAGTAAATGTTGCAGTGATAAAACTTTCCCTTTCAACGTCTCTTTTTTTAACGTGAACTCACTAGAGAAAGTTATAAAGACTGAACATTTCTATAGAAAACAAAAATAATATCAATGACATTTAAGAAATAAAATAAAACATAACTGCTGTATTTTAAATTAACTATGCCTAACACTTAGGCTGAATATGGAGAGGAGGGATGCATTACAAGCAGGAACCCCATGAGCCCAACATGGGCTTATGTGATTAAAAAATCTCTCCAAAGAGTTCACTGGATTTCTGAAATAAATAGAGCTAAAGATGCTGGAAGAGTCAAAGTCCCTTTGAAGATCCTTCTGCTGGTGTATCCCTGTCTGTTAAGGATTCAGGCTTTTGGTTTGCAACAGCTCTGCGCTGATAAAGGGTCTCACACTGAAATACAAGTTATATCAGCAAAAATGCCAGGATAATATGTTTTGCTCATGGAAGCTCAGCAAAGCTCCCCTACAAGGCTTCCAGCTCAGAGATATCAGCACTCCTTTCTAGCATCCATCTGATAGTGGCTGGAAGTGACAGGTAACCCAGGCAGGCAGCAGAGATTTCAGAATAAACATGCACAGGCGTTTTTCAGACTATCAGAGAAATGAAACATGCCCACTATGATAATGAGACAGACACAGCAGTTATTTCAGAGGTCAGCAGCACGAGGAGGGAACCCATGGGGTGAGAGGTCTGCCCTGCACCAGCTCAGAGCTGGAGCCTGACACTGTCAGAGAGCTTTGGGACAACTCTGCCTGTAGTGTCTGTGCACTTACCCCTATTCACCTACTAATTCTCAAGCTAGTCTGGCACTAGATCATTTCCATCAACAAGAGAGAGTTTACTCTCACATGATAAAGTTTTCTTTTCATCTTAACCTGCTTGTAGCAAGTTCACCAACTCCACCGCCCCCAAAGGAAAGGAGAAATTAAGGCAATCAGCCTCCTGGGACAATCTCCCCTCGTCTTCTTGGACAACAAAAGAAACCCCAAAGCCATATCATCAAGTGCAGTCAGTGCCAAGAAAGCCTCGAGGATGACAGATGACAGACAATCACAAGGAAATCTAACAATAAGGATTTTGAGCCCTGGCCAACGATGTCAACTGACTCAATCACGTGGGAAATGGTGGGGTGCAGAAAATTAGCAGCTGGTTAAACAGAACCTGATTAAGCAGAGTTGTAGCAACCAGCAATCACCTGAGTTACCTGGCATACCACAGAAAAAGAAAAATTGTTGTTTAGTGTAATAGGACCAGGCAAATGTAAGAAGAAGAGCCCAAAATTCAGATTAAATGCCAATAAAAACTTCTCCTTTACCCTGGGAAACAAACGATTGGAAGACAAGTCACCTCAAGCATTTAGAACTAGACTAGAAAAACAGCAGTAAAAACAGAGTGAGGGGGAATAATCCACACTGGCAAGAAAATGAACATGACAGTGCCCACCTGTGGGTCAGCTCATCATCTACCTGAGCTGCGCATCTACTTCTGACACAGCCCTGCACAAACACAGCAAAAGCCTGAAGCTGCTCAATATCTGCTTTCTTCTCGGCCTGACAGAAATTGAAATACTTCTTCAGAGCTGTCTTTATTGTTAAGAGCCCTCATTAGGGCCTGCCACACCACGTGAGTGTGTTTTTACAGGGCCTGTGGTGGGCGTGTTCATGCCTCCACACCTTCAGCCAGCAACTGGGGTGGTAATCCCTCCCTAAGCCTTTCGTCTCTAAGCTCTTCTACATGTAAATCTCTATTTTCTTTAGCCCTACTAAAACAAAAGGAGCGAAAAGAAAGAAACACAAGCCTGACTGATGCACGGTAAGTTTTACAGAATAAGCACACATGGGAAATTCTTGTGATTTCTGCATTTTTTTTCTGCCCTAGGAGCATTATATGAAATTATAACCACCTACTGCTGACACTGGTGTTTGCCTTAGAAATCCACACATAAATATAGGTCTACTCTATGTGGCCACCCATTACCTCTCATCCCTAAAGGCTTTCTCTTTTATTTTACTACGGGCAGAAAATGCTTCTTCAACATTCATTAATAAGTATTTTTAGTATGCTTAAAACTACCAAACAAAAAAATAAAACACCCCAGATCACATAAACACGCACTCCAGGAGAATTTATTAGAATGAAAGTTCAAGGCAGAACCACCTCACACAAGCAGCATTTTGCTGCACTTACTTCTCCATGTGAAACCTTGGCATTGATCTGCCTGACCCCCAGTCCCGATACTGGGAGAGTAAAGAGGCCAAGGCAGAGCAACACATGAAGGCAGAAGCATTTGCCCTCCTGGCTGATGTGGATGAGGGCAGGCTGGGTAAAGAGTTCCTTCCAATTTCTTCTCCCTTTGCACTTCCAAGCTGGGGATTTACTTGTGCACTGCATGATGTATTTGGGACTTATACGGATATGTTAACAGACCCAAAGGAACAACAGCATGGAGCTACATTTGCATGCACTATTAGCCTAACGAAGTAGGCACAGACTCACACAACATCCACACAACCCCACCCAAATCAGCATCACTGAGAAACTGCCCCGTTGCAATAACCTCACTGTCTCACCCTTGAGCTGTGAGGGCTGCCCTGAGTGTCCGTGGATGAGCAAACACCACCATACCTACCTTAGTTTTGTGTTGAATTCTCCTCAAACTGCCATTATTGTCGGACTCTGATGGATTGTTTGTGCAATGCTACAGAACATTGACGTGGCAAAGTGCAAATACAAACTTCATGTAGCCCTGCTCCAAGCAAAGGCAGGGCCATGTGCACCCTCAGGAGGGAATGCTACAGTCAGTGCAGCACCACGTCCCTGCCAGTGGCACAGACTGTGCTCAACACTGATATAACCTGTGCTCAGCAGCCACAGCTTCTGCTCAGCTGCTCTGATCCACTCGAGTGCTGGCACGTTACTCCTGTCTGTGCACAACATGGGATAGACATGAATCCTGCACATCCCGAGACTTCTTGAGACCCCCAGTTTCTAACCGTGTTCTCAGGGATGAAAACCTGGCCTAGGGGGTGGAGACGGGGAAGAGCCAAATTCCGAGCAGAACTCTGGAGCCAGCTTCCTCAATAAATATCATTCTGGCTTCGCTATAATGCCTCCCACCACAAGAGTCTGGCTGCAAAGAGTGCTGTCTCTCCGAAGCCCAAGAGCTTTACCCAGGATTTTTCCAATTGCATCTGTCATTCTGGATGATTGGTGAAATTGCCTGAACCCTCCAGATACTGCAGTGCTGCTGGAAAAGTCAGGACACTGCCTGAACTCAACAGGGAGGTGAATAGATTTGGATGAAATCTAGGGAGCACCACTACCACAGACACACATCAGCAGCTGGTGCTGATGGTGGGATATGGGCTATGCTAATTTTACCTATCTTCACTTTCCCTTTCAGACAGCTTTCACTAACAGCAGAACCCAGAGCTGACACACATCCTGCACCCCAGCAGCTCTGGCTCCTTTACCTGAGCAATCACAGAGGCTGTAGGCAGGCATTGTGTTTCCTGTTCTGCGTTGGCCATGTTCTTTCACTTCAGATAAAACAAAGATGTATTTTAAACTATTTCCTCAATTCTACAAATAATTCTTCTTTGAAAGAAGGAAATTATTCTCCTTCATTTGTTTTTACCTCAGTTTTAAGAAAAAACCCCAATGCATAAAAGACACAGAAATCAGCCAAAAAACCCCAAAAGGGCATTTTCAGAATGAAGCAATGGCAAAATACATTGTGTTGGTTTCACCTACCTCAGTTTTTACTACAGCTATTCAAGTGAATCCCTTCTCAATGGCTTATTGATTGCAAGTTTGATGATTCTGTTGAATTCTAACACCCATAAACTCACTTTTGCAATATCAGTGGGAATACTTAAAAGCCACACACTCCGCAGGATAAATGGATTGGTACAGTGCTGTTATCTATTTACCAGCCCCCAGCTGTACTCACACACACTGGCTCTGCAGGTGGCCAGCAGCATTTCCAGCAGAAGAAAGCTCCATTTCTCTACTTGCAATCACACTTTACAATCTAAACCACACACATTATTTAAATAATCGTTCAAAGAATGCTATGGAGTTAAAAAAAAAAAAAAAAAAAGCCTGCCGGATAATTACACCTATGCCTGTGTTTAATATGAAAACACGAGTTTCATGACATGAAGAGCCACCTCCTGCCAGCACTGGTGGCACCCTGGAGCTCCTGCTTGTGATCCTGCCAGTTTGCTGGAGGTGGCACTTTCCCACCAGCTCCCACTCTTTGGGGCTTCCTCCCCAAAGAACAACCACAACAGCACTGTTTCAACCATGGTTTATCTACAGCAAGCACAATTCATCACGCATTTTAAGGAAAGAGCAGCAGCAAAGATTGTTATCGGCACAGCCTTGCCCCTTCCTGAGCGAGCAATCTCTATTTCTGTCCTCATCAGACACCACTGGGGCCCTCTGGCCTCGCAGCTCAGGTGCTCCATGGCTTATCTCACTTTTAAGTTTACTCAGACCACCAAGGGCGGCACTGCACATGGCTAAAAGCCCCATAAAAGGTATACAGTCAACAGCAAAAACATTTTTGTGAGCATGAAAAGTCAGCCATGGAGTCATCATCAATGTGGTAGCAAAAATCAGACTACAGGCCTTTGAGATTGCAGTTAATTGATAGAACGTCCCGATTCATCAGGCACCACTTTGGCAACTGGAAACTTAGGTGGCTTTCTGCTGGCTGGCCTACTGGTTTTATGTGAAGGCTGGCATGAGCACAGGAACCCCAGAAAACTGTCTGTAATGTCTGTCCCTACCCAGGGAACATTATGAAGCCGTCAGCTTACATTTGAAAAAAATGGGTGGGTTTTTCACTTTATTGGTGCACTCTTCCACACAGGATTTTTTGAAAATCTACATCAAACAAGGAAAAACAAATGCTGAGAGGGCAGATTTAGGGCAATTTATCAAGGTCTGGGAAATAGCTTCCAGATGGATGGAGCTGTTTGGTGCTGGCTGGTGAGAAGGAAGCAAGGTATTGTTATTGAATTAGCATGAATCTCTGGTGGAGAACTGCGTGGTAGATAGAGTGCTCTTTTCATATGGTTTGCATTTGGACCTGTCATACTTCATTTTTATTCAAAAACCTGTGGTAAAGACACACAGTTCTTTTCCTTTTTTTTTTTCTTATTAAATTTCCACCAATTCTCCCTGAACTGTTATCCAGGCAGCATTTTTTAAACCCTGCTCCAAGTGCCGTGCCTGGTCTGTTTGCTGCGTGCCACGCTTGGCTGACAGCTCGGTGCTTACAAGCGCACAAGACGGTTTTGGGTTTTTCATTCACACACTTGATGCCACCTGAGAAAGTGTGGGAGGGAGGAGGAAAGCTGGATGCTCTTTGAGGTGTTTGAACTGAGTCACCTGAAGCATTTATCACAACCCTTTCCAAGGAAAACGATGCATCCCGAGGTTTAATGCGCAATACAATGTGCCAACATCACCAAAGGGTTATTCCTGATAGTGAATCCTCCCTTCATAGACTTAAACTTAATAAATTTCTAGCACTATAAATGAATCTATACTAGAGAATTTGTGAATCAGAAATGCTGTAAAAAAACCCCCGAAACAACCAACACCAAACAGAAATCTAAGGACAAAAAAAGAAGATGCTTATAAGTAACAAATTTTTAGTTTGAATAGCCTGGGTACCTGTTCCATGATATGTGCCCTACAAAGTAACACATACACAAAGATTCATGTATTTTCCTGCTAGTTCTGAAATAATTTGCTTTTCAAATTCCCATCTGAAGAATTCAACCTAATTTATGTTAAATATCAAATTAAAACGGCCGTTCTTCTATTAACCTGAGGAGATAAACAGATTGTTATCAAGATTCAGGTAAATGAATTTTTGACAATATGGTCTTTTAAGATCCCAGAAAAGTTGCTGGTTGATATGCCAATGGGTAGAATGATTTTTAATGACAGGAAATTTCCAATGGCTTTTTCAATTATTTAGGGGAACTGTTACTATTCTTGAGTACTAGATGTGGGGGCCAAGAAAAAAATGAGCTTTACATCTTCCTTTTTGCAATGTTTCAGGGATCTACCACAATTACTCTGGGATGTATCCCAGGCAAACAGAGAAGGGAAATGGTGATATCATCAGAACAAATTAATTCCTAAATCCTATCTCAAATGTAACACATGGATACTTGTGTTTGCTTCCCAAATGTATGTCTGGTTTTGCCCTTCTTTTTTTCCAAAAGTAATAATTCTTATTACTCTGTGTTTTATGAGCATCTGCTTCAACTGACCAAGACTGTAGGAAATATCCAAAGAGGCAAATAAAATCCCAGTTTGCAGGATGCAGCCTACTTCTTTGGCCATAACATCCAAACCCCCCAGGCTGTGAACAGATCATATGCCTCATTTATTACTTACACTTAATCCTTCAGCTACTGGCTCCTGAGTTAGATTTCCAGCTATATCAACTCTGAGGCAGTGTCTTGGTATCCTCAAGCTGTCACGATGCAGTGTGAACAAGGGGAGCTGTACATCAGTGCTGAAGGGCCTGCATTACTCAATGACACGATTTCCCAGCGTTATCAGGAAGCTGGCACTGCATGCCCACAATGCCTGGCATCCCCAGGATCCACATGTGCAGAGTCAGCTGTGTTAGGGGTTGTGTCTGATCAGTGATCACCCTTCTGCCTCATCAGGCTGTGTGAGACTGATGCAAACTAGCAGGTATCAACATTCTGTCACCACAGCACTTAATTCTCACTGACCTGCTTCCTCTTTGGCCGGGAAGCCTATAAAGTGGTTATCCTGTTGCTGGCAAAAGAAAAGAAACTAAAAGGAAGACAAAAGCAACCTGCCATTTCATATGGATGTCTAAGTTACACAATCAGACAATGGCTGAGGTTGGAAGCAACCTCTGGAGAGTGTACAGCCCAACCAACCTGCTCCAAACAGAGTCAGCTAAAGCAAGTTGTTCAGGATGATCTGTGTGGTCACAGCATAAAGCAATGCCATTCCAATAGCATGGGATAAAATTTGTGGTGGGGCAGAGCTGAAATGTCACACACAACGTGCCTGAGTAAGGGATTTTTTGAGCCCAGTTGCCTGTAAAATCGGCGTGGTGCATGACAATTATACTTGACATGGTACAACAATTAAAAGACCAGCAGGGAAGGGGAAATGTTCTTGCTTTTCATGTGGCTCATTTGTAGTCTTACCTTAAAACCAAAAGGGCAAGTGCACTGATAAAGCTCCACTGGGTCACTGCTGCACGTCCCGTTGTTCTTACAGGGATTGGAGAGGCAGGGATTGCACTTGGACACAACACTGAGATCTGCTGGCTCTGGAAAGGCAGACACAGTGCTTTAATGGAGAACTGGAGTGCAAAATTGACACTTCCCATGCACACACATGCATTTTTTCCTAAGCAGTATTCACCCTGCGCTGGCACAGACACACAAACACAGCAGCCTGGGATTCCCAGGGATCAGAGAGGCTTTAAGTGCTTAAATCAAGTGCTAGGAAAGTCTCAGTGATGCTTATATTCTGAGGATGCAAACATTCACTCTGAAAAAAACATGTTGGGAACCTCCAGAGAGTGGGTTATATATATATAAATCTATATATATATTTGGCTTTCAGCAATGTTTCCTTCTCTCAGTGCTGGAAATCCTGCAACAGCAACCCCCAGGGAACTGTAACCTGACATTTCTATGGCTGATAACAAGAATGAAAGTGCAGATGCAACAGCATAAATAAAAAACATGCACAAGAAAGATTTAGTTGGAGGCTTATGGGAATATTTAGGTGCAAAGTGTTCTACCATTCTTAATTTTTAACTTAAATTAAAAACTTATTTTCTTCGTATTCTGCCCAGAATAATGATCATCAACATTCAGCTATCTTGGCAAAATGCAAAAACAGCCAAATATGCAACGATGTAAATGTATTCACGTCAGTACACACAGCCAAATTTAAACCATTTAATAAATCTCATATATGTAACAGAAATCTTCCAGACAAATAATGATGTTTGTGGGTGAGCAGGAAAACAAACACAGACCAAAACAATACCGAGTACACTTGGGGTCCCAAGTCAATCATAATTTTATTGTTGAGATTTTACAGAATGCTAATTTAGAGAGTTTTATTCACAGTTAAAGAATGGTGGTTTTTTTAAATGGCTGCCTTTCAAATATTAATGAGTATTAACTCATTGGCTTTGACATGTAAAAAAGAAAACCTAGTACTTTAAAAGGGCTTAAATTATATCAAATTGTATTAAAATAATTTTGTTTCATTTTTAAGGAAATATGGTTCAAAATAGTTTAGATTAGGTCCTGTACTCATCAGAAGCAGGCACAGAGCTTCTGGTCTTGCATGGTAAGTAGTAAGAAGGAGTAAATTCTGAAACATCCTGAAAGTGAAAAAAAGAAGTTTATACTTGATGACTTGATGTTTGGGAGAAGGTGGAGCTCCCGAGGGTTGCCAAAACTGGGGATGAAAAAGCCCTTCCAGTCAGGGATTTGATTTGACTCGTCCTGCACGAGCTACAGACCTTCTCTGTTTACTTTGAACACTTGCAGGGCACCAAGAGGGGTAAGAACACGGCAGAAATGGGGACCAAGAGGTCTCAGCTGAAGAGCACCTGCCAGGTAAGGGCTGTGTCCTGGTCCTGCACTGATGGTGGTGCCTTCAGGGCAGTCAGTAATGAGGAAAAAACACACAAGAAGTAACAAATCAAAAAAAAAAACCACCCTAATAAACAACTGTTTGTCATCTTCTTGTGTCTTAGTGTTTATGTCTAACTAAATGCCGCACTTTCTACCTTGGAGCTGGGGCAGCAAGAAGAAATCACACCTGAATTTCTGGCACTGACAGGAGCTGGAATGCAACATATCTGAGCTACTTGTGTCCTGATGGTAAGATATACAAAGAACATATGAAAGTAGCTCCTTGGAGAGCTCACGAGCCAGGCAGCAGTGCTGCTCTTCCAGATTTAGAGGTCAGTAAGCAAGAATTTGTTCTATTATTTATTTATTTCATAATACACACGCATACTTTTTTCCTTTTATTCCTGTAGCATAGATCAAAGCTAATCAATGTAGGAGCTAATAAGAACAGTGTTAGTTCCTAGCAGTTAAGTAGTTCATTAGTTTGCCCTTGTGGATTTGATTTATAAATCCATATAGCAAAATGCCCTCAGCCCAGCACATTCCTTTCCTCTACTGCATAGCTGGGAGGGCAAGTTAATAAAAAACAGAGCTGAGTTTGCATGACTTGCACATTACACACTTTTATTTTCTTGGCTTGGTTATTCTCTGCTGAGACATAACCTCCTGCTCAGTCACAGGCTAAAAACATACTTTTAACAGGAATAAGTTAAACTACTTTTTTTTTTTTTTAATGTAAAAGTTCCTGGAGGTCACAGAGGACATCTGTGCAGGACCTTTACACTGGATCTCCAAGTACCCAGCTCAGGATGGGCCAACTGCTGCCACAGTGACTCAGGGATTTAGAGGGTTCAGCACTCCCTAAGCTCCAGAACTGGAGCTGCACATGCACCCAGATAGAACAGCATGAGCCTTAAACATGCACGTGGGAAATGGGTGCAGCAGGACTACCAAACTGTGCATTGTTTTTCAAAATGTATGTATTGTGATGAGCAAAGGTGAATTTTTCTAGGGCTTGGAGTTTCTTGGACTCTACTGCCTCTTGTCCAGACCATCAACAGTTTCTTCCTGCCCAAAGACCAGCTCCAAATCAACACCTTTTTCTCCTTTTCTACTCAGACAAAGAAAGCCATGGAGACAGCAGAAAATCCCATTTTGGGATATTAGAACGTCCACCAGCTTTCTAGTGGACTGAAATAATATTTACATAAAAAGCATACAGCTAATTTTAATATCCTGGATCACAGACTTATCTCTGGCCTTATCTCTAGCTGCTTGTTTAGTTTTGGGAGAGAGTGAGCATAACTATTGATATATCTTGGTTTCAGAATGAAGAAAGCATCCAGCTTCTCTTTCTGGATTAATTTACAGATCCTGTTTAATATATAAATGCAATTATTTTCTGTGTTTCATTTCATGGGAACAAGTGCATTATTTGGTATGTTTAGTACTTAGGGTGTATTTGTACTTCATGTTTGAGAGGCTATTGTAAAGGCTGTAGTTTGATAATTACAGTCAGAGTTCTGACAGTTTTGAGACTGAAATTTCAAAGTAATTAAATTATAAGGTTACAGTTATTAAAGATATATCTGAAAGGACATAAAATTCAGCTCAGCCTTGGGAACCTGTGTTCTAAACCCAACTCAACACCATTATTTGTTTGTTCAGCAGTTTAATCCCAGCATCTATAAAATCACCCTGCCAAGCAGTACTGTAAATGTGCATGGCACTCTGAGACACATAAAAACAGGCTTTATGCCCTCATTTCCATTTCTAAGAGAGGCCACTCAGCCATCTTTTCCACAGTAAATATACCTCCACCTTCAAGTACTTGCTGGTAACCTAAGCAAACCTCCTAAACTTCTTCTTTTACAATGAGAACATAGAGGTATGTCCAAATCTTCAGTCACTAATGAGCTACTTACTTTATCTATGAAAAAGTGTGCTCCTTTTTAGTTGTCTGACTGCTCTCTAGTGCAGCTCACTCCTATCAACTGAGCACTCCTAGTTGTTCATAGCTGCACCTTAACCCTCTCCTGGATGAACGTACACTCCATTCAAACATCACAAGTCTTCCATAATCTACAGCTTCTGATACAGAGCTGATGAGAACAGTTCGCAGACGTGCAAATTGAAATGTGCTTTTGCTGAACACTTGCTTTCTGGAAGAATTCTCAGTTTCTCAGTTTTCCAGTGCATGTATATGGTAACTAGAGCGCTCTATGTTTTAAAATAACTTATTTTACCCAAGTTTTCTGGGGTAGGTCACAGGCCAAAACTATTTGCTCCAATAAACTTATTGCTCCAATAAACTGACGCCCTATGTGTTATCATGCCACTGTATGATCTGGTGTGAGCAACAGGAATATATACGTGTTGTGAGGTTCCCTGGCTTTCCTGCCAGTGGAGCAGCTGTAACTGCACCTCATGGAAACGCAAAATGAGGGAACGTGATGGTTTGGAAAGCGAAAGCCAAACCCAACGCGCCTTCAAACGCACTCTAAACCCACGAGCACAAAAACGAAGCCGTGTGTGTGAGGGGAGGCAGCAGGGCAGGGCAGAGAGCTCGGGGATGGCTCCTACCTTTGCACTGGAAGTGGTGGGTGGGGGTGGTGAGCAGCAGCCTGTCCACCATGGCCTCGGGGCTGCTGCAGCGGGCGATGCCGGGCTCCTTGTAGCCGGCCTTGACCCACTCCGAGAGCCAGCGCAGGTGGCAGTCGCAGTGCAGGGGGTTGGTGCCCAGGGCCCTGGTGGGGTAGAACAATTAGCACAGGTTATCTGGCAAAGACAACAGCTCTGACCTCACCCAGGCACGTTCTGCCCTACATTCGTACGGGAAGGATCTGATGAGTATTCAGGAAGTGTTCTCATCGCTAGGTAGGGAAGTTGTGAAAATACCTAACAAGAAATCCCTTTTTTTGAACAACTGTGCTCCAGCAACGCTACCAGACATTGCTTTCATAAAATTTATCACGTTGCTTTCCTTTATTTCTTTGTCCTTCCTGAGCATATTCAAGCAGTGAATTGTGTAATTCAGTTTGGACTCGATGACTCACGTTAATGACTCCTCTCCAGATGAGACACACACACACACACACAGAGGATACCTCAGTTTTCAGAACTGCAACCTGGTGTCTGCTAAGTTTATTTATGGCTTTGAAAACACATTTGCTGCTTAACCTGTCATATGAGTTAGGTTACATAGCTGAAGAAGATGCATTTATACAGTGAAATGATAATTCTCAGAACTTCTTCTTTATTTATCGACATCTATCCAAAAGAAAACAAACCTTTTAACCTTAAATTTAAGTGCTGCCTTGACTCCTTTATACTTCTCTTTCTCTTAAAGAAAGTGTCTTTTCAGGCAATCGGTCGAGCAGAAACAGAGTCCAGACTTCAGAAAAGTCAGTTTAAAACCAACTGATTTTTGGAAGTGTGAAGAAATGCATGTTGAAAGTTTGAATTTATTTTGCTCAAAGCAAACATGACTTTAGCTGTAAAACACCTGAATTGCCATGGGAAGAAAATGAACTAAATAAAGATTAGCACAGGGAAGAGATAATAAAGAAACTAGTAATTCAGATTGGGTTTTAGACTTTAAAATTTCTGCATATGCTATAAACTATTTTTAAGATGGTACTTTAAACTCAAGCTTCTTTCAAATAAAAACATATCAGGCAGGATATTAAGATAGAAACCTCAGTAAATTTGTTGATACGTTTCTATTGGAGTGACTAATGAACCCACTGTGCCCTAGACAGATTCATAATGAGAGTTCAGAGGTTCAAACCCTGTCTGGGCCTCATTCATCAAAATTAAATGTGTACTGCAGCACAGCATTAAAAAATATCCATCCACTCCTCCTGTAAATCCATTGCTTGCAATGGAAAAAAACTACTGGGTTGACTTTTTGACCCTGTAACTGTGATCAACTGGCTCACTTGTCCAAGGTCAAATAAAATGCAGCAGTGAAAGCTGGATTGAGAAATGAACTTCAGCATTAAGCAACTGCCATATATAAAATGAGAGTGTGAGGACAACAGAGAGCTAGTTACCATGTCAATTAATATTTATAAACTACATTAGAAATTAAACTGCTCTACAGACACTAGAAATTATTGCCAATAACACTGTTGACAACTGCAGAAATTATTACATGTATCCTCCTGTTCTTCTGGTTGTGGTTTGTGCTTTGTTGGTTTGTCTGTTTGGTTGGTGGTTGGTTTGGTTTGGTATTTTTTCGTTTCTATTAACTCCAGTGAATTCTTGTATTTTCATTCATGAGTTCTAACATATTCTCTCAATTTCTTTGTACATTACAGCAAAATATTTCCGAAAGGTAAAAATATCTTCTGCTGTAGTGAAATACCACCAGCAGCATTTTCAAAATGCTGGGCAGGTATTTCTGTTCAGATACTTGTTTTGTTTTGAGGCAACTCAATAAAGTCCATTAAAATAAACCCATCCACGGTAACATGAGGGGGGAAAAAAAAGAAAAAGGGGATGGGTTATTTTTACAGGTAATTAATATAAATTTGAGTAAAGACGAGATGATTCAACAGGATTAGGAATCTGAGCTGTTTATAGGAAATACGTTGGAAACACCTGCTGTCCCCAGCACCTGTTACCAAGGGTTTGTGGAATCCCTGGAGTGCCCAGGGGGCAGTTCATGTGTGGGCAGTGTTTGGGACACTGAATCAGCTGCAGAGCCGGGTGTATCTGTGAATGGTGAGGACAAGGGCACGAACTGACCTAACTCAGAAGGTCTCAGTTCCAGCCCAACGGATTTTGGGTTGATATTAAGTAATATTACACTTGATCCTCCAGGAATGCTGTAACATTTTTATCATGGACTAAAAACATTTGTAGAGTCATGGCTTAAATAGACAATTGCGTGATTCAAGTAAAGAAAGTAATAAATAGTAAGCAAAAGCAGAGCATGTATGGCACATAGAAACCTTCCTCTGATTTCACTGAGCTATATCAGCTACAGATTTTGTTATAATATTTGCATTACAGTGATAGGATGTTTACAATGGAAAGGAAACGTGGTGAACATGTTCTTGAAACAGTGATGGCGAAAGTGATGGGAGTATCCAGATTTCAATTTTGTTCTTCCAGTTACAGGCCAACTTAAGGCTGTTACAAAAGACTCTGACAAAAACCAAAAGCTTTGTCTGTGTAACACAAATAAATGTCTTTGCAAAATGTCTTTGCAATTCTAAAGGTTGATTCTGCTGATAAAGGAGGCCCAGGCTCAAAAACCTGGTACTCACTTCTCTCCTGTCATAACACCTATCCCACCCTTGCACACACAGCTTGAACATTTAAGATGAAATTTTCTTCTCCCCTGTTTTAAGAGTTCAATGAGTAGCAACTCCTTGTATAATTTTCAAAGTGACTCCAAGTGCATGCTCTTTCCTTGAAGACCTATATATGAGGAAGAGCTCAAAATGCATTTACTTTCAATTATGTATGACTTAGTTTGAGCAAGCACAGCTTTTTCTGGCATGTGAAGAACAAATTCATCGTGGTTGCTAAAAGTTTCAGGATCCTCTTTAAGAAACTGGAGAGCACAATTGCACTGTAAAATTCAACTGTTCAACTGTGCAAATTACACCCCAGACAGGTCTTATTTATTTTATGGATCCTATTTATTACTGTTCATTTGAGCTTTGTGTATTTTACATTTCTGGCAGCACATATATCCAAACAGATAGACTGCAGAGATTGTGTTGGGCCAAAGGGGGTTTTATCACTCCCTAAGGTGACCACTTTACCCAGGAAAACTGTATCTGCACTTCATTTAAAGTGAATCCCGAGGGAAATCCAAACAAATGGGGCACGATATGTTTATCTCTTATTCTAAAAATACCCCCAGAAGCCAGATCTCCAGTATGAAAGGTGTTACTGCATTTCCAAAAGGAGGTACAGGGCTTCAGCTCAGTCTGAACAACACACAAAATGACTTGACTATCCTGGGAACAAGAAAACCAAACACGTTTGGTGCAAAACTAAAGATATCAAGATGTAAGCTGGAAACAAAGAGGGTTTTTTTCTCAGCTCAAGTTTCCCAGGTTGCTCACATCATTTCTGTCCCTACCAATCTGAGATATTTTTATTTTCCATTGTCCAGAGAGAAACAGAGGCAGAAAGCTGCCACACAGAAACACACAGTCAGAGGATGCCTCTTCTATACAGAAAATATGTGAATTCAAACTGAATCTTGTGTTCAGGGAACTGTTCTGGAGGGCATGCTGGAGGTTGCAAAGAGACAATAAATAGATATAAACCTATGTTAAATGCACACATAACTGTTTGTATGTCTCAATGCGCGTGTCCATCAGCACCAGAGCAGAAAACATCCATATGACCCTGTGAAATTGGTCACTTCCCACAGGGACCAAGACCTGCCTGAGCCTCTGATAACGTGAGGACAGTAATCATTAAACATGCTACACAAAATCACCTCTCCTTTACATCTATTGTTTAATAATGAGAAGTATCACACACTATCTCACAGAAAAAGCACTGTCTGGTCAGTTTTTTGGCAGCAACTGTAATATTTCAGGTTGAGTTTGTAGCCATTGCAGCTATTTGTATGTACAGTTCTTTCATCAACTGAACTGCATTTAAAAATATCCTGGACCTCCACCAGTACAACAGTAACTTCCTGAAACATCTAATAATTTTTGCAAATTATGGAATGAAGTATTAATGCTGTGAAATGACCAAGTTTCATGTGATTAAATAGATGTGTCTGAAGTAGTGATTCATCAACAAGTTCATATACTGACAACATTCCAGTATGCAAAACATATGACACTTATTAAGGGAAGAATTCACATTTGCTTAATATTTGCTCTTTGTGGGAGGTTTCCTGTCTCCCTCTCAGACCATAACACACTCTGCATTTCACATCAACAATGCTGAAAGGAAACCTTAAACACAAAGCCCACAGAGAAGGAAACTGTCACACTTGCTCATTTGGTTTTCCTTAAGAAAATATTTTTATAACTAATAACAACACGTTCTAGTATTTTTTTTTTTGTTCCTTTTGAGCAGATGCACTGTGAATATCCAGAGCACAATATGAAAAGTGAGCAGGAAAACCAGAAAAGCTACACGATCCTAAATTGCTAATAATATGTACTGTTTTATAAATCTGAAGCCATCAATCAAAGAGATGAACCCATGCAGAAGTACTTACAGATGGGACAGGGATACCAGGTCATTGAAGGAACCTTCAGGAACACTGGAAATATCGTTTCCATGGAGTGTCCTAGAAGAGAGAGAAGCAGGAAGGTAACAAACCACAATGTTTTGTCTGCTCCCTGCTCCCTTTACCACACAAGTAAAAGGATTAATGCTTAAAAAGGGTATCTAATTTTGTTTCTTTGAGAGTTTCTATGAGCTTCACAACTCTTGAGCTTCTCCACTTTATGCATTATTACTTCTACTTCTAGATGCTGGCATTTAAAACAATGATACAATCAGAACTGTTGGTGACTGCTACTGTAAATTAAAGAGGTGACATACTATTTATGGCATTAAAAGGGTATTGATGACAAGCACACCCTGACATACAGACCTGTGTTCTCTTACAGAATCCCATTAGCCAGAAACACAGCAAAAACAGAGCAGGGAAAATAAGAACTGTGAAAGTTAAATTAAATATTGACTTCAGAGAGGTCCGAGGAGAGAGCAAGGGTCCCTGAGGGCAGATAGAACTGTGCTTTCCCATTTCAGTTTCCCATTCTTACAGTAGGAAATACCTCTATGTGTGGTGTTTTTAAAACCCATTTGACAAGTGCATTTGTGCTACCAAGGATAGTACTTGAAATTAGTTGTTTTAGGACATTATTCACCCTGTGCAAAGAAACTAACATTCTTCTAGCAGGGTTTTCAGGACCCTTATGAAAGAGTTCTCCCCTGTTTCCAGGGCAACTTAAGCATCCACTTTATCTCTTTTCTAAGGAATACATTTATGCGCGGGTTACACAGGGAAGCATAAATGGGAATTACTGTCAGTGCTCCAGACGTGGCAGAGGAGGCTGGAAAACAGAAGGCTGCTGTGTGTCAGTTTTGTAGCAGCCCTTGCCCTCGACTCATTTATTTTCTAACTTACCTGGTGATTTGTTGACAATGCAATCACACCTTTTATTTCTGTGAGTGCACATGTTCTTGAAACACTAAGCTGATTTAGAACAAACCAAATCTAGACCCACAGGAAAACACAAGATCCCCAAATGAAACCAAAAGCATCTCTTTTTGCATCCTTCCTTCCCTAACACCACTATAAGCTGCACCAGGATCTACATGATGCCTTATAACCGTTACGAATCCTACCTTTATGCCTTATCTCAGCACGCACAGCAAGGAAAGCCAAATTTGCCAGGGGAAGATCCCCCTTGTCCTGTCTCCCTGGCTCTGTGACCTACGTGAGCACAAGTAACATCACCACGACCACGTACCACAGCTCATTGCAGCTGCATTTTCTATCTCGCTGTGCTGCAAAGTCTTTCCACAGAGCATAAAACCACAAAAACTGCAGCAGAGTTATCCTGCTGGCACCTCCCTCCAGCTCTCACTGCCAGTGTGCCAAAAGCTTCCCCTCCCCACATCCTGATTCTGAAATTTTCTTTTAAGCACATCTCGGTTTTGGCTATTAGTTATAAGTTGGCATATAAAAGGATGGATCTCCAAGCAATTACTCTGAGCGGGAACAGGAAGGATTTGAGCTCCCACACAGTAACTCCAGATAAAACACACTCTCTAGTTCTATACAGAATGACCAACTGACTGAGACAAACCCCACAGCTATTAAATAAGGAGTGTTTTTGTTGATATGAGGATGCATGATCAGGCCTTGTCATCAAAATGTTCCTTCCTTGAGACTTCAGTGGTGTGAGCACATTTAAATAAGCAGCCATTCGTAATTTCTGATCTTTTAAACAGCTTAAAGATCTGCAAGATGATTCTCTGTCAACAGAGAGCAGAACTTACATTTATCTTCATGTTTTATCAGTTGTGCTTATTCTGTGAAGGGGTACATTTTCTTTCCTAGGTGTACTGGAAGCTTCTTCCAAGAGAAGCTGAAGACTCACATAACTATTTATCAGCAAGAAGATAATCCCAGCAAAAATAATAAAAAAAAAAAACATTTAAAATGACTGGCTTTATCACGTCTCTCCAACACTGAGGTACGTTTCATGGATGCAAATGGCTGCATTTTAACAAAAAAAATTACGTCAGCAACATCATCACCCAGGCAGTTAAAATGAAATGACGAATGCTGACAAACTTGAACTCACAATAATACATAGTGGCAAGATAATTCAATAGTGCAACAAAATCTTCTTCCTCTTGGATCACCAACAGGAGCTCATTTTTATACCAAAAGTCTTTATAAGCAAATGGCCAAATAAAATCTTTAACACTAGAACAGTTAAAGCCCACACACTGATGTGTGTGTTCTCCCTCAAAAGCACAACTTCTGGGGATCCTCTTGTCTAAGCACTGGTAAGCAGCAGGGGTGTGGATTTAAGGTGATGTGGATCTCATGTGGAGGACAGAGCAACAAAACTTAATCTCACTAACTTATTCCTTTGTCTTCAGGGAGGGAAATGAATTCAGCATATCCTTTTGGGCTGGGGTTTTTTGGTTGTTTTTCTTTCACGAACCCTTCCCACGTCCTGCCTTGCCAGCCCATTGTCCACAGCATTGGGTTACTGCAGGCACAGAGGGGATGTGTTTTCAGTGAAGACAAACGTTGGCTGAGCTCACAGAGCCACATCCCATCAGGGGCAGACACCAGCAGTGACCCCTGAGGGATGCCAAACCCTGCAGGAACCAGCACAGCTCGGATGTCAGGGAAAGTGGGAAGGCACAGTGTCACTGCTCCATGCTCACAACTACAGAGCTTTTGCAGATAGTCTGGATAAGCACAAGGAGACCTCCTGTGATGCAAAGTAACAATAATAATAACAATAAATCAGCCAAATATTTGTGTTAGGTCAAATCAGTGCAGCATCCAGCAATGAAAGTGTTTTGTAAAAACTGGTTCCAACGTTGCGCCCAACGAGTATTAGTGAGAACTTTATCATCACACATATTACTGTTTGTCTGAGCTTTGAACTGCAGTAAATATCCATCAGCTTTCAGAAAAAGTACTACATCTCATCATAGTAGAATATCCAGTAGCTCATTTTATACCTTTTTCCCCCTAAATGTAGTATGGAAAGTTATTCAGTGACCTGAAAAGTATTTTGATTTCTGGTCTTTGCCTCCTAACTGAATCACATAAAAAATATGTGATTACACAATAAAAATAATCTTTAAAATAATCTGTTCAGGTCTTCCAGAAAGTTCCAGTATTTAAAATTTGTCTCAATCTCAGCCTTCTTAATCTGTTTACATTTAATTTCTGAGAAGACTAGCTTTGGACAAATGAACTGAAAAACAAACCCACAATTTTTCACTGTAATAGCTTTGGCACAAAACCTTACTGATATCAACTTCTGCTTATTAAAAGAATTCTCCAGACTCTGTGTCATGTGGTCCCCAGCACACTTGGGCTGCCATTATGGATAAACCATGTGAAGACTGAGATTAAAGGCCTGATTGTGTAAACACTGATAGATATTAAGGCTTAGACATCAATATGTTGACTCTGCAGTTTTCTCAACTGGGATTGTGCTGAAAAGTGTTGGAGAGGGAGGACAGGATGAAATGTCTGTCAAAGACCAATTGCACCATACATGTATGATTATTGTGATTTTCCAAAGACACATTTACTGTATTTACTATAGAGGCAAAAAGTAAAGAGAATATAATTTGGCAGACAGAAGCCTGCATGAGAAGGCTCTGCTACCTTCACAGGTATGCACAGCCAAAGGTAATGAGATCCCTGTATTCTTTTTATCACAAAAAATGTGGAAATTGTTTTGCTGATGTTTTCGCTTTTAAGTTCCCCTGAGAGCGCGGATAATAAATAACTGACAATAACAGATTTCATATTGTCTCTTGGAAACCATTTTCTCTTTGGAGAATTGATTTTTAGTAACAACACTGATGACACGTGGCAGAAGTTGTAGCTGATACCAGAGTTTTGTGGGCCACAATAAATCAAATCAATCTGGAGGCTTCCAAATGCAGAGAGCAGAGGGAGAGGCTCCCACTTGGGCTTCATTTCACTGCTCTGTGCAAGACAGTGGGGGGGCTTCTCCCTTGAAGGAGGAAGGTATTTTTTCCATTTGATTAGCAAATCATTTAAAAAAGCCAAAAGCTAACACTTGTTATTAAAGTACCACCCTTTGTTTCTGTCCATATGTGGCCTGCAAGGACAGAAGTGAAAAGACAAATTGTAGCTATTGGAAAGAGGGAGGCATGGTTTATCTACACTGTAATTCAGGGGAGAGAGCCCCACACTAGCTTTAATCAAGCTAGCTTGCATATCAGAAGCAGGCCAGAAGACAGCTCCATGTGGAATAATTTATTTGGCCATGAAACAGAATATATTAATCTGTGGCTGAATTTCAGGTCTCATGTAACAGCTCAAATGTGACCATCCTGGTGCGCTAGAAATCAGGCTCCCAAGCCAAACTTAAAGCAACAAATCCAAATCACGTATCTTTCTTGTTTTTACTAATGAAAACTGGGAATCCAGAGCTGCCTTGTAATTTAGGAGGCTGAAACTTAGATGTCTATTTTACCACTGAAACCACAGTGAAAGGTCTCGGCCAAGTGGCACTGCCTTATTGCTTCCACAGTCTCAGGGCTGCCTGTGTCAACACTCTGATTCCACATTTATGGAGTCAGTGCACAGCACCCATTGCTCTTATAATTAACACATGCTTCTGCATGTGAATGACACCTAACTCTAAAAAAAACCCCACAGAAAGTATTAATGTGAAGTTTCAAAGCACTCAGGACATACTCCTAAACTCCTCTGTCCCGACCTTTCAGTGAATAATCTCAGCACAGACAAGTTATTTAATTTATTCCCTCGAATTACTGTGCAAGTTGTGGTGACCCACTCGTGTTTCTGGGCCGTGAGGAGGAAGGAAGGTGGCTTCTCCACCTTGTCCTGACAGTTGCGCGTGGGGCATCTGTCCAACGAGCAAACTCAACCTAGGGTTTGTTTCTGACGGCAAGTGAGAGGCAGTAAATACAACATGGAAGCAGGAATCAGTTCAGTAGATGCCTAAGGAAAGCTGGGAAGCGGTTGCTTGCTGAAAGGAAGAGGCTCACACTCGGGACAATATAAAGACGACTTCCAGAAGAGATTGTAAGCAAATTGTTCAATCCAGAAAGCTGCTGAAAGCAGCTACACTGGAAAGAAAGAGTGCAGAAAAGGACATCCCGAAAAATAACCCACACATGGATATCTCTGAGTGTGCCACTACTGTCAGTGTGAGGTGAAATTTCATTCACAACTCAAAAATATTTCAGAGAGGCATCTCAACATCACTGGTGCCCAGCCACTGACTTACTCAGTGTTTTAGTGTGGGGACTTCTAACTTCCCCTCAGACTGCATTCTTTTATGTAAAAGCCTGCCTGCATAAATCTCAATCAACAGAAAATATTCTGAAAATGCCCAAGTTTTCCATGAAGACTTTCTTGCTGAAGCATCCAATGGAAACTTACACTCTGAAATACGATCCAGTTCTTACAGACAAAGAGAAAAGCCCTTTCCCGTGGGACACCAAAACACTGTTCAAGCAGAAGAGACAAGACTCTGCAGTCTTTTGGATCCACTGTTTTCATGATAGTTCCTGTCCCTGAACTATCAGAGAAAAGTCATTCATCCTGCAAATATGCAAATTGCTTCACTAAAAGTTTAGCACTTACCTGCTCTAGTCATTACTGGACATATTGCACCCAAGTGCAACTACACTGGAGCTCACTGCGTGAAAGTATTCATGAATACTGGACCAAGTGAAAGCCACCTGCTCATTAAAACCCTCCCTGCCATTGACTGCGTCCTAAAAGCTGCAGTTCAGCTCCTGGGAGGACTGGAACTTACAGCACTCGCAGGGACCGGAGCCCGTTGAAGGCGTGGACGGGGATGCACCGAAGTCTGTTGTAACTCAGGATACTGCAGAAGGAGAGAGCAGAGTTACAACACTGGATGTCTTTGATTGTTTCACTTCCAATTCAACCACGGAAAGCCACACATTTAACTAACAAGATACGCACTAATTGCTCAACACCTAGGATGGTGTCTGAAAAGCAATTAACACTGATACCAAAACTTTGGGCCACTTACAGGGTTGATAACTGGGTCATGTTGCTGAAGGTGTGATTGGCCAACACACTGATGCTGTTGTTGCTCAAATCACTGAGGAAACACACAGAGAAAATATCATTTGCATGTATGAATTGAGATACAAGGCTTTTTTAAAGGATTACATAATACATGAGCAGCCAAATGTTTGAAGCAATTGAAAAGTCACATTTTATCAACTGTTGTATTTTTTAACCAACTTTGAATAAGGTCTAAAGGAAAAGCAAATCAAACTCCCCTAAAAAGCCTCAGATTCAGAATATTAAGACTTATTTCCAGCACATAAGATTCAATGCAGAAGGATAAATCAATAAAGGATACAAGCAGTGCTGAATATTTACTGTCCTGACTTGCTTTGCAATCTATTCCAGGCACACAATTTCCATATGCTCTTCCCACTGACAGCTACTAGAACAAAATTTCATTTTTCATTTTAAAAAGTCTTTTAGGCTCAACCAGAACATTTTGTTTTGTTGTTGGTCTGCCTTGAAAAAAACCAAAATTAGAGATGTTGCCAAATAACACACTCCCTTAAAATAGAGGATTCCAGCTTTTCCTCCGTGTTGTTTTTGTCTGGGGTTGTTCTGCCCGTTTGACTTGAGTACCTGCCCAGCTGATTCCAACAACAGTCGAAAATTTCTGATAAATAGTTCGGGCAGGGAATTTCACTCCTGTGTACTTCAGGCAGCACTTCACTGAACAAAGTCTGGCTGTGCCTCTGTCTCTGTGACAGCTCACAGCAGAGACAGCTATGCAAATTATCACTGCCTTAGCATTATAAATACTGCCTCACCTAGCACAAATTAATGCATCTCCTCTTTTAATGACCTTTACAGCTTTGCACAGATAAATCTGCCAAGTGCAACTGCAGCAGCCTGGGTGAGCTTAGTCCTCTCACAGAGGCTGGGTGCTCCTGCAGAGCAAGGGGCTTCTCAGGCACCTCACTCTTTATGAACACTTACTGGCAGGAGCGGCCACTGTGAAATTCTTTCCAAATTCAAATTACAGAAGGTTGGGGGGGGTTGTGGGGCTTTTTTCACCCCCCCAAATACTAATTATTTATGTTCCAACAACAACACAGTGCAGAAAGAGTCATGCAATTTTCTTGCCATCGAAACCACGTGTTTCTTACATCAGTGTCAGGTGTCTGAAGGCAGAGAGCCCCTTCGGCACAGCAGGCAGATGATTTCCTTCCAAGTACCTGAAAAAAGTCAGGTGTGACAATTACACAAACACATACTAATAAGAACTTTTGTCACTTAATCGGCACCATGAATGAGGAAAATATAAAGTCAGTCACTAATGAAATTACCTTTGATTCATTGCTCTGAAACTCAAGCAGTTTTCCCTTTATAACTGAATTACCCCACATGCAAAGCACAACAGAAGCTTATTGATTTATTTTATTTGTTTTAAGACTTGGAAGCGAATAAAAGATCTCTGGCCTACAGCAAACAGAAATGACCATTTGGTTCTCCTATGACAGCAACCGAAGGAAGGGAGAAAAATTGCATGGCTTGTGCCCTGAACTTAAAGTTACCTTTAACAAGTTCATGTAACAGCACTGACTGCTCCCTGGCCCTCTTAGGGAAGGTCTGTCTTGTAAGTTCCTTGTACAGCCAGAATGGGAAGAGGAGCTGCACTGCCACATCTCTGTGCTGCAAAAAGTCCCCCTTCTTCCAGCGTCAACAGGAACATCCACAAGTTTGATGCCATGCCCATCACAGCAATTCTGACTACGGCACATACACCCTCCCCACCTTTCCTGTTCACAGTGTACTGGTACAGGAGGAAAACTTGGTGTAAATTGAAGACCAAAGACCACGCTCTCTTTGAACACAGATTCCTCCTACGGGCACTAAGTATACTTAATAAAATATCTTGTGTTTCCAGCATGGAAGTTGTTCGACACCGAATGTGTCTCCACGCATTTACACGCACAGACTTTTGAGATAATCCCATGTCCTCATACAGGCACGGAGTGCCTGCATTTTGCAGTTTTTCTCTGCTGAAGAAACACAATCAGTGAGTAACCAAGAGAAAAACCCTGAACAAATACAATACTTTCAAAAAGTTTGCCCAGAAGAGAGCACGGATACTCCCGACTCCACAGCTGACCTGAGGTAGCAGTGGGGTGGGGGGGGTTCCTGTTTATTACAATTAAGTAGAGACAGAGCTGGAGTTTTTTCCTTAACCTTGGCTTTTAGGTGAAACTGCATCCCTGGAGGGTACCAAAGGAGTAAGTCTCCAGTGCAAAGTGACTGCTGTGGTGCCATGGCACTGCCAAGGGGATCCTCCAGACATCTGCCAGAAGCCACATCTACCTGGGAAACAAATCCAACCTTCTCAGAAAGCACCGCGTAGGAGGAAGGGATTTTTCCCTCCACAGGTGGGGATAAAAGATGAAATGATATTTCCCTTCCTTACAAGATACTTCGGGGGATTTTTTCTAAGACAGACAGACAATGCAACTTATGTGGCATGTTTTGAAATATAATCAAGTGTAGCCAGGAAATGCAGCCCACAGACACCAGAACACTTAATGTGCTGCCTCTGCTGCTGAAAACAGAATCTGATAATCATGTTAAGAATTTTTATGCCACACATACAATTTCCTTTTCTTTGGCAACAGACCTCCTTATTCTGCTTTTACTACAGCAAACAACAATAATAATAGATTATTATTGCGCTGTATGTTCCCCCTCTACATGAACTGTAACAACACAGAGATACTTGTCTAAACTAAATCCAAGAAAATTTTCCCACAAACTTTATTTTTACATCATTTAAAAATAAAAGCCTATAAACACTAACAGAATTTCTTGCATAAGGCATTTTATAACTGTCACATCATTTTCTCCCCCCTTCTATTTCAGCATAACGCCCTCTCACCCTTTGCTGCTGCTTCAGATCTCTCTTCAACTGAACTACTCCAACCAGCCTCAGAGTTCTCCCTCCTGCCTGTGCCCAGGATGCCATCAGGCAGAGTTACCTTAGCCCATGCACTGCAGCTCTCCTAATTCCTGCCAGGATTAGGCTGGGCAAGGCAGGACTACTGGCTTCTGACATTTTAACCAGCAGCAGATCTCTTTCTGGATGAAAAAATAACCAACTGAACAAATGAATCTCTCCATTGACAATGATCATCAGCACTGAGTGACAGCGTTGCACATCCAACAGTTAAAAGCAGGGACAGCTGCTCTGCTGACAAAGATTGTCACTAACCAGAGTCTGGGTTAGTTGTGCCACAGTTACACCTCCCATGGACATCCAAAGTCAGCAAGCGCTCCATTTTGGCTAAATTTGTCATAAATTATTTTGAAAACGGAGTTCCTTGGTGAACTCACAGCATAAATTGTTATGTAGCTCCCCAGAATTCAGCCACATGTGTTACTGTTAAAACAGGGCAAGCCACGTCTCATTCCCCCAGTCACGCTCTGCTATGGACGCAGCACGTTACTGGGAGTCTGTGCCTTCTCCTTCATCCCAGAAAATCACAAACCCCAAACCCAGGCAAGAGGGGAGGTCAAGGTTCCAGCCTTTATTTCAAATGTAAAATCCAAAGGATTTCCAAAGGAAATCAAAAGCAGGTCATGTATTATGTATTTGGAAGTTATATATGACTTTCGCTTAAGAAAGGAGACTCAGCTCTTGCAATATGTTGAAATCTTCAGAAACATACTTTCAGGATATTCTCCTGTTGATCTCAATAAGAAACAGCCTGCAATTTAAACAAACTGATGGTAGTGAGCCAAGGTTTTTTCCCCTCCTATTTTGCTTTCTGGTGCAATCAAAAGTCAAGGGTGCACACTTTAATCCAGTGCTTTATGACTCAGACTAACAAAGACATGCAGACCCCTGGAGTTAAAGTCCTACAGAAGATCTGCTTTGAATAGCTCTGGATTTGCACTGCAGCAATTTGATGGTTATATAAATGTGCTAGCAGAAAACTGCAATACTTATACCAGTGGTATAGTTTCTGAACAAACACAATTTTACTCAGGAAAAGTACCAATAACACACTTCTCATGCACGCAGAAGAACAATTCACCACTGTTAAACCTCTCACCACATTATCCCAGGCATAGCAGCATTTTCTAAGCATTTCATTCTGAAAGCACATTTAAATGCAGGGAATTTGAAAAAAAACACCAGAGCTTTTAGGGCATAAGAGCTTGCCAAGAATCAGGAGGATCCGAGCTGCAATATTTGAAGAAACAATCGCTGCAAGTGAAGGCCAGGCCTCTGTCAGAGCTGGGGGTGCAGGGGCAGCAGTTCCCCACCTTGATGGATGGGGGCTGCAAAAGGGCTGGAATCTGGACACAGTGAATAGCAGAGTTATCCCTGAGGGTGAATGGGCACAGAGAGTTACAAAACTTGCTTATGTGTACACATATACAAATAAAATAGCACGGATGAAGCTACAGACCCCCTGCCCAAACAAAACAAAATATCCACAAAAGAGGGATGTAGAGGGAAGATTACATTTGAAATGCTTTTCAATCCTTAGCCAAAGGAAGATGATTTCCATGGCATCTGATATGCAAAGAAATTCTGGTATGAATGAAAAATCTATGTCTAATTTTAATGCTCGGGGTCAATTTATTAATATACAGAGTCAAGAGTGAGTGTCAGTTGCCTTAATACAGACACTGACTAGTATCCAAAACAACCTCATTTGCTTTCTGAAGTTTTTAGACTTTAGTTTAAATATCAGATTGGAAATTGTTTTTTTACCCTGTGAATGCTCCTGCGAATCCTCAAGTCTCAATGATAACAAGAGGAAATTACCAAAGCAAAAACTGAAAAAGCAAAAAAAAAAACCAAACCCAAATATATGTGCAGCTCTCATAGAAAGCCACCCCTTTACTTACCTGGAAAAGCTTCTTGGAAAACATGGCTGGAGATGGGTAAGTGGCCAGGATGGCTGGCACTGTGGGAATGGCCCCAGGGCTCATCCAGCACCTTTTACACACACTAACATTGCACATAAAAAATTTAAAACTATGCATAAAAGATGACAGCTGTTCTTTTTCCAACTGGTCTATTTTTGTACTGAAACCACTTGGATTGGAGGTGATATAACCAGCACAAGGTGCCAAAGCATCATGTAACAATTTGAATCACTTGGACTCCTTTTTGTACTGAAATGTCTATTCAGCCATAAAGTCAAGCTCACAGTGGCAATCTGTGCTAAGAGAAGAAACTGGAGAGAGAGAAATCAGTTCTCGGGCAGTAACTGAAAAGGCTCAAAGCCTTTCCTTTAATTTCTTTCAATATTTCATATAGAATGATACATCACACAAAAAAAAGATGATGCTTGACAATCTTATGAAGCTATAAAATTAAGTTATACTCTGAAATTTTTTAATGCAGATACCAAATATCCTCACATTTTGAGTCAAGTTTAAGTTTCTAAAAATGGTGGTCTAGAAAAGAATTGGACTGTGAAAGATGAAACGTCCACAAAGCATGACTTTTAAGAGCTTCAATTACAGTTTCTTGAGAAGAACCAAAATTCGAGTGTGGATCTAGGTACGAATCTGGATCTTGAACTTCCTTAACCTGTGGCAAATTTGGAATCCAGATTTTGCTGTATTTGTTGTACAGATCACAACCTACGTGTCTGACACACAGAAACATTAGTGCTAATGTCACATTTCTCATACTTACTCAAACTTTACCAGTCATTGAACATGTTATTTGATAGTATTGATACTATTTACTTTTTCTAAACTACCAGATTTGAAATGCAGATTAAGTCCTGTATTTCATCTGTAACTAAAATACCCTCTACAGAGCTATTCCTTCTCTCAGTGGGAGAATCTCCCTCCACAGAGAATTAAGTAGGGTGTAAAACCTCTCGTGACACAGGCCCAGGTAAACCTAAGCTTTGATCTAACTTGTTTCTCTCCTTTATTATCGCAGGAAAATTCACCGAAGCCTGTGCCAAGGGTCAGTGTGTAAAACAGTGGATTTCCAGACAAGCAAGAGCATTTGCATTCTCAAGCAGATGATTTCCATCAGATATCTCACTCCAGAGCTTCCCTTTGATCAGCAGCAACACGGGCAAACTGAAAAATGGTACTAAACTCTTACAATATTGTACACGTATCATAACTAACTGCTCTGAGCATATTTATGGCACCAATTTGCATGGCCCAGGTACGAGCCACTATTTTTAGCCACAAGTCAAAAGAAATCACATGTGCCTCGGGAGATGGAAAAGAAGGTTGAGATTGGTGGTAAATACCTCCAGGCAGACGTGAAAACTGATGTGTCAAGCACAGGAACCTACCACAAAGAACAAGAAACAGAAATGGGAGAGGGAAGGTTTGTGAGGAGGGAAAGAGAAATGGCCAAAGTAACGCAAATATTAGTATGTACTAATATAAATGGAAAGAAAAACAATCACTAACAATGATCTATGGATGCAGGTTTTCCTAACAATCCCACTAGTGCAATCCTATAGCTCAGTGTCACGACAACATTTGGAGCCTAGAAATGACACGATGAGTACATATTTATTCTAAAACACACCACGCTCATTATGTTACAGCTTGTGCACACGCCATCCACATAATTGCCTCCAATGTTTTTCCCCAGTGCAAAATATTATTTGCTGTAGGTCCATAAAAGCAGCTGGATGCTGTCAGATAAGACTTTATTAGAAATAGACTATACTTTTGTGGAAAAAAAGAAAAAAGAAAAAAGAACTAGTGTTCACACACTGAGGTAATACATAAAAGGAAAAAGAGCATGGGAAACTTGGTTCAAACAGATTTGGGAAAAAAAGTAGAAGGAAAGGAAAGGAAAGCCTAAAACACTTAGCAGCAGTGAGGCCAAGTTCCAAACCAGCTCGTTGCATGAACGTTTTACTTCTGAACATCTGGACTAGAAAACTGAGTATGGCCAAAAAACCCAAGGCTTCTCTTCAGGGCAAACAGGGAGGGGGAAAAGGCAGGCAGTTTGTAAATATATAGCAAAGGAATTTGCAAGAAACAACAAATTCTTTTCGTACTCCCAAGAAGCTGGAAGAAAGCTTGCCCATGATGATGGTGTTTTGTGAAGGACTAAATGGGAATTAGAAATTTCTTGCATCATCATTCCTCTAAAAAGCCAGGAGACTTAGTGATCTTTTCAACTCTGTTCTAGATGGAAGCCTTCACTGCCAAGGTAATCCCTCCTCCCAAGGGTGGTACAAACCAAACATAGGGATGTCTCCTGTCATTCCAAGCTCTAAATATGAAGGAGATAATGGTTTTCACATGTCTTGTCTACATACACATTCAAACCAGAAACTCTGGAAGAAAGCTGGAAGGAGTGAGCCTGTGTCTCCAGTCCACCATACAATAAAACTTTGCTGGTGATCTTTTTTTGCTGAGCTTAGGTACAGTGAAATTTGACCCTGAGAGGGTAACATTTTCCCTGTGTGCCTGTGCAAGAGATAGGTTCAGTTTTGCACATTGCTATTTAATAGCTGTTACAAGGAAAGGATTCCTGTTTTAAGACTATTTTAAGACCTCTAAAAGAATTTAAAAGAACTTCTGAGAAGGCTGTATTCAGCCACAACAGACTGGTTTAACTAGGTACATGGCAGCTCTTTTCCCTTAAGCCATGTTGTATAAAAACACTGCAGTTTAATAAAAAAGCACTGCAACTCATGTGCCTGGTAAATGAACACGTCAACAGTGGAAGTTTATAAATGTCAGGCCGGTGCATTCATAAAAGTTGCACTAAAATGCTCCCCTGCTCAGCTCTCCTGCAGGGAGGGGGCTGTGGGCTGCCAGGACAAGAGGGTTTTCATGTCCTTGCTGTCCCCTCGCCAGCACCTCTGTCCTCAGTGAACGTGGGGCTGGGCGAGTGCCTGCCCAGGAGGCCACTGCCCAGAGGTCCTGAATGAGGGAGTGAGGAAGGAGAGTGGGGGCAGTGGTAACATGGGAAGGGTTTTTAGTGTCTCTAAGGGCTGTACCAGTGAGGAAGGTGAAGGCAGCCCTGCCCTGGAGGCTGCTGTGGCTCTCTCTAGACATCCAACAGCTCTGAGATCTTCTGCAACAGGTACCTCCAGAGCATTCCGGTTTCAAGTGCTAAACAGATATCCACTGCCACCACAGAAACAAAACAGCTTCTGGAGGATACTCCAGGCTTAGGAGACAGTTCAAGGGACCTAGGAGTGCCCTAAGGAAATGGGGGTATTTTACTTATTTATTTTATTGAGCGTTAATATATCGAACAAGAGAACTCTCTTTCACTCTGTGCCCACAAAGTTAATGAGTTCTCTCCGCCAGGTTCCAGCTGTCCTGGAGATGAGGCAAGAGGTGGAGTTGCACAGGAGATGCTGTTTATCACAGCAACAGTGGCAATTCTCAAACACAGAACAATTAACATCTGTAAGTTCACAGTGGTAACTTGGAACCTGCATGATACAGTCCTTTCTAGATGACAGGCAACATCTTTATCTCAATCTGGACACTGAAGAAAGGCAAGACTGATTATTTCTTATTTACTTATTTCATTCTTGTCACAGTTTCCACAAACACATGAAATTTCTTGCTTCAGTACCTGCAGCCCATCTTTTGGTATAGACACAAATAAGGAGCTCAATTTTTGTTGGTTGAGAGTGAGATCAGGATTGAATTTTGAGACAGCTGGGACAGATTCAAGGTTATATTTGCAGAACATGAAATATTCAGAGCCAGGCAGTCCATGGCTGACTGTGTTCTGCTGACACATTTCTGGATGGAAAGCAGAAAGCTGCACTAGAGTTCTGCACAGCCAAGAGGCTCCTACTGAAGAAGACAGTCACGTAAACTCCTATGAACTCAAACTGCTCAGTTCCAGGCTATTGCCTCATTTGCCAAGAAACAGTTAAGAAATATAGCAGTTTTCAAGAATGTGATATTAATTTCACTCTTTCTGTGAGAGTTACGTTGTCAGTGTATCAGATAATATCAGTAAAACTCAATATGCAAAATTCAAACATAAAAATTCCTCAGTGTGGCAGTGGAAATCAAAGTAACATCTGTGATATCTTAGTGTTGGCAAGTCCTGTTTGAATGCAATGAAACCTGAACAAGAGCAGAGCAGAAACCACCTTGCAGACTTCTTACCACTGACGGCAATATATAAGGGATTACAGGCCAGGATGTGGCTTTTAATGCAAACCACTACTAACCATGCCCTGGTCAATGATGTTCCAAGGATGTATTCATTAATGCAAAATTTCTATGTTAATTTGAGTTACCACAAGCACTTCCAGTACCCTTCCCATTCAGCAACAATGTTTGACTACAACACTGGTAAAAACAGTATAAACCCCATTCTCCCACTGTGAAGGGAGTAAAAGTAATCCTAGATAGTAGAAAATAGCAGAATCAGATTTTAATTCATTATAAAATTCACTGAACATACAACTAATTCAACCAATTATTTTCACATAGAAATGCTGATGAGATTGTAACAAGTTTCAGTAATGACTCACCTGGGATAGATTTGAATAAGGGCCTAAAGGGGAAAAGCTCAGTATTTCTACTGCCAACTGTTTAAGCCAAGCAGTTCCACCAGTGTATTTTCTTTCCATGGAAAGAAAATTCAGAATAAAGTAGATGAAAAGACAACAAGGAAGATGGCTCTCAACTAGGATGAATTTACTTTGCCATATAACCTAATTGTCTGTTATTTTAGCCATTTCAGGAGGTTTGGAGAAAAGAACTCCTTGTTTCCATCACCAGCTTACTTTTTTCCTTTTTTCTTTAACCTCCTCAGAGGATAATTAGCTCACAGCTGCGTAACTCAGGAACTTATTTCCATCATCCCTTCAAACTGCCTGTTGTGAGCTCGGGCTTTGCAGAAGTGCTACAGGATTACTTGATACTAATATATGCACTTGTTCCCTACACCCAGAATTAACGGGAACAAGGATAGATAAACCCCGTTCCCATTACAGAGCAATTTATTCAGTCAAGGGACAAATAAGTATAGAAATTACAGTCAGAACATATGGGAGGCACCAAAGCTCAAAATCACTAAAGTCCAAGGCAAACCCCCCAGGGACCTACAAAGCCTCACTATGATGTAATTTCGTGAACTTCTGATGAAAGGGGCGAGGTAAAAGGTAACTTACAGCTCAGTCACGTCCTTGGGAATTCCTCTGGGCAACATCCGCAGCCCTTTGTTGCTGCAGCGAACCACGGAGTCCACACAGGTACACTGGGAAGGACAGGGAGGTGAAAGCAAGCAGCTGCTCTCGTCATTACCTGCACAGGGACAGAGGTGGGATTCGAGGACGTCAGTTTTCCAGGCCAAATCACGCCCTTCGAGGGTAAAACCGCTGACAAGGACCAAGGAGGGGCAGCCCTGAAGCCACGGGAACCATCACAACATTTTAAAGTAGATCCAGTGCTTTGGGTCAGCCTTCATACAGGTTCTTCAGGCAACATGACCCATTCATAAACTGAATGGCCATATTTTTAAGGAGAATCTACTTTCTAATTCTGCAAACTGCAGTCCAATCAGTCATCTGAATCCCAAATCCTTCCTCCACCCACAATGTCCCAGTGGAAATGGAGAACTTGACCATTAATTTAATGAACTATGATGAATTTAAGACCATCATTTAAGATGCCCTTATATTTGTCCAGACAGATGATATTCACTACCTACCCTGCTTTAGGAAGACTTTTTTAAAATTCAGCTTTTAGATGGTTATTTTTTGACTTTTTAAAGTCAGCCTGGCACTTTGTTTATCATCTGAATTGTAAAGCCTCATTGTTTTTGACAACGATAGCCAGGCAAACAACAACATGAAGCAGAATACTCCCAACTGCTGGCAATCCATCTGTGCACACATAAAAATATCTACTTTCTCCAAAAGCGGTTTCAAAGGTCCATAAACAGCAGATTAAATCTTTTAATTGAAGAACAATGGGGTTTCTGCAGAAGAAACCAACTCTTTGAAGCTAAAAACATTAAAGCATGGATTTTCCCCAAAAGCAACAGGCTTTGCAAAACATCAGGCACATGCATGGTGCAGGATCACGATGCACACGAAAGGAAACACTTAGTGGCACATTCCCGGGATGACAGGGAGAGGAACCACACAACTGTGTGTGAGCACAGGCAGCCTGGGCTGCCCAGCACACAGCCTGCTGTTGTTGTGTGCTGCCTGGTTCTGCCTTTTAACTGATGCAAGGACTCATTGAGGCAGATCTGTTCCTTTCTTCTCTCTGCTGGAGGCACCCACAAGCATCGAGATTAAAGAATAAGACTGGAAGCCCTGATGTAAGATAACAGAACGACCTCGAACACGCACGGGTAGGGAATCATTTGCATTCAGAGGGCTGGGGAGGCACCACCAGCCTAGAGACGAACACGGAAGATTTTTTTTTTTTTTTTGGTTTTTTTTTTTTTTTTTTTTTTTTAGTTTTCTCCCCAGCTGAGCTTAATGAGTGGAAACAAAATTCAAAGTCCTTCATAAACCTGCAGAAAGAGCATGCTTTTTCAGCATATTTAATTTTCCCCTGTGTTCTGCATTTTACACCCTGCCACCACCTACCTTCCGTTCCCCACGCTCTGAGTGACTGAATGACAGAGAAAGATCCCAAGTGCGGAATCGCATCTTGGGCACGAGGAGGTTTTTTTTTTTCTCCCAAGTGTGAAATGTCATTTTGGGGACCAGGATTTTTTTTTTTCTTTTTTTTTCTCCCAAACTAAAAGTACATTATTCTTTAATGACTAAACTTGGATCCCTCGAGCTTTGAGCTCAAGTACCTGGGCCTGTTGCCAGATTGCTCAACTAGGGTAGGAATTAATTTTTACTCTTAGTAGGAAACTTCTATCACTCTTACGGTCTCTTTAGAGCTATGACTAACTGCAGCTCCAGCCTATCTGGTCTTAACATGCTACAAGTCAAATTAGCAGTGCAGTCACTAGGCAATTTTCTCTAAAATCTACTTGATCAGAAGTCAAAAAAACTACCTGGAGAACGAAAGGTCAGGATATTTTCTTTAAATATCAACCCAATGAAGTATTAAGTATCACTGAGTCATTTAAAATAATATATATGGGGTTTTTTAATTCCCTGTATCCATACCTGATCCTGAACAATATCCAAAACTAAAAGACTTGCCACGCAAGCACCATTCCCCCTGGCTTCAGAGTGCTAACTAAGTGTATAAATAAGGAAGTGGAAGGAAGGCCCAGCATTATACACAGGATTAGACAAAGCAGAACATTTGTCTATAATCAATTCATTTTTATATTTAGGTGCAGATAGTATAAATTCAGTAACTGAATTTATATTTGAAACCAAGACTAAAAATAAACTCCTGATAGAGAACAATGATCATCTCTAGGTGGCTGTCTTGTTCATCACTAAACTGAAATGCTTATCCTGCAGCACTATTTGATATGAAGGGACATTCTCACAGAGCTGCCAACATCGTCACAAATGCCAAATTAAATTGGATTTTCTTACCATCACAGGTGAAGTCCTGGACATCTACATCTTGGATTGGAATATCCTTTAGGAAAAAGGGTTTCAAGCAGCGTGGATTTCCACTGACAATTCTTTTCTTCCTCAACCATTTTCCCAGCCAGGCCAAATGGCAGTTACAGTTAAAGGAGTTTGCCAGCAAATTACTGCAAGGGAACAAGACACGACTGCATTACACAGGAACATACAGAAATATTGAAATATGAGGGGCTCCAAGTCCAAGCTCTTCCCTGCCATCTGTTTCTGTGAGATCCCTCCTATATCCTTCAAATCAGGGAAGTTCTATGCAGTCTTATACTAGGACTAGGATTGTAATTTTTATATACATATATATATATATATATGCATATATAGATAGATAGATTTATAAACCAAAGTACTTACTGTTTCAACTGTAAAAAAGAGGAAGCTCACTATGTTATGTACAGAGACAGGGAGAACAAATAGCCTCAGTCTGAGGTTGCCTCACTGAAGAAAAATGAGCTGTCAGACCCCATGTGTGGAAAATGAAGTATCTAAACTAACACTGATGGAATTTGCATGTCATGTGTGAATTTGTCCGAGAGTTATTATTTTGGTAGAATGGAAAGAAAGATGACAATGAAATTTCTTGAAATCAAGAATTTCTTTGAGACAAGAAATTTCGAGGCCCAAGAAACAGGTACTTCAAATGCAGGTGTAGAAGCTGAGGACTCTTCACTCGCAATGCACTTCCACAAACCTGAAGATGCAGTCAAAATCGCACTAGGATTTCAGCCAAGAAATTCCTTCAGAAAACAATAGTGCTGAAGACAAAAACATATGGCCCCATTGAGGTGTGGCAGCAAGAAAATAAACCTGAACCAACTCCTAAATTCTACAGGTTCTAGGCCAACTTCACAGAGCCACAATAGGATTTACAGTTGCTCTTGGCACTGCAGAGCAGCCCATTTCAATCACTGCTGGCCTGGAGCTCTGGGCTGTAATCACATGTGGGTCTAGCACAGGCTCTTGGACATTGTAGAGAAGGAGAACTGGGGGGAGCAGAAAACTCAGCATCATGTTCAGTAATAACAACACTCAAACTGCTCCACGCTGAGTAGGATTCAAACCTGCCACAGAGAGGTGAGAAAACGAACAGGTTACACGGGAGCCTTCAGACAGAAGGTGCAGAAAAGCCCTGAAAGCACTACTCTAATTCTAGCTGCTTTCCTTCTGAACTGTTTGCCTTTTTCTTTAATCCACAATGGCACCACATGCAGGATGCCTTGTGTATTTTCCACGCTGATATACTCTGGCATGAACAGAGTGCTCAAACCAAATGTCTGAACCGCCAACGCTTCAAAGGCCATTTGTTCCACTGGTGGAAGAGAGCGAGATCATGTTCACAGAACTACCTCCGTGACACAGATCCTGAGAATTAAACAATCCACAACTGGAAACAAACAGCAGGTGTGTATAATCAGCTTTCTGGAAAACCAGCAGCTCTGGGTTGTAAAGAACATTTTGCACATCCAGAGAGCATCTTACTGGGACATACACAAAAACTTTCAGAAACATTCCATCATTTAATTGAGAAAATGCTCCAAAAATAGTAATTATCCCTGTCTAGAGAGGAGAGACTGCTTTGATTTAATGTGCTACTGCTCGCTGGCTGAGCAGCAGTAACTATCCACAAACCCTCATTTTCTTCTTGGCAAACGCAGGTTAACATATGACCAAATTCATTAAATCCCTAGGTTAGAATTCGGATTATGGTTTTTTTTAGGGAAAAAGAAAGAAATTAACGGGTTGCTACATATAAAATTAATAAATAAGCAAATCTACCATTTTGGAATTCAAATAATTCTGGGCAAAAAAGGACAAATTTATCTTGTCAGCAATTGCACACGTCCTCCTGCTACTTCAGCAACACCCAAATTTTATCCTTTTCCAACTGCAGAGCAGTGATTTTTTTTTTTTTTTGCTTTAATGCAGTGTACATGTCTATACATAAATGCTCTTTCCATGGCAAATCTGTGATGGAACTTTTGATAAAAATGTAAGATCAAGGCTCTCTTTAAAGTATCACATGGGAAAACAGATTCCCTACCTGGCTTGAAATGTAAGGGCTGGAAAGGCTGATTATATGCAAAAGCTTTACTGTCCAATCTGGCTATTCAAGTGGAGTTCTCAAATCACCAACAATAATGTTGGGCAGACAAACTGATGTAAAAATTCATCATTAATAATCAGAGTTCCTACACACAAGATAGGGATTTAACCACTCAAACAGAAATACAGCAATCAAACTTCTAGCAGAGATGTGGTACTACCATTGAATTCAGGAGTGTTTACTCAAGGACACAGACATATTTTTAAAATCAAGGGGAAATAGAAGTCTTGAGGAATGAAATATGCATATCCTACTACAAGTGTCTCTTCAAAATTGCAAAGAAGCCATAGAATATTAACTATTTTAAATGGATTCCAGTGACCTGTTAAAAAAACATGCTGAAACACATCTGGATGTTTTTGAAATTAGGCTGGAAATATATTCTGGAATTCAGATTAAGTTTATACTAGAATAGTGGCATGTCATTCTGATGAACCAGTTATCATTCTGGCATTAGCTCCATGCAGCTAACAGAATAATAAACCATGGAAAAGCAGTTCTGCTTGCAAATATGTCTACGTGGCTGTGTGAGGACTGAAAGACATGACTGAACTCTCTGTATGCACAAGTGCAAGCACACTTCAAATTAAGATGCTACAGTAGTTAGTTTGACTAATAAAAACCTGCTACTTTTTATCAATAACTTACAAAATAGATGTTCTTCCCCTATTGAAAACCATTAGCAGGGGTATTATTGTCAGAGCTGTCCGTGTTTGGAGAATATCAATGAGGCTGAGTCACAAAGAGTAAGAACAAAAGGAGCAATATTTTTTAGTGCTGTAAGTATGCCAATATAAAAATGGAAATGGAATTTTGCATGAATTTTTGGCTCATGTTAATAGATGCAAAAATAAAGTCATTACAATACCCAATTAACTCCCACAGTGTGGGCTGAACAGGAAAAGCAGTCATACTATCAAACTTCAGTAGTGTTGTCATCTAATATATCCACCTACAACGGAGAACTGCCGAGAAATGAACACAGCTGAATTTTGCATTTATATGTGAAAAACCACCGTAGCCTTAAACCAATGTCTAAAGAAGTCAAAAGCACACCTCTTCTGTCTGTGGATCAAACACAGAATGAAAATGTGTCAAAGAACAAACTTTTTCATCAAGACACAGCCAGGAACCAACAGGATTACAAGTCAGTGCCAAAGCAATGCATTCTAATTAGCAGCAGCTTTAATTGCTCTTGCTAGAAAGTGCAATAATCTCTTTTCTACAGCTGAAAAAATAAGAAAATAGACTATTAAGAAAACATGACAAACACAATTCTATGCAAGACTTTATAGACTGACTCAGAGTCCCAAGTACAAAAGGAATCATGGAAGGAAGCACAGAGACAACTGTACAAGGAGCAGGCACTGCCTGCAGCACAGTGAGAACAAGCTTTCAGCAAGTACCACTTGCCTTGACCAGTGACTTGAAAACAGTCAGTAAAAACAATCTGGTTGTTTTTCTCTTTTTGTCCATCAATTTCAAGGAGACTTTTGGGATTACAGAATGTAAATGGATGAAAAGTCTGTGTTCCTTATGCTGCACGGAGCTAATGCCAAAATGATAACTGATTTTCTGGTGAAAAGTTATAACAACAAAACGCAAGTGTGAGCAACAAAGCAGCTGAGATTTAACACTTCTTTCTTCCCCCAAACATGACGGAGAATGCTTTCCAAACCTGAAATGCAATAGCACCACTAGTTTATTTTGACTGGACAATTAGGCAGTACTTTCAGGACAGACAACTTCCATTAACAGCAACACCAGGGTCCCCACTCACAGCTGGAAATGAAGGGCAGACTTTCTTTCCATATTTATCAGTCTGCACTTTATTAAAATGGACACACTACAAAAAGCATTTAAAAGTATGTAAGAAACATGGGACATACTCCAAAGGAGGAATGAGAAGTATAAGAGAATTAACAGAAAGCTCAGATTGGGATTTTCAAATTCACATTCAGGAAGACTTGACTGTTCTGTGTTCTTCAGTTGTTTTGAAAATCTAGGCATTAGCTAGCAGATTTCTTCTGGTATTTAACTAATTTAACTGAAATCCAAGAAAGCTGTTCTCACAAAATCAGACTCTACTGAAACAAAAGCAGCTTCAGGGAGCTGAAGGGTATGATAAGCTACATCCTTCTGAATCTGCAGAGATGGTTTTATGTGAACTTCTCCAGCACACTGCACTGGGCTATGACACAGCAAAACCCACAGTCATCCCGCCTGAGGCTGCCAACCTCCCAGTGTTCTCAGCCACTCCAGCTGAAGCAATTCAAATGTTCTTCTAAATCACACCTCGTATCCCCCAAACCTGGGACGGAGTTTTCTTTCCCTAAATAAGGTTTTCGATATAAACGGAAGGGTTGTCTTTTCAAAAGGAAAGCACAGGGAAACAGCACCGTGGCATGTTCATGCCATAAAAAGATGACTTACATTGTAGACAAGGAGACTAATGTGCTGAAGGCTCCAGGGGTGATAGTGCTGATGTGATTGTCATACAGAGAAAGGAGCCTCACTGAGCTCAGGCCAGCAAAGGTGTCGTTGTTTATACAGCTGATAGAGTTGCTCCTCAGCATCCTGCAAGGATTAAAACAGGGAATTAGGAACTACTGGGAGAGGGTATAATTTCAGGATAGGAGGTCCTTTACCAAGGGCATCAACAGATGCTTTGGAAAGCACTCTGTTTTTACTGATTGCTGAAGGAGAACCCAGCCAGAGGAGGGCTAGATTCATGTAAACATGGTCTCATGAATTTAAAACACATCTCTTCCACACAACATTAGAAGCTGATGGGGAGATCCACGTCTGAATGCAGCATGTAATTGCAATTATGACTAGTGACAAACCTGAGGTAAAAATTAAAGGCTCAATTTAGTAAATATCAAAGTTAGGATAATCATGAATCAGGACGTATTTCAGAATTCAATTGGGAAAGACTGCCAGAAGTGTGTGACCATAGCAATACTAGTTGCATTACTTCTGCTACTATCATGGGTGTTTTTTGTAATCCACACTGCAAGAGTATGGAAGGGAACAGCATCCTCAGCAGAAATCAAGGAATAGCTTAGGAAAGATTCCCAGACCTAGCACAAGCTCTGAAATGTCATTACCATCATTAATTGAGAAGATGAAAAACAGTAATCATCCTATAAAATGATTTTTGCTCAGTGCTTGTACCAGATGAATCAGTGCTGTGTTTTGGAAGATACATCTCTCGGAGTTGTTATGGTAACAATGAACTCCACGATAGAGCCCAATTAATCTGAAAGACTGGAGTATCTTGTTTCACTCCATTGCAAAAAAGGCTCATGTGTATTTGTTACACTGTGTGCCAATCAATATCTGGGTCTGTAAACACCTCTGCACTGTCGTGATTTTCCTACTTAGGTGAAAAATTATTCAGTAATTAAAGCAAAAATCCACAAAATACATGCAGCTCTCGCTGCTATTCCAGTGAATTGATCCTTTAAATTGAGGAGGGTTAAACATCTTGGTTTCAAATTCATGCAGTGGACAATGAAAATTCAGGCTCCCTGAGGAGTTTGGATTTAAATCTCAGATTGGTATCTGCCAGTTGGGTATTTAAATGCTACATCAGTAACACCTGAAAAAACACCAGATTAAACATGGCTGGGAAGAAATTCAGTGCCATCATGTTTGAGGGCTGAACATGATGTTGCTGTTGCATTACTGCTCTCTGTGTAGTTACAGTCAGAGGCACTACGGTCTCAGTAATTTTGGGATTGCAGCTGGGGTGAAACTGTGTCAGGAAAGATTCACAGGGTGCAGAGACACACACCTTACGCGTGGAGTACTGAGCTGTCTGAAAGCCAGGCCAAGACCACAAGCTCTACAATGAACAGGGCAGTAAATGAGGGAAGTAAGGCCCTCAGTGGCTCACTGGCAATAGGAAACATTTCCCCAACTGTGTATGTAACACAGAAGGGCAAGATGGGAAGGACAAATTTGGACAGTGATTCATAACATTTCAGGAACATACAATCTTTTATAAAAACTGGACCATGAACCTTATGAATGTGGCCCCTTTGCAAAAGATTACTATTCTAATGCTGAGAGAAAGTCAATTAATGGATAGCAATATATGCCCCTCAAGCCAAACCCTTTGGTTTCATATCATGGCTCACCATGCACCGGGTGCCCTTCCTGAAAGAGAACTTATACTCACAGATCCTCATATCATGCTGTGTATATTTAGACTGCTTTATCAGCTGGGGGAAATGTAGGTCAGGTCAGCAGGATAGCTTGAATGTTAAGTATCTTTTTATTAAAAAATGCTGAATTTTGTTTAGGAGCGCTGCCACGGGCTGCTTTATGGTATAAAAATTAATTTAATATCTACGGGCAGTATTTTCAAATCCCTTAGTAAAGTGCATACATTAAATTAAAGAACAGATGGCTGTAACAAAAAAAAATACGTTAAAGGAACAGCAAAAGTTCCATACTTGTCATTACAGACCAAAGTCCTTGAAATGAAACTTGAATTTCTTTTTATGCTTGAGTAAGGGCTGAAGTAATTGTGCCATACCTTGCAACATAAGAAGCATTTGTGGCTAATGACTAAATTGCAGATTTTAATTGCATTTTGATTCCTAGAGTCTATTTACTGACAGCCCTCACCTAGTCAAGTGCTTGCTTTCTAGAGCAGGGCAGACTATGCAAGAGAGGTCCTTTTCACTTCAGAGTGAGTGCCCACTACCTTTGTCAGCTCCTAGACCATTATGAGGCTTTTTAAAAGCAGATCAACGATTCTAATTTGGGTGGAGGAGGAGTGGGAGGATGGACTAGAGAGAGCACACATTCCCACGTGCCTTGTTTCCACAGGAAATAACAAAATAATAGAAGTATTAAATGATTACAGGTGCACAGATTTGGCACACAACAGGTTCACCATCTTTCTGCTCCTGAAATTCTTGAAAATCTGTTTATTTTATGGAAATAGAAGATAAATCTCAAACCTGCCCAGAACTAGAAATATACTGAAAGCTTCATAACCATGCTACAAGACCCAGCAATAGCACTTGTGGTCTAGTAACAGATATTTTAGCAGGAATCACTGACTTTGAGCACTCCCACCGCACTCAGAAAGGAACAAAGACACATCTTTTCACTTACAACGTCTTGAGCCCTGTGAGGCCTCTGAACATCCGTCCGTGCACTGATTCCAGCTGGTTCTCTGTCAGAATCAGCTCCTGCACTCCCGAAGCTCCGTCAAAGGTGCCTTCTCGGATCTCCTTGATCTTATTGTTGCTTAGATTTCTGGAAGGACACCAGTTACAATGAGAAAATTAGTGGTGTTCTATTCCAAACATACATCACCACACTGGAAGGAGGAGGACAGGAAGAATTTGTGCCTTTTTAGTGGTTATCTAAAGAGATATTCATTCAGCAAGGAGAGCCTCCAGAAACCACATCAAAAGCAGGGTTATATCAGATACATCAAGATAATTTGAATTAATGGAATTACCAGCTCCTTAACACCTCATCTGGTTCTTTCTTATATCAGAGATGCAGTGAGAGTTTCTAACATCTGATTCATGAAGTTATGGGCAAAGCCTGGGACTGTGTTCTCGTCTGGCAAGGATCAGTTAATGTTTCTACCACTGAAATGGTGTCACACCTGGAAATATGGACCTGGACCACTTTCATTTAGTGAAGCATGTATCTGATACAAATTCTAGTATGTGCACTCATGAACTCCCAGGCACTTAAATCTAACACTGCCAATCAAAATGCAATGAGTATCACTTAACTGTCCATTCACAGCCACTGCAATATACAGGATTATTTTCTTAGTATTTACTCTGCCTATACCACCTCAAGATGTTTGCTTATAGATCAACAGTGGAAAACTCTGATCTGGAAAGTCAAAAGAAGTTCTGCTGAAATGCAAAATTAATCTTTTGAATATTTCATATTTGTGAAAACCCCAGTGAACAGACAATTTCTGAATGATAAAAGTGCCATTAGAGATGCATAAAAATAAATGGCATTTAATTATTTAAAACATTCACATGGAAGGCCTTAAATACATTAAAACTTTGGGCCTCAGTCCTTCAAGTATCTCCCATGATGTCCTGTAGAGATTATGATGAATAATCCTACTTGTTTAGGTCTATGACAGGAAACACTATTCTTTGTTTCACTATCCACAACAGAAAAAGGAAAGCGCAAGATATGTTCTGGCTCCCAAGAAGACGCCAAATTCCAACACTATTACTCATACTGAATAGCACATTATCCCCGAAATTATCCCAGTACACACACAGCATGAGTAATAGTCTCAAAATCCAGTTCCAGGTGATATAAAACAAATGATAAGGTACCAGATTAACACCTGGGCTACTCTGCTCAGAAGAACTGGCAATCTTACTGGGATAAAAGTCAACAGAAGACATGGCAAGAGACAGCTTGACCTCAGATAGAAATAATATGGGTCTTCCTCTTTGCAGAAGTCATCACTTAATTAAAAAAAAAAAAAAGAAACTGAGTCTTGGAGATACGTTTCATGTGGGAAACTGGAGTACACTGGTTTATGTCTGCTGAACAACTGTCAGAGAGTGGGCCCTACAGCATGTGGCCCATCACCTCTTGTGCATTCTGTGATCAGAAAGAATAGGAGCATGCCAGCAATCAGCCAAAAATAACATAAAACCATACAGAAATACTTAGATGCAGATTTTGCTTTCCAGAAGTTTAGTGCTTTGTGCTAACGCTCACATGAAGAGTTTATGTTCAGTGTCAGAGCAAGTCAAGGAAGGATATTCTGACATATGCATTTAATTTTGGGGCTCAGCTATTTCTCTAGTGGAAATGTTTATAGCTCAGCATCTCTTTTGAATGCTGGCATAAATAAATGCTCCCAAAGATCCCTTTCCTAGTAAGGATCATGCCACAATGCATATTTGCACAAAAATGAATGAATAAATAAGTAAATGTTTGTGGTGGGAAGGGAGGGCGAGTTACTTTATTGGACAGACTTTGACTTTCAAGTCACAGATTGCACACTGACCTACACTTGTAGTTACAAAGTTTTATCAGGTACTTTTTACCATCTAAAAGATATTTAGTTGCATATATTAAAACAGGGGTGTGATTTTAATGGTCTATTAGATACTAAAGGCAAGAAGGAGCAAATTTTGGAGACAAAGGCTGGTCACCACCTGCAAGGGAATTGGCACCTTTACACAATGCAAACCATATGAATTTTAATTGCTGCCAAAGAACTTCTGCAGATAGGCAGCTTCACTCCTTTGCGTTACTAAGGCCTGATCATTTCAACAACACAAAATTGTCCAAAAATATGCCAGTAGTCTCAGGAGAAGCCAGTTATATATACACCTTTCCCATGCAAAAGATTGAAAATCCAAGATCAAATGCTACGGTGAAATCAAAGTTGCAATTCAGAGAAAAGACAAGCTCTGCAATAATAAATAGGTAAAGATGACACTGCCCTGCAATCCTGCTTGGAGTGTTGTCAAAGCAGATGTTCTGCCAGCCTGAATTTTGTTATTTGTCTTCCTGAATTAAAGTTTCCCCATATCAGAATGCCACCAAAAAAAAAAAAAAAAAAAAAAAAAAAGAGAAAACACTCATTCACAAAAAAAAAGTTTCCTCCTGAAGTCTGAACAGCTACAATAATAAACATGAGAAATCACACACTTTTCAGTCTACAATTACAAGCAAAAATAATCAGCTGATACAAGGCCTGAAAAATGAAAGCACTGAAAACTTTGCGAGCTCTGCAACTCAGAGACCTCTAACTCCATCCTTCCCAGCCCTAAAAGAATCTTTCAAATGTGATCATCACATTTGACAAGGAATTGTTTTATCAGCAGAAAACTACTGACAGACTTCATAGCAAACTCTCACTTCCAGAAAAGCCCCAGCCTCTTCCAGCACTAAGCTTCTATAAGGAATTCTTCTTGATATACTGGAAGACAACAGAAAAGAAACCGAGCTTTGAGATTCTTGCCCTCTGGCAGGACCCAAATGGGAGCCTATAGTCAACCTGGTCACTCACGAAGGCTTATTGTAAGGACTCCCTGATTTACCCTGGTGATAACATTTAATCCTATTTCCAGACTTTTATTTTGGGCAAGAGGTCAAAATAAATTTTCAGAAAGCCTGGGTCTACTTTATGGGGGGCTGTGAAAAGGAAATGAACAGATCAAGAAGCTATCAAGGTGACATTGTTCACACAGCTCACCTTTCAGTCGGATTTCATTTATTTTATGGCTCAAGTTTACAATAATATTATTTCTGTTGATCTCATAACTTCAACACAGACCAAGCTGGATTCTGTTCGACTTAACAGAAGCAATCCTGCTGTACCTGCTGGGTCAACGTTAACATCCCAGGGTGCTGCTCACTGCTGCGTTACTGACACTCCTTCCCATCCAGAGCACTGCAAAGGCTCTGCTTGGTCTCGCCTCAAACCCTGTATTTTTATCATACAAACAGCCTGTTCCGAGTGGGATTTCCCTAGAATATTTCTGTCTGCTGGTGATGTGTTTGGAATCTTCAATCTCCTATTTGCTAGGAGGAAAAGCCCAGTGCTGCTGCATTCTTCAGGACGACGCTGAGAAGGTTTTACAGACTTTACCAACAGTCAGGCTGGTTTTTATAGCGCGAGCTGTTTTCAGAAGCAGGATGGCACTGAGAGACAGTGAATTGCACCCAGTGACACTCCTACACTCATTCAGCAGAGCAGATTGATGGCCTCACTGAAGAAAAAGGGAGGTGCACGATGAGCCCAAATGCCACGAACCACAACGCACTCTGCAATATGATTTCCAGAAAATAAAGTCTGTTTCTGTATAACAAGTGACAGCTGACTGCAGCCTCATTTGCCACGGCAAAAATCATGCTTAGGGGAAAGAACAGCAGGTAACATCTTCTTCCAAGGACACAAACCTACTTCTGCCTCCCCGAGAAACTTGAGATTCTGGTTTCAAAACTGACTTCAAGTCTGCAAACTTTATCGTGGTTCAATTTTATTTGACATGTAAAATGCTGGTCTGACACTGTCTGATACTCCATACCATTCAATCCAGCAGAAATACTTACACATTAAACTTCCAAAGGCAATTACATACTAGAGGTGGGTTGGCAGTACCAGCTATTGCCAAGACACTCTGACACTTCCTATTAAAATACCATATTATACGTTCACTTTGTAACTAAGCAAGACTTAACAGAATGAACTGTTAGATGACCCTTTCAGTTTTTGAGGTAAATATTTTTTATTGCTCTTGTTCTCAAGAAAAGAGGTCAGTCCCCTTTCTCCCCAGCACTGCATGAAGTGTGGCAGTTTACCTTTCTATTTTGAATTTGAGTTCATTGCTGATTTTTTTCCCCTGAAACAGCTGCTGGGATCTCACTGGGAATGGTCAGTCCCACTGATTTCCCGTGGGCACAGGCAGGCTCTGGAGATGAGATGACATCTGGGGGCTGCAGCTTCTCTCTATGGGTCAGCATCTCATCTCAAGCAAAGGTATCTCTGCGCCCACTGAGTTGGGTACTCAGGGGGTTTTGGAGCTTGGACCTGTCTGCTGTGGCCAAAGACCCCTCCAGGCTCCCACTGCCATGGGAGTCCCCAAGCACTGGAGGGTTTTTTCTCTGAGTAACAACTTGAGGCGGTCCCAGGGAGTTGTGGGGTCCCCAGTGTTTGCTTCATGCTGAATTTGATACTTGCTGCCGCAAAAGTCCGAACTTGTGCATGGTGATGTCTCCCCTCACCCTCCCTGGTGAGAGACCTTGCTGTGCTGAGTGAGAACATCTGGAAACATCATCACCTGTGAAAGGCAGAAGCTTCCAGCTCCCAGGGCTGGAGGGCAGCAGGTCCTGGAGCCTTTCCACCTCATGGGGATAGGGTAACCCCAGAAATCCAAGTCATGGAGCTGCTCCCACTCTTCAAATGCTCAGAAACACATCCTTGTATTTCTCCTGCACTTCAAGCAGATTCAAAATGCTCTTTTCTAACCACCCTGCAAAATACTAGTGGCACAATCCTTGGAGCCTGGAAGTGACTGTAATGGGACTTCAGTTTTCAGACACAAGGCTTCCCTTCACACTTGCAAGGTGAGGTGAGGCAAAGTGGTAAGAATGCAATGAAAGCAACACAGAGTTCAGTGGAGAACCCAGTAAATTACTTCTGGACTGGGTAAAATCTGTCTAGAAGAATCTACATCAAGCTTTTTATTCTACTGTAAAAAACACCACCCATAAGGATGAATTCAAATTTAGGTTAGGAAAACGGCATTATGTATGTGAGATTTTGCAGCTAGTTTTTGTTGATTTTTTTTTTTTTAAAGGCATATGCAGACATGTTAACCTTTTAAAAACCAGCAGGGTAATTTTAGCTATTTGATTCCTAAATAAAATGTGGTAACACTTTGCAATATGAATCTCTGACCTTTATATTTCTATATCAGGAATTCAATTTTGTTTTGCATTAAAATGTATTAAATCCTGGGCTGACACATCATACAATAAGATTCAGCTTAGGAGGACTATTTACAGACAAACTGCACCACAAAAGCTAACTACATATCAGAGGTGGGGTTGGCAGTACCACTTATTGCAGAGGTGGTCTGACGCCTCCTTTTTTTTTTTTCATGTTTGCTTTATAACACAGACAAGATTTAAAACAATGAACTGTCAGATGTCCTCCTCATGTTTAGAGGTGGATACTTTTTAGTTCTTTTTTCTTTTATTTTTTTAAAACAAAAGAAGGAAGCTCACCTTTACCAGGACAGAAAGCTAATAAAAGTATTGTATATCTCAGAACTATGATAATCTTATCTCAGTGCCAAATCTATGACTGCTTCCCTTTGAAATCTTACTGGAAAACCCAAGAGAATATTGTATGGCACAACACACCTACAGACATGGACGCCTGACGGAGCTCGAGGGACAAAAGGACAAAGGTGAGAACACAAAGTCTGAATCCTTCTTAGGGTCAAATTTACAAACCACCTCAAGGTGTTCGTGTTATAAACCAGAGCTACACAAGCACAGCATAAGATGGGGAGGCACTAAGATGAAACACCCATCAAGAGGAAGGCAGAGGTAATTCCTCTCTCCCTGGAATTATCCTGGGGCTGTGCCAGCCCCAGTGGAACCACAGCACTCTCAAATGATGTTTCTTTGCAAAGTTCCTCGACACGGATCTGTCACTAGTCCTGAACTGAAGGACAACTGGAGGGCAAGGATCCAAATACCCATTCAGATATCCATATCCCAGATATTCATTTCAGACAACAGAGTATTACAGGGAAAAATAAAGAAAAAATACAAAAACATGTGATTTAGGCAAATGTTCTGCCACTGCAAAGCTCTGAACTGCATCCTTAAGCCTAGGAAGCAGTGCAATTTCCAGACAGATTCCTCCACCTGCTGTTTGCCTTTAACACTTGAACAGACAAGGAATACGATGAGACACAGTCAATATTGTCAATCAAATAGTGGTAAAGTGTCTTGTCCCTTATACACACTAAAAATTGGGGACTAGATTAATATTCTTCTTTAATTTAACAGCAGCAATAAGACCCCATTAAGACTATACAAACCACATTCCGGCCACACACAGAGTGAGAGACACTTTCTGAGGCGTAGGGTGGGACTTGGTTTTCCATGTGTTTGACCTGTGCCTGCACACCTCAGCTCTCAGCACCTACCAAGGACAGATAAAAAATTCCTTCACAGGAAACAAACTCTTAAAACAAGTCCCACAACAGTTTCGTGCTGCATTTATGGCTCACAATACATACACAATACAGACCCATCAAGGCATCCCTCAGGGATGGGTGGGAACAGGAAGGACAACACCATAACTTGCCTGCAGTAAGTTTTAAGTGAAACCACCGAAATTATTCCAGCTATCACAGCTCTGCAATTTTCCAAACATGAATCCTGAAGGTTTGATGAGGACAGATGCTCTCCACTTTGCGTATACGCTTCTATAACACGCATTTTTCATTGCTGTTTACTGCCTTCTTACAGAGGGAACAGAGCACTTCAACAGTGTCAACAACTTTTTCTAAGTGCACTGCAGCTACAAATTATGGATCATTTATAAAGTACAAGACTAATGTTTATGATTAATTCCCCAAGTCTGGTGGTCTGTACTTGCACAAATATATAACCCCCCCCCCAAACCTGCAGTGCTCCATCTGAAACTCTTGCAGAAATAAGACTCACAAAAGAACCCCACTACAGTTGCCTCCAAGGCCCCTGAGATCTCAGACGGATTCAAATGGCTGGGAAGCTCCAGATGGCAGAAACCACGTGAAATGAATGTAGAATAAACAGCCTGGCTTGGTTGGTTAACCTAAATTACTTTGATTAAATAAAAATCTTACTAAAGGTAAACAGTTAAATGAGACATTAGCATAGGGTTAAAACCTAAAATAACTTCAGAAAAATCCATTTTGAAGATTATCAGGAGGTATCTAACATATTATCCTCTTCCCAAAACACATCTCTTATTAAATATATATATATTGCACAGTGCCAGGACTAAGGCTGCCAACAGAATTACACAAATATACTGGAATGACTGATTCCTTAGTTTGCTAATTGATTCTCCTCTCTAAAACAATGATGTCTGAACAAAGCTGCCATGATCTATATGTTGCAATATCATTTTCCTTTGACTATTTGAAAAAAATACACCAGTTGGAGTCACGCAATACATTGGAAAGACAAACCCAAAATACTAAGCTTTGTAGTCCTCTCTAACAATAAGCATATCTGAATAAACTCTGGGACAGAATTCCTGTCAGTCCTTATGATTAAAAGACTTTAAGAAATACAGCCCAACAAACTAATGAAATGTCAGCTGAGGGATCTTCATCTGTCACTGTGGCTTAACTGAGTCTGTCCATCTACGAGGCAACTCATTCAATTTCTTTATACTCACATTAAAAAAGGGATTTCAACCACTGCAGCACTGACCTGTAAAAAAGCATCCCTCCCCCCTTCCTTATAATCCAAGGCAGTGGGTGTTCCAACAAGCGACTCAGACTTACATTTTCCTGAGGTTGGGCAGTTTCTTGAAGAGTCCAATGGCTTCCAAAACAGCAATGTCGTTGTCATTCAGGCGCCTGATGGGAACAAACAGGGAGGTATTTAGTACTTCCCAGATGTCTGCAGAGATATCTCTGTGCCACACGGGGCTGCCACACAGAGAACCATGACCTTTGTTAAGCAAGGCACTGACTGCCACGTCTCTCAGGTTCCTACAGTTAAAAGAGTTTAGCTTTGAAGGGAAGGGAACACAGAAGAGCATCTTGAGTAAAAGCTTGGGATGGCTTTAGGAGCGTAATGCCAAAGGACAGTGTCAGAATGGCTTCATCTTCCGAGGCACGGGATAAGGAATTATTGACCTTATCCATTACACAACAACCTGGTTTGCGTGACTGACTCTCCCTCAGCATTCTGCTACACAAGACATGCAACTGGAGACATGGGCCATGTAAGCAGAAGGGATCTGATTTTAGGTCCTTTCCTGTCAAAGTCTACCGGTCTTCAAAATTAATGTGAATGCCACTGTCCTGGCAGGCTTGGGATGCAAAATTATTTCTCTGATTACACGTAGCTCCATTTTGCTATGGAGGGTCTTTGCTGTGTTTCTGGAGGTCTCTCATATTTTTCTGTCTTAACTTCAGACCGAAAATTTTTATGGGAGTTTAAATAGAATAAGTAGAATAAATACAATGCTAACAAAAAGAACATTCTGTTTGAAGGGGCTACTGATGCAAGAAAATAACCAGATTCTTCAGTTACTAAGTAATTAACATGTTTTCTCAGACTCTCTTTAGCAGTATATTATGCTTAGAATTCTGAAGCAAAAAAAAAAAAAAAAGCAAATAAATTTCATTAAATTACTTGCAGCTTAAGAATACATTAGTTTTAGTGAGGGTCATTTCCCCCAAGTAGCAGGCATTGCTGAGATGGAACAAGCTCCTGATCATAGGTTTACTCAAAAGGGTTACACCATTTCTTAAATAGAAATGACCAGAGACAAAGGGAAAAGAGAGAGGACTCCAAGGCAGAGTGGAAAGGAACCACAGGACTTCAGGAGGACACACAGAGGACCTGGCTGGTGCATGGGGCCATGGCTCCTGCCTCATCCCCACAGCTGGCATGAACACTAAGGCAGTGAGAGTTGTAGCACTTCCCATTTTCACACAAGGATAAAGTAGGAGGTGCCTTCAGTTGTCTGAGTCCCTTTCACAGCCTTTAAAAACCACAGAAGCCAATAGGAAAGGCGAGCACCCCCTGGAGATCCCCACTCACAGATCAGTGGTGTACTCAGGGAGGTGGCTGGGCAGCCGGGTGAGTTTCTGGTTGGAGCAGTCCACGATTGTTCCCTCACAGCGACACTTCTCGGGACACACGAGGTCCATGAAACACTTCCCAGTGAATTTACTTCTGTAATCCTCTGACCCTGCAATGAGAGGGAAACATATTCCAGCAAACAGTTGCTGATAACCGTGGCGATCCCAGGTTTTACGGAACCTATCCTCAACACTGCCTCCTGTCAACTCCCAGCTCCTGCACACAATTCTAATGCTTGCCAAGGAATTTTGCTCAGCAGTTTTTAAAATCCCAAGACTAGCCTCTGTTTTTTCGCTCTTTCCCTGATACTTTAATTCCTTGTCTAACAAATATACCTGTTAAGGTATTTTCCAGGAAAGACACTGTTTCCCATTTGGAAGTTAGTCTAGCAACAAGGAAAAGGCATCTCATGAAAGAATCCAAATGACAAAAGACTTTTAAAGATGCCATTAAAAAAGCCCCAAATGTTCAGATCTCAGCTATCAGAGCTATTTTTTAGAGCAACCTTTCATTAGAGAACCTTTTCAGTTTTCCAACAATTAGATACCTTTATTAACTATGTTAAACAAACAGCAAAGGAAAGTAATAGCACTTTAAATCATTTTCATTTTAATTAAGGAACGGGTAGAACATACTTAGTGAGAAGCACTCCCTGATGTACCATTACTCCATGATTGCCAGACCTCTTTGACTAGGTTTTTGACCCATTCTAATGAAATGCTTTTCCAATTAGGCTCAGTGAACTAATCTGTCCTTTTCAGGTTTGGTTTTTCTCATTTACTAACAGCAGGTTGGAAACTCGATCTCAGGGCTTCAAGGAACCAGGAGTATTAATAAATGTGTATGTAAGCAAAGTGTTGCCAAGCCCCTGCCATGCAATTCCTGCCCACTCACTTCGTATTTCATAATGGAAGCACCAGAATTGTCTCAGCAACCTCATGGAAATACCCAGAGATTGTAACTACCCAGAAGTATTTCTTTTCCCAAGTTTAAACAGTCAGCTGCAAGGCTTTCTCAGGCAGAGGCTGAGCAAATTATTTAAGAACCCAAAAACATCAATAAAACCTTAAACCTGAGCTGAAAGTTGGTTTCAGAGATTTGATGACATTCATCACCTGCTTCCCCTTCCCAGACTGATAAATACTCCACTGCTCATTTTATGACCACATACTATTTTCTGAAAGAAAAAAGAAGCTGCCTAAACCCACTATTATTTTAATTTATGTTGCACATTACCTCCACAGAGCGATGGCAGGGAAAACAAGCAATTCTACAGGCAATCTAACATTTTGATTCCACAGACACGCTTTGGCTTAGTTTTGTAATTCCAAACTGGATTGTGAGAAACTTGACATACAGCTCTGTACTTTGCCACTTCAGTGGTGGTAAATACTTTGCTGGGTTTTGTGCTTATTGTAAATTATACATCTAAAGTGTGACTTCACTGACAGCACAGCACTTACAATAATAGGACCACTGGACATTTTAAAGCATCATAAAAATACAGTCTAAACCTTTCCCCATAGCACCACTTTTTAAACTCTTATCCTTTAGAAAAACTCAAAAAAACAAACACATCTGATTTCCAGTTCTAACAATTCCAAGCTTGGTAGTTAGTATGTTTGGTTGTTTATGATCCCTTGGAAATAATGCCAAAGATGAACAGTTACCAGGAGCAGAGTTTATTAAAATTCCTACAATTACAATACACATTCAAAAACCCGCCAACATTTTTCAGTTACCAGAAAGTGTCTCAGAAATCCCCAAAAATTAACCCTTGAAGAAGCACTTCTGATTTTTCTAGTAAAAGCTTTTGTTGAAAAAACAATCGCAAACAACATGAAGTTACTTAGGGTAAAAATTTATTAGGTGTCATTTTTAGTCTGCTGATGGATACAAGATTCATTTTCCTATGGGAAAACTGGATGGCAAAGTAATTGGGGGAGTATATAACATTAGAGATTGAAAATCAGTTTTTGGTTTTCTCTCAAGCTTTCCGGCAAAGTAAATAAAGAATTTTACCATATTTTGACTTGGCTTCTGCTCTCCTGATGGTACAAACCTTTCCACACTGCATCAGCTATAAGAAGGTGATGCTGCCTGGGCATCAGGCCACGGCCACCACCCTTGCAACAGGGGAAAGGCCCCTCAGCTCAGCAGGAGAGGCAGGGAGCAAACATCCCCTTCATACTTTTGTTCTTTGTCTCTCTTTTTTCTCTTTTCTTTTTTTCCCTCCCCTTTCTGAGTGAGTTTAAATAAGAGTTACCCAGGTAAGCTCTGAGTCAAAAGTAACCAACAGCTCAGCAAGCACTCAGTCATTTGTTGGCCTGTGAGACAGCAGGAACCACCTGCCAAAGACTAGATAAAATTTACTGTTTGACCTGAGCCTTGAGATCACTTGGACAGGTGGTTGCTCTATTAAGATATTCCCATCTGGGATAGCCACGTGAAATCCAGCCATCTGCTTGCAGAACTGTTTAAGCACATACATCCATTTCTCCACACAGGGCTCTATCAGGGCAGGGCTGCAGGGCTCCAAGAGAGCACAACAAGACTCAGGAAGCACAGTTAAACCATCACATGCATGTAGCATTTCCTGCACACCACAAAATCACCCCTGGAAAGGCAGGGAGAAGAGATGCAGGACAGAACATTACCTTGGGAGTTTCCAGTAATTTCCAAAATTAGGAAGAATTAAGTTTGCTGTAAAACAAGTAGCCGAGGCAACAGCAAGGCCTGTGCTTAACTGAGGGCAGCTGTGGTTATTTGAAATGCTAGTTACTGATAACATTTTCTTTTCACAACCAAATGTGACACCACTATCAGGTACCAGGGCAGTGCAATTTCTCAGTATCAGAAAACAAACACACATGCAGTACTGAGATAAAGAAACACCACATTTCCAAGTGCTCAGAAATTTTAGGTGCCTTTCTGATACACACGTGGAGAAATTAAGCAACAGAAAGAAATACCTTTTTGCCTTCTTCTTTTTAAGCATTGTTTAGCGAACTTGAATTCAGTTCTTAAAGCTTAGCTTTGCCCAGAGGACTTAAAAGGAGTGCTGGATGATCTGCTCTGCAACACATCAGGCCGTCTCGACAGGGGTTTGAAAGCTGACCTGATGCATTCACTCTAGAAAATGATCCAGCTGCCTCAAATTTGGCACCAAAAATATGACCACAGAGATCACTTGGTCTAAAACTTGGACAAAACCCCAGGAATCTCAATACTTACTTCTTCATGTAACCACAAGATCACAATTCTCATAGGAAAAAAGGAGGCACATCATTTGTGATAATTTCACATTGCTGGTATTAATTCTTATCAGTAATTACAGATAAAAATCTACGAATATGAGACGTCCTTCTTCTAATGGCTACACAACAGGTATGTGACAAATCTGCAAGACTAGACACTATTTCCATATAAGAAAACTTCTGTATGAGGCTCTCAGAGTCCTTTGTGAATAGGTGTCATTATTTCTATGTAGGGGAGAAATTAGGCAGAAGTATTTAAAGATCTGTCAAAGCTAAAATGGCCCTTTTGGGTCTGCTGACTCAGCTTTGTGCTATGGAACTGTTGAATAATAGTATTTTCATACAGACCACGATACCCATGTCATTTCAAGAGATAAAAAACAATGCTTTGCAGACTCTTCTGAAGTTGTTTTTTTTTTTTTTTTTTTTTTGCATCATATTTCTCCACAGTGCATTAAGATTGCTCAGATCAGGTCCAGAGATAACATTAAGTTGCAGGCCTCTTGTTACAGAAATGGCATCCAAAGTACCTCAAGTAGAAGGACTGGACAGCTCAAACACATAGATGCAGCTTACATTATTTTTATAAGGTAAGAAGATTGATTTTTCACCTCTGTAGGTATGGCTGCAATCACCCTTGAATCATATTAACCAACAGAATGCCTAACTTCCCCACTGTAAGAGCAATTAAACAGATTAATTACTTAGAAATGGTTATTCTGCATGCAAGCCCTCTGGAAAGTCTGTCCCAAACATCACTCGGGCTCCCCGCTCTGTGCCCAGGAGCCTGGTTAAGCAACACCTCACCTTTTTTATCTTTTTCCTGGGAGAAAAGGGGAATCTCTCACCTTTTGATGCTTCTGAAAACCAGCAGAAGTATCCGAGCATGCCATGCTGCAGGGAGTATGCAGCCTTCCATGGTGCTTGACAGAACCATGTTCCATTTGTATTGTTCTACCACATGGTTAGATCAAGCACAAAGGAAAACCCCATGGACAGCCAGAGTCAGAGTTAGGCAGCGCCAGAGAGAGAGGAGCGTTGAGAGGAAGCAGCATGGAGAAGCACAAGCTGAAGGTTCACGGGGAGCTGCTCTCCACTCCACCCATGCAAAAAGGTGCTGGATACAAGAGGTCATCCTTTAGGCTACCACTGCAGGAACACCCTGGAGCACAAGGGGGGTTAGTGTACACAAACAGAGCCCAGGTGAACTCAGACAGAACCGGTCCCATAGAAAATACACTGCCAAAGGACTGCCAACGGCTCCTTCCAGGAAGGATGTGCAACTTCCACCACGCAGTGAAGGCCCAATCTACACTGCTTTTTATTACTTACTCTCTCCTGGTGTCTCCTTTCAGTACAAATGCCATTTTGGTTTGCTCCATTTATTTAAATGCAACCTTAGAAATACCTCAGCCCATATTAATAACAGCAGATTCTGAGCTGATGGCCAAGCTCTGGCATCAAATGCTCCCCGAGCGCCCTTTGAGCCTGATTTCAGCTCCCAGGAGCCTTGTATGCTGGGGCCACTTACACTGACATCTGTAATTACCACTGTTTTTCTTGTCTTTTTTTATTTATTTATTTCAACTGCACTTTATAGGAAGGGAGCACACATGTGCTACTACAGAAATATATTTTGTTATTCTGTTTCTTGGCATATTTGTTGGGTTTGGTACATCATTTGCTGATGGAAGCCAAGCATTCTGTCTTTCCAGCATCCTGGATTATTTCAAACAGCTTTGCTTCTCGTAACTCACTGCTGCAACTCTGACACATGAACCAGGGCATTCAGTTTTGGCTTGACAGCTCTTTCTGAAATAAAACTCTCACTGACTTCAGTGTCTGCCAGTGGACAGTGCTTTTGAAAGTCACATCTCAAAGGTTCTTGCAGGATTCACAAACAAGGGAGGCAGTGTCTGTCCTCTGCAACTGTTCAGAACATTTTGCTGGACTTCGGTGAAGGTCAGTGCTTGTGCTTTTGAAAATGTATCACTTTCCTTAGTAATGGCTTTGCACTGCCCGAAGAACAAAGTCAGCATCCAGCAGATTATTCATTGCCTACATGAAGAACAATACAAGTACTTGAGCAGAGATGACAGATAATACAGAAGGGTCTTTGCTTCACCATTGTGCTACAACCCAACCTCATAATGCAGAAAAGTCAACACACAGTTACCTGGGAACTCCACAAAGTAAGTACAGTGTCAACTTATCACCCCATCCTGTGGGTTTGGTACAGCACTGAGAGACAACGTGATTTACTGTCTATCTTTACAATATAAGAGAGAAACTAAAACAGCTTTTCAAGGGAGTCTTAACACAATAAATCTTCAATCTCCACAAGCTGCCAAACCAGCCAGAGTCCAAATTGATACACCAATAAGATTATTAATTTTCTTTCGTGATTCATGCAATGTGGCACAAAAGGGCACTAATTTTCTCCCCTTATTAATTCAAAGTATGCATAAGCCTGGAATCCACATTTCATTTATTTAGAAATTATATCCATAAGCAACATTCCTGGCAATAATTTTGTATGGCTCTAGTGAAGAAGGATGCAGAGTTCTATATCCTTATTCCTACACGGTTTTTATAAAGCAGCAATTCTGGCCTGGGCTCTTCAAATAAATTCATCCACAGTACTCTGTTAAGCAATGACAAGTAACAGTTCATATCTTCCAAAGACTTTTATATTATATACTGATTTACAGTATTAAGTGGAATATCTGTAATAAACCCAGTAATTTCAGTGTCAATGAACTCTTTCAGTCCTACTGGAAACAAATGCAGTCAGAGCTCTGTAAATGTCTCTTCCTGAGAAAACCCATGAGAATATTTTGAACAAGTCTCTGTTCCTTTGCTGCACTAATTAAACACCACTTACAATAACTGCCTAAGCTAATCATCAACTTCAATGAGCAAGAGGTACCAGCACACAAAGAAAAGTCTGTCAAAACCCTAATTCATGTCCCTAGAACACAGGAGAGGCAAAGTACCAGGAGAACACACTATTTTGTAAATTCCATTAAAAAAAATAAATTCCATAAGCCTTTGGATGTACACAAGATCATCCTGCACAAATGTTTGCAAAAAAGAAGTTGAAAAATGAATCATCTCCAGATATTTGCCAGCTTTCATGCAAACCCCTCCCTTTAGATATCCTCTACATCCAAGCAGCATTGTATGGCTTGCTCCTGGTGTTACTTCACTTCTTGTAGGCCAACTTCTGTTGATCAGTCACTGAATCTGCAGTTTGCTAAGAATTTATACACAGGACCCTATTTTTAACTGCCCCATCAAGCTGTACCACCTCAGGAGGCTGCTGCAGTCTCAGAACAATCAGATGAAAAATTTATTGTCCAACTGCAGGCACCAACATCCTTGCACTGGTTTTAGTTGAGTAGCTCTCTTCATGCCAGCTCCTCTCCAATTATTTTCTTTGTCCTATTCAAGTGACCACTGTACACAAAGAAGTGCTACCTTGGCATCTCTGGTAAGTTTTGCTCAGCCTAATCTCAACACATGGAATGGACACGTGAGAGAAGAGAGCAAACTCTGTCCCACCTTAATCTTTGAGGTTACAAGAGAATCAATCACTCAGCTTTCTGCCACAGCTAATGAAGACACCTCCAGAGGACAATTTGGATCTCAAGTGAGGAGTCTGCATAGCTCTGTATACTCTGCCTGCATGGGGAACTGAGGACAACTGTGTTATTTGGATGCCTAAGTGATGCAGAGGCCTCTGTGACTAAACATCCTGCCTCTTTTCATTGCCTCTTTACTGTAATTGTAAATAAGGATGGTGCTGGGTAACAAAGCAGTTCAGATGTTTAGGGTTTTTTGAAGGCTACTTCAACTCAAAAATGAAATGAGGCACAGCCTAAAACAGTTTCTAACTGGAGCATGCCAGTTTACTTCCTTATTAAGAACCACACGCTGCCGAACAGACCCACCTGTTTCACGTTAGGCTTATGCTTCCTTGAGTGAAATGGTTTGCATTCTGCCCACCTTCCCCCCACTGCAGGAACCCTTCCCCATCGTGTTCAGCATGAGCTAACGAAGGCTTAAGAGTCACTGACACAAATTTTAACATGGAGATCTGAGTTGCCATCAAAGATGTGCACAAAAGGGAGGGCTACAGCCAGTTCCAGTACAGCCAAATTACTGTAACAACAGGAACTACAGTACAAGGGAATTTAGTTCCATTACCATTAGTCATAGCAGTTGCATTGCGTTCCCTAATGACTTCCACTTCAGAAAGATTTCAAGCAAATCAAAGCTCAAATATACTCAGTTGCAGTGTGCAGTGAAAAATTCGTATTCATAATTACAAATTCAGTGTAGGATTTTATTTGCTCGTGATCTGTTGCTGTTAAACAACCTTCCATTCAGACAGAATTACTCTTATGCACCACCAATGTAGCCTCAGCTTTGGTATGTTCAGAGAGTTTCTGAAGGTACCTTTGCCGAGTCTTTTTGTCTTTTAGGGGGGAAAAAAAAAGGTAAACCACACAACATTTAACGGACTAAGAACAAAGCACATACAACAAACAAACAAACCCCAAACCAAAACAGACAAAAATCTGAATGCAGTCAATTTTCTAGTTGTCCAAATCATAGTGTTTTGTATTCCTTTCCCTCATTCCACTCAAACAAAAGCCCTGGTGAGAGAAGTGCTTGGCCTCTTGTCCATGTAGCTCAAGGCAGACATGAGCAGGTGGATATCAGTGATTTCCATCAAACAGCAAATGCTAAGGGCAGGAAGATGAATGCATGGTTTGTAAGAGACTATTTGCTTACTAAAAACGGGAGGAATCTGTAAAGTTGTCATGAGAGTGATGGGCAAATTACAGGAACAACCAACCGGAGAATGTTTCAATCAGGTAGATGGTGTCAGATCTGGATTAAATTCGCCCACCTCTCATGACTTTTAAACACTGGTTGAGGAGGAACAAAACATTGCAGCTTTCAGTCTGAGAGCTCAACGAGCTTAAATAGTATTTACATATCACTAAGAGCAGAGAAGGGGATAACCCTGGGAGACCAAGGGGCATGAAATGTGTGAACTGCTGTAGGGACTGGACAAAACGTCCTGATGAGCAACCTGTGCTCCCCTGACTCCATCCACTGCAGTTCTGTGCTTCTAGAGGGTGCAAGAGTGCAGAGAAGAGAGAGGGAAATTTCAGGTGATTACAAGGAACAGCAACTCTGTTCCAAAGCAGACAGGTAACTCAAGGAAGGTGAGTAAGGATGAGAAAAGAGACTGGAAAAGGCACACAGAGATTTAGGAGAAAAAAATGCAATTAGTAAGGAGAGGTTTTATCAAATGCCTTAAAAAATTATGAGTGACCAAAAAGCAAGTGACCATCTAATAATAGGGGATGAGAAAAATGATACTAGCCCTAAATTAGCAGGCTCTGGATCCATATGCACCACAGAGGCTGACTTTGATTTCGGTTGGGTTAACAAGTAGTAGTGTCCAAAAAAGGAGAGAACAGAGCTGGCAGACAGTTCATCGGCCTCATCCTCTTCCCTGTGCTCTTGATTATCCATCACAATCTGGAACTGAAGTAACTAATTCAAGTCACTTAGGTACAATGTATGTCCCAATGCAGGAGGAGGCAGGAGGACAGGCTTACTTCACAGTATTTCCAACAACAATCTTCTTTATAAGAGTCTTATTTCTAAGAATTAGAAGATAAAAAGCTTTTGTGATGTGGTATTTGTAGATACACATTGCTTTGATCATTATCAGAGGGAGTTTGTGTCAGTGCAGCAGGTGGAACTTTCATCGCTTTTGAAATACACAATAAACTAAAAAAATGCAAACATATCACAGGGAAAAATAGATATACAGCTGAATACAAGGGCAATTCTTTCCAAAACCTATTTCATACACGGTGTCACACAGCAATCAAGGACCCTGCCAACTCTTGAAGTGACAATAAGCTACCACAGAGACAACACAATCTGCTCACAGATTCATTTCCCTTCCTCCTAAAGCCCAGTGCTGCTTTAGAAAACAAAACTGCTGTGTAGTGAACGTAATCAAATGCTACAGGGCAGCATATTTGTGTTGATCTTTTTTCCTCTTATTCCCACTAAGAATGGGAGCCTCGACTGACCTAATGCTGGAAAGCACCATTGGATCCGTGGGTAGTCAAGAGTGGGCAGATGCAGAAAAAAAGAAAATGATCATCAGAATTTCACTACTGCCACCGAAAATGACAGTATTTCCCTTTTCTAAGGAGAAGAGAGAGAGAGAGTTAGTCACAGCCCGTTCCTCCAATTTCTCTGTCAAGAGAAAGTCTCAGATTTTTTAGTCTCAGATTCTATAGCTGTGGGGAGACAGTTGATCAACAGGGAGGTTTATTATTATTTTGGTGCATCGTATTAAATGGAAAGCAGAAAATTATGGGGAATAGTATCTGTTGCAATCTGATGCTTAAACATATTTGATGGTATATTCAACAGCTTTGCCTGTCTCACAGCCCTGGGCAAAAACATGCCCCTTTCCCTGCTGTTCTTTCATTTCATGCTATAATGCTTCCAATTCTCCTTTTGAGAAGAATTATGTACATTATCTACCTGTTGCCCAGAACCTTCTTCCTATGGCCACTCATAACCTTTGCAGATGCTGCTGCACTGTTATCAGTAAAAGCTTGAGGCATTCGGTGCTGGGAGGAAATGGCATCTGGGGAAAGTGCCTCAATTGATAAAAGGGATCAATTTTAAAAACAAGGCTAAATACTATCTTAAAGGATGGTGGGGAGTTGGAATGACAACTGAAGGAAGCAGCGTGCAGAATGAAGTTTTCTAGACCTGATTTTTTTTACTATGCTGCATAGTTTTGTCCTCGTGGTTTCATTTGATTATCAAATACAGTTCCATTTAGCCCATCTGCACCTCTGAGTGTATCCTCTTGACAGGACTTTCTTTTTGCCCCTTGACCATTTCTGACTGAAGAAACTTCAAACATCTCAGGTTTTTTTCTCATACCAGGCCTTTTCTGACGGTCCCCTTCAGGATTACAGAATCACAGAATGGCTTGGGTTGAAAGGGACTTTAAAAATTTCACCCCCCTGCCATGGGCAGGGACACCTTCCACTAGCCCAGGTTACTCCAAGCCCTGTCCAGCCTGGCCTTGGACACTTCCAGGGATGGGGCAGCCACAGGGCAACCTGTGCCAGGGCCTCCCCACCTTCACAGGCAACAATTTCTTCCTAATACCTAATTTAAACTGACCATTTTACAGGTTAAACTCACTCCCCCTTGTAAAATGAATTGCTTCAGGACAACTCAGAATTTTATGACTTCAAGCCTGGTCCTTTCCCTGGTGTCAAAGTATCAAGCTCATCTAGAATTAACTGCTCATTGGTGTGATCCTGACCTTGGCTGAGTAACTCTGCTCCCGCAGAGCTCACAGTCCCTGGGCATCCTCATCTCTTCTCAAAGGTCAAAGACCAGATCAGGATAAAACCCCTCCCATTGCTTCTTTACCTAACCCCTCATATTCCCTCTGTTTCCCTCTGACTCCAAAACCAACTTTCTGACCACTGAAATGTACCAAATGTATTAAACAAACTGCATGCATATATCAGGATCCTGAAATAAAAATCCTTTGAGCAACAGACACATATTTACAAAAGGCTTTAAAATAAAAATTCTTTTCTCATTCACCAAGCAAAAGATGTAAAAACTGGAGAGAAAGAATCCCATAGCCAGCAAGGACACAGACAAGTTACTAAGCTCTGCCATCCCAGTGGGATTGTGCAGGCTCATCCCTGGATAACACAAAGCACTGCTCAATACTCTGAGTGATGAAGATTCATACCTCATGGACCCTTCTGCACAGAGACTGCTGTGTTAAATCCTGGGATGAAACATATTCCTCAAAATGAAAACATGGAAAATTCCTGCTAAATGCCAAGCTTGAAGCAGCCATGATTCAAAGGGACAAGTTGAGCAGAACAGGTGCCAAGGATGTCTGTTCTCTGGATTGATTTACAAACTCAGATTTTCTAAACCATTAGACGTTCCCCTGCCTCATGTGAGCAGACAGCGAGTCGAGTTCAATGTATCTCATCACCATCTGGAAACTCTACAGGCAAAAATATCTTCTCTATTGAGCTTTTGAATAGCATTAGTTTTCATCCAGCTGAAATCTTTGTTCTGAAGCTGTGCAGTCCCTGCTCTCCTCCTTCATAAGTCAGGTTTATGCCTTTTCCATGTGGTTTTGATATAGATGTAGAGCTGCAGACCAAGGGGAAAACAGACCAATGCCTCAAGGAAAGGACCCCCAAGATAAGAACTCACAGAAAATATTCTTCTCAGCATCACCAGGTACTGTGTTCTGCACTGTGGCTCTTCTTAGCTATGACTTTTCCTAAGTGATATCAGATGGTGTTTGCCTTATCCAACCCCCTGTACCATTGTTCAAAGCATGCATGCACATACATAACATTAATTTCTCCAGCCTATTAATAAAAGCAGAAGAAAATGACAATGGCAAATTGAGTACAGGTTTATACAGATCTGTTTCTGCAGTCTACTTTCCTTTCTAAATTATATTTATGCATTTTCATTTCCAGTTTCTTTAAATATGAATATTACCAACTAATTATCTTGTTACTATGATGGACACAATCCAAAAACCTAGACAAAATATGTCATAATTTCAGGTCTGATAATAAATTTTGTGGCTTGAGTCACAAGGGATTAAAGACCTTAACAAGCCTGCCCAAGGAAAGCTGGCTGCAAATGAAGTTATCTTTATTTTATTTTCCCCATAAAGGGAAGGTTTAGCTCGGCATATTGCTCTCAGAGATGCACAAAGCACAACAGCTTGTTTTGGGCTGCTGCCACTCAGCTTCATGCTGCATCCCCATCTAGAGTCATTAATCTTTTACCACCAGGAACACAATTAATCATGTTTCTTTTCAGAGGAAAAAAGAGAAAAATCATAGTAATTTTCATAGAAAACACTGTAAGGCACTCCATCAATAACAGTCCTTTTTCTTCTCAGTACACACTAATAGATTTGCTCACTGTAACCTGCTTGTCATTGCAATATAAAAAAAAAATGTAATCTAAAATACATATAACCAATATAAGCAATAGGAAAAACACATGAAGAAGCAGTCATCTGCTTAGTTGTGCTGTGTAAGGCAACAAATGTCCTTTTACCAACAGCTGAATCATAAAGAGATAGGGTTGCAAAAGAGCTGTTTATATGACTTTGGAGGTTATTTTCAAGTGCAAACGTTTTTCCATTTAGCTCACAACACAAAACCTTTGCCTAAATTATGAGGCAAATTTTGATTCAAAAGTTGCTGAAACCTAAAGTCTTAGCAACAGTTTTGCTTGAATTAATGCATGCTACTTGTGGGTATAAAGACAATAAGTCCATGAAAGTGTGTGACTCGATGCCACCCCCTCGCCCCCAGATCAGAAGTGCCCACTGCCAGTTGTATAAAAATCTCTCTCACACTGTTTTCAGCCTTTCAGATCTGAGAACTTACTCGAGCTCAGCTCTCATTAGGTCACTAAGAGTTCTGGCTGAATACAAATGACAATCCAGCCACTTTCCACACCTTCAAAATATGACATTTGCCACGTGGATTCACACACATCTTTGCTGTTTTCCTTAAATATTTCACAACTTAGTCATTCTTTACAATTACATATCACAAGCTTTTATCTTTTTTCTTTGTTTTTTTTTTTTTTAAGAGACACTCAGAAGACAGCTATAGACTGCCTTTTTTTTTAATATTTTATTTTATTTTAATCCATGAGCTAATTGGCTTTCTGGACAACCTAACCTAATTTTCCAAATTTAATTTTACGAGATGCTCCATAATATCCATTACAGCAAACACTGCCCCGCAGATTGGATTAGCAGGCTCTCTGGACCTGCTTATTTCTGAATTGAAAGTGCAGCACAGGCTGGATAAACGAATTACCTGAGCAGCGGAACTTCTTGCTCTTGATCTGGCTGATGCGTTTGTTGGCAAGGCGACGGGGATTGCTGCACCGAGCGCCGCTCGTCTCGATCGGATTATCCTGCAGGTAATCAGCCAGCCACTTCAGATGGCAGTCGCACACAAATGGGTTCTGAGCTAAATGTCTGCGAGAAGGATGGCATGTTTAATCACAAGTGACCCGTGACACCGTGCTCCATCACTGCTTTTCACAAAACGCAAACCTGAGCAGCGGACTAATTGAATAAGCTCCACACCAAAAAAAAAAAAAAAAAAAAAGAAAAAAAAAAACACACAAAAAAACCCCAAACAAAACACCCACCAAACCCCAGGCCTGGCAGAAACCACACAGAGCTGCACATGAATGGGAGAATTCTGTGAGCTACCACGTTTCGAAGCTCGTTAAGCCTCCTGCAAGTGCTTTGAGGGAGGAAACAGAAATTAAGATGGCAAAGCCCGCGTTAAAGGACACAGACCTCCTGTCACCAAGTCCTGTGTTTTCTTCTGAAAGCTTGACATGCTGCCTTTTGAGAGAAATGTACCTTATCTGGAGATCATTTTGTACCCTGGTTTAAAAGAAATTTTATCAGCAAGCTCAGTTTCTTAGCGATCAAAATGTGAATTAGTAAAGTTCCTTGGACCTTTGGGCAAAGCCAGGAGAGATCGAGGACTCTCTTCACAAGACTGAAATTAATTTTTCCATATACTCATCATGTGTAAAAGTATTCTCCTTATATGTACACTTTCCTGGAGCAAAAAGTCTTATTTATAAGACTGAACTGTTTATGCAAGGTAGAACTTATCCAAAATTTGTACAACTTGCTTCCTGTGCAATCGGAAACAGGTATTACAGCACTGATTTTAACTGGGTAGTTAGACTTTGGTAACAGAAATCTGCTGGAGCATCTTGGAGAGAAACAGCATTTCTCTGCTGCTGTTCTGGTTCACTCTGCTTGACAAAGCTGAGCACTGTATCAGGAGAGTTTGTCAGGTCTCTCCCAGAGCTGGGTTCTGATCTCAGTTAAGCTAACTTGCATCAGCCCCTCTGACCTCCAAGGGAGCAGGACACAGCTCTCCAATAACTGCAAAGACACTTTAAGAAAAGACAGATGTTTCACTTTGGTTTGGACAGAGGTGTAAAGTTAAAGCCTCTGTTACCGTTTCCCACCGGTAGGAGCTTCTTTTCTGTTTGTAGTAATATTTATGAACTGTCATTTAACAGAATAAATATAAAACACAACTGGGCAGTGGCTGTGCATGAGTGGGAAGGGAAAGCACATAGAGCAGAGGGGGCCTGAAGAAACTCAAGATGAGTGTTGCAGTAGAGCCATTGTGGTGTGAAAGGTCCAAAAAACAAACAAGCACAGAGAGACAGAACATGGGTCTGGTTTTGTAGCTCTGGAATAAACACAGAAGAGGGCAATCACTTGGAGCGTTAAAAATGGGAGCACAAGTCAAAACATTTCCTGACAAAGTGTCTTGGTGTGGAGCAACAAGCCCGTTCTAAGTAAGGGCCACCAGGAATGCCAACAATACCCTGGAAAACCAAGGGGAAATGTTTATACCTTAAGGGTGCTGCCTGTTGTTTAACTTGACCAACCTTATATACTTCTGTGGATGAACCCTCTCTGTGGCCCCTGTTTATATCTGTGTACACATACAGAACTGGAGGGGGTTATTCCAGTGGTTGGCAGCAGTGCATACTGGCCAGGTACCTGTTGGAAAATTCAGCTTGTGCTTATGGCTGCCCGAGGGGGTGGCAGAAACCCTGCTGCTAGAAATCATCCCTATTTAGTTCATTTGTGTGTGAATGGAAATATTTACAAAACTGTTCAGCAGATGCATTTCCAGTATTAAAGTCCATTTGTGCATTTGTGCACAAAAATGTCCAGTACTACAGTACGTGAGTGCATATACATATATAACGTGCCTATATATTCCAATGTGTGTACATATACATACCCATACATATTGTAACACTGCAGTATCAGGCTGCCAACTCCAGCTCTGAAGGAGTACTATTTACCTTATTATCTTACAACTCACAGCTTTAGGATGAGACCTTCTTCTCCAAAATATTGAGTCATTCCCATACTTTTGCTTCTGATCTCTATTCTAATGCCTCCAAAGTCAAAGACTGTCAACAAATGTTTAGTGGATTTTCTAAACGGATCAAATAATACAACGTATCATTCCTCTGAAGTGAAATATCAGCTGAAATACACCATCTATGTCATGCCCAGGTCCTACGCCTTCCAACTACATATATATATAAAAAACAAGCACAGGTATTATTTCCATAGCCAATAAAAGCAGGACCCAGACCCAGAGAGGAGAGATGCCAACTCATTAGCTCATTAAAACTTTTAGGCAATGATTCTCATAGAATCTGCTGTTGATATGTCTTACAAGTCAAATGCACATACTCCCAAAAAGCAGTACAAGTTTAACACCCTTATGACATCTATGTCACTATGGGCAGGCTGTGTCGATGGCTGGCCTTGCTATCAATTGCTGAATTGATGCAATGCTTCTGTTTCTTGCTCCTTTTCTCTTAGTGTGAAAAGGAGGGGCTGCTCCACTGCTGTCTCTTCCAAATTGTCTTAATGTCAGCTGCAAAGACAGGCAACATCGCTGGTGGGAAAAGGGAGAGCTGTCATTTGTGATGTGCCTGCATACTCACAGAGTCTGGATCGATCGCAGAGGTGCAAAGAGCCCCTTGCTGATGGTCTGCAGTTTGTTGTCATAAAGAGATAGCAGTTTGAGATTATGCAGACCTTGGAACGTGTTCACCCTCAGGCAGTTGATCTTATTGGCATTGAGAAGCCTGAAAAGAGAGAAAAGGTTTAGAATTCGTTCTTCTTGTAGTAATCAAATAAGGATAGACTGGACTTCAGGGTTAAGTCTAAAAAATTATTAACCAGGTCACCAAAGCCAGCCCACATGTAAAGGGATTCATTTGCCTGGTACATTTAAAAGGTGAAAAAACAGTCAAAATGAGTACTCTCATAGCTGAGGAACATACAGTAACAGTGTGCACATACATGTAAACACATGTGACAGTGCTAGCCACCTTAAAATATGCAAAGACTGGGGGGGATTGTATGCCCAGCCCCCTCCCAATTTGCTCAAAATTCTACACAAATATTTCAGGAAGCCTTCAGCTTAATATACACAGAAACAGCAAATACTCCTCACCTTGCTATTCCATGCACACACTCATAAACAAAGCCCACAATGAGAAGAACTCTTTTTTTTCCCCCCAGTTTTCTCTACCAGCAGTTCTCTTGAGTCTAACTGAAATTCTAGGAGTTTGAAATCTCTTGATAAGCAATGCAAGGTTAATTTGATCATGGAAGGAGAAAAAGTGCTTCTGCTCAGAGACGAGAAGTGTAAGGTCTGGACTAAAACTTACTGAAAGGCAAACACTTCCCACCTCAGGACAGATCAGCAGGACACCAGGTTGCCCAGAGGAGCTGTGCTGCCTCTGGAGTTGGAGGTTTTCAAGATGATACTGAATAAAGCCATGAGCAACCTGCTCTGACCTGATAAGGTGGCTCTGCTTTAAGCAAGGGCTCTCCAGACTCACTGTCTAGTGATCACTTGAAGACCCTTCCAACCTCCACTGTCCTACAATTCTATGAACCTGCTCCATTCCAGTCACACCATATCCCTGTGCAGTTGTGGAAAAGCAGCACAAAGGCAATTTAAATATTTTTTTTTTAAATATATTTTGTACAGCTACACTAATCAGTTCAGCCAGAAAATCTTGGACAGTTTTCTTGTGCAAGTTTTCTTAGATTACCCAACCAGAGTTCTGTCCTGTACAACAAGTATTTACAAACCAAACAACAAGCTGGATCTCCTGCTGAGACAATCAAACACAAGAACACTTAAATTGTCACCCTCATCTGCATAGGTGGTATCTTACACTCAGAAGGAAAATAGGCAGGAAATTACCTATTCTTCTTAAAAAAGCCAAAATCCGTATCTTGTGACTACTTTCACCCTGAGGAAAAATGGTAAATTGCAAACAATGTATGTTGTTAACTCAGTTCTCTTGGGTACAAAATTCTTCCCTTGTCAATGAGTTTGAGGGGCTTAATACTTAATACTGCATCACTGTAGCCCTCTACGAGGCACCACACCCATGTGAAATCAGAAGACAGATACGCTTACAGGAAACATTCCTATAAAATTCCTAAATTTCTTCCTCAGCAAGCAAATGCAGCATCTTAAATACACCACTAACAGCACAGGGAGATCCCCTTTTCAACACACTGCACTTACACCACCAGAGACAAGAGGGCAGCCTCCCAGGGAGGACACGTGTGCTTGTCAGCTGCACATGATGCCTTTCTTTTGCTCCAAGAAGTAATTCAGAAGATGCTTCCTCTGCCTTTGCATTCCTGAAACCTTTTGAACACCGTACACCCACCACAGCTCTCTGCTCCCGCTGTTGTTTTGGCAGAGCCTCATCACTGCAGCCAATGGCTCCAGTAACTGTGATGCACAGGAGATGGGGGCATGCTTGAGCAGTATGGAGAACTCCAGGAAAACAGGAGTGCTCTGGAATGAGAGGGCTTTGGAGGAGAACTCACCTTTCCAGCCTAGAGAAAACTCAGCATTGATTTACCTGAATTCTCTCCTCTGTATGTTGTGGAAAATGAAGTTTGACATTATTTAAGACGAAATCCCACAGAAGGCAATGATGGATAAATGAGGTTACATTTTTGCACGACCTAATGGCTAAAACAATTTTATGAAATCATAAGCAGCACCAGTATGACCCCTCTGGAATCTGCATTTCCATGACACCTAATCCACACTCCTGTTGGCTCCACCATAAGTAACAGGGTAATTTTCATATTAGGCTACAGGAACAGCTCCCCCTCCTCTGCTCCAGCAGCAAGTAGCAATGTCATCTCTTCTTGCTTGCTTCTTATAGCCATTCATGTGTCCAAGCCAAAGCGATTTTCATCCTCTCTTGGTTCTCACATATTATGCATTTCTCTTTCCAGCTTGTACAGTATCTTATCCATAAAGAACAGGTTAGCAAGGTATGAGAAGGCAGAACCAGCCACTGAGTTTTGAACAACACCCCCAGACATGCTCTTAGGATTACAAATCCTTTGATTTCTACGCCCTGTCCTTGTGCACCGGTCCCACAGTGTTTTTAGGTAACACACATTAACATGGATAAGCTGTTCCATAGTACCTAAAATACACAGGAAGAAATTTGAAAGCAAGGGTGTACTTCAATTTATTTTACTAGATGCTAATTGTCTTCTACTGTTACAGGGATAGTCTATGTTGCAAGCAGTACTTGCAACAAAGCATAAAGCAAAAATGAAAACAATCTCAGAAATAAGAGAATTGACAACTGAACTGAAGTTGTATTTCTACAAGTGGATAACCAGTATGTCTTTTTGTGCTGCTTAAGAAGTGCACAGCCATCCCACTGAATAAATCCTCCCAAGCAAAGCTGACCTGGAACTGCAGTGAATACACTGGATTCAGATTCATTCTCTCATTAGTTTCAACAAAACATGAATAAACCCAGTGCTGGAAAACAGAATTCACAATGTGACGAGTTTTCCTGGCATAAATTTTCAATGACTGGGTTCATGGGGATAAAATCTGTGACATTTCCCAAAGAGCCAAATACCAAAAATGAGAGCAACTGATCCTCTATAAAGCCACAAATACAGAGGCTCACGCTCTCCTTTAAGCATCAGAGGAATTCGGAACAGGAAAATGGTTGTGCAGACTGTTCTGAAGTGGGAATTCAGGTCCTAAAGAGCTTTTCTGAGGTCACAACACCTATCCTGTGTATCACCCATGCAATATGTGTGCAGTATCTAATCTAATCTAAAGCAAAAAACTGTGAGAAAGCAGAATAAATCAGCCCTAAAATTTTTCTCCTCCTACTTACCGTGAGTTAGAGGAGGACGTTTGGCCAGAAGCATTAAGGTTCATTTTCCTTTAAAACCCCTCCGTTGTTTTAAAATATCTCCTCTGTGGTTATTCCCCTGATAAATTCCAGTTCTTTGCTTAGTCTTTCTTCACTATCCCAGCCCCCCTAATGGCATCTAATTATTAATTAGGTATACAAGGCTGGCCTCACATGGAGCTAAAAGTGGCTATGAGAGGTTTTTTTCCACTAACACAAACGCAGATGAGAAAAACATATTCCAGGAAGCAGAACCACTGATCTTTCTTAAACACTGAACCAGTCTGTAAACCATACTAAGGGTTCCTTTTATTGGACTTACACCAAGAGAAAGCACAGCATTAAAAGCTGACTCTTACTTTAGCAGGAACTACATGGTATTTCTTTCGCACCAATTCATGGCGAAAGTAAATTCCACTCATTTTCCTATTTTGTTATCAGCTTGATTGGATGAGAGTTACACACGGCCTCCAGATGTGGGGCAGCATTCTAAAGGAGGCTAAAAATTCAAGCACAAATAAAACCGCCTGCTGCCCAGAGGGATGATGGATTATTAACCCAAGTCTCCATTTTCATCCCTCTGGATACGTTAAAAACATGGAGAAACCTCTCTCAAGCCTTGGACCACCACAGAATACAGGAGGATGGTTAAAGACCTTGTGGTTTACACACCATTGAAAGCAGTGAACTGAGCAGAGCACTATTACAATTCCATGAACCCATTTCCTGGAAAAGTGGATTTGTCCACACACATTGAAATAATAACGTGTTTCAGCTAAGTCCTTGAAATGGATGTGCACTGAATTGGCTCTGTAATTGTATCAGCTGCTCATAAGCACCATCTGCATAATTAAGATGGTCCCGTAATTGAATTATATGCCCGAGCACAGTTTCAAGTGATTAACATTTAAATAACATTCTGAACTCCAAACCCAAAATGATTGAAAAAATTGTTTTTTAAGAGCAAATGGGAACGTTTATATGGCTTTTACCCCTAGCAATGTTTGTATTTTTATCTCAGTGAAGTCAAGTAATCAAACTATCAGCAAATAACTACATAACTTGGAGAATCAAACAGCAGCTGAGCAACTTTGCACGGGCTGGGGGCTGCAGGCTGGCCTCTGGTGCTACAGGATGGACCAGGAACCACCCAAGGTACATTAGTGAGCCAAAAAACGAAGTGCTGGGGAGAAAAGCTTCACAGAGGCACTGAAAAAACTCCTTTTTCACTAGCTTTGTGTTTTGACAGCAGCGACAACACGATGAGAATGAAAATGTTTGGCATCCTGTGAACTGGCTGGCACATCCCACATGCCAGACTCCACTGAGGAAAATGAGAACTCACCAGAAAAAGGCAGATATAAAAGGCAGAGGAGGCTTGTTTGGAAGAGGAGAACTGGGTAACAGTTTTGCATGGGTAAGAGTAGAATACAAATTGAACAGACATGACCTTTATAGAAAATCAATAGCCAAAAGTTTCACCTACATTCAAAGGCACTTATAAGGCAGCAAGGAAAGAACTCTCAGCAGGAAGTTTTCCTTAGGATATACAACACACGGCACAAGAAGTCAAAAAAAAAAAAAATTAGCATCTATTTTTCAGCATTTTCTTCTGACATTTACAGGGGATCAAGTGTCATCTCTGATTTAACACGACTTATCACGGGACAACAGCTCAAGTGTCAATATGGCAATATCTAGTCAAGTACTTGGTCAGCCCAGCAGTCAGCGGCGAGCAACATCTAATGACAGAAGTGTGTGTGCCCCTGCTTACTTATTGGCAAAATAATTATATTAGGTTTCAGGAATGTTTTAAACTGGCCTGGCCTGTCAGGGAACATCCTGATTGCCTCTCACTGTGTCAAGACACTTAGATATCTACTAAAATTTACATTTTCTAATGTGATGACTGACCACTGAAGAGTCTGTCAGTGCTTCAATTGATAATAACCAGTGTGAAATCATCATCACGCTTGCTTGAAACAGCTTCAAGTGTTTCTCCATGTTCAGAAAGCCGGATGATGGTGATGACAAATTTATTCAAAGTAAATTAAAAAGAAAAAGTCACAAGCTGATAATGAGTCAAGAAGGAAGCACTGAGTCTGACAGTCTGACAGTCCTGTTTTGGAGAGATTTTAAGGAAAGATTTTATTTCTGATCCAAAAAACTGCAACTCCAGCTGAACACCATCCATAAAACAACCCTGTGGCACTCACATTACTACCTGGAGAATCATAAGCACATGTAGTCACAGCATCCAGGCTTCTGTTATTTAAAATTCAGTATTGTCTAACTTGTGCCTGCTGGTAAGGTCACAGCTGATTCTAGATAACCACATGATAATTCAGATGCACCACAGAATGAACACATTTTCTCAGCTTTCTACACTATCAGGAAGTTAGTTGCTCATGCAATGATAACTAGGAGAGTTTCTGTCAGGTGGGTCCAGCTTGGAGCACTGGCGTCAGAGGAACTAATGAATTACACACTGACGTAGGAACGAGTGGTTGTTTTGGGAACCTGCATCAGCCAGGCTACACAAGTGGCACAGAAAAGGCAGATGCTGTTGCAGTCTTTCATTAGTGCTTGACTGTAATTGTATTTCTGAGTCTGGCAGATGCTGCTCCCTCACTTTAACAGCAGTTATTGAGTTTAGTAACGTTATCACAATAGCAGCCTAAATGCAGAAATCTGAAGGAAAAAACCTTGAGGCAAATGGCTGGAAAACAATTCTAAAGCTATTAAACAGGTCTGTGCAGAGAGCATTCTGTCTTGGACTAAAAGGATGAGGGTTGCATAGTATCTCTGCTGTAGCCAGAAATATTCAGAGAAAAGCTCATATGTCATTTTGCTAAGAATTCGGATTCACAGAACCCAGAAATGACACAGGTTGCAAAGGACCTTCAGGTCCCCTGGTCTGAACCTCACTCAAAGGTGATTTATGCATAGTTAATGCAGGTATGTCCTTTACTGGAGAATTAATTATTTCACCAGATCAGAGGATAATTCAAAATTGCAGAAAGCCTGAATGGTTTCTGGCTCTGTTAGACTGCCAAAACAGGATGAGCTCCAAGGTCACACCAGGTTGCTTAGAGCTCTATTCAGTTTGGTCTTTAAAGCCTTCAAGGACAGAGAATGCACAACTTTCTGGGCAGCCTACTCCAACTACTTGACATCGCTGTGAAAACGTTCTCCCCTTACATCTGGTCAGAAGGTCTCTTTTTTAACGGCCTGTTGTCTTTCCTCATGACAAAATTTAAGAACTCCACAGAGCAAGAAGATTTTGAACATCACTTAAAGCCCAGATCACTATGGGGAGGAGAAGAGACCACTATGCTATAAAGGCCTTGTAAATGGAAAACTGTAATTTCTTTATTCTGACATTTGTATACTATTTACATAGCTATTTAATCATACTTATGTATACAACAGTATAATGGATACAATGCCAAATATTGGAATTGATGTACATTTATACTTTTTTTTTTTTTTAGTAATAGGTTTAGTAATAGTTTGGCCATCTCTGGATTGTCTTTGAGTTTCTAATGAGCCCCCTAATGAGTATATAATAAATAATTGCCAGATCCTGTTTAAAGGTCTTCAGTAGTGGAATTCAATTAACAGTTACAAATCAAGACAACCATTTCAAACTTGGCAAATTTGCCACGGAGATATTTTCCCAGCAACCTTGCCAGAAAAGAGGTAGGAGTACCAAGTATCTGCTTATTCATACCAGGATAACCAGCATAAAAAACAAGTTAAAAAAGAGAATAACTCAAACCAAAATTTGACTGGTTGAATTTTGGAAAGACTGACAACAGCAGTTCCTCAAAGTGCACACACGACTTGTCACTTCGTACAAGTCTACTTTAAGTGAAGGTCAGCTGAAGTTGTAAATATTAGATCTAGTTCCAGACTTAACCCAGGTTAGCTGAGTGATAATTTTTCACCACTTTTGCAGTTATGTTATCTGCCAATATGTCAAACTCCAGGCACCAATACGATTATTGGTCTTTTCCAACTACAGTGTTGAGTTTTCCCTAATGATCAGATACTAGAGGAAAGAGGAGAAGGCTGTAAGATTTTGGCTTTTGGCTGTGTTTTCTGAGAGAGCAATACAACAAACCCCTGATTTCAGTGTATCTGTACCCCAGGAGTAGATCTACATTTAGCAACATCAAAACAGAGCCCACTGGGCGGATTCTTCTTGCTCACTAAACCATGGGGATCACAACTGTAAGATTTAGGATCAACACGCCTGAGCACTTTATGACTGGTAACTATGCAAAGTAAACTTCCTCAAGGAAAAGGATTTATTGAAAACTGATATATGCCAGAAAAATGAGACTTCATCCCCCGTATTATTCTGCTACACAGTCTCTTTAAGCAGCAGAGGTTTTATGATACCTCCTTGTTCCAGGAAGCAGAGCCCTGCGAAGCACACAGCCCAGGACTGTAATAAAAAGGCTCCCAGAATGTTTGTTTTAATATGGTTGCAGAGAGTGCATTACTTAGCTGTGACAAATGCTGGCTCAGGGAGTCGGTGCCCGCTACCCCCAGCTCGGCGCGGTGAGTCTCTGCTGACTGCTCTGCGCAGGAGCTGTCAGCACAACCTGTCACAGGGCTGCTGCACGGTGCTGTGCTCTGCCCCCTGTGCAGTGACTGGCAGGCCCTCTGGCAAACTCAAGGGCTCCTGAAAGAGCTTGTCCACATTCCAGGAAAGTTGAAAGACAGGTGAGCAAGACATTTAAATATGTGCCAGTATTCCAAGACAGACCAAGGTCAGCCAAAAAGCTCCTGGACAGGAGTTCAAACTGTCCAGAGGCAAAGGTTACTTGAAAAATTCCCCCTTAAACTGGAGACCTCGCCATTCTTTTGATGTTCAAATGCAAGTTAACAAACAATGTTAATTAATCAAACATTATTTCACAGCTTAGATGGATTGCTCCCCCAGCGAAAGTTTCAGTTCACTGGATATGAAAAGAAAAAAAACACCAACAACCTAAAAATCAGACTCCAGTTATCCCTTTCTGGAAAAAAGCAGAGCTCTCTCAAACCCAAAACGACCTAAAATTCTCAGAAAACACTTGATCCAACCTGCTGAAAAGAACGTATGAGGACAGGGTACAGTAGCTGCAGCAGCTTTCTTGCATCCTCTGCCCGGGCAACTTCAAATAGGATATGGAAAACTACATGCTCCAAGAAAGGCTCCTGCTCCACAGAAGAGATGTGCAGTCAGACTTGTAGAGTGATGTTTGCTGCTGTGTTAGGTACAACTGCATATTTAGGAAGACCTAATATTTGTGAAATCAGCAATTTAACAAAAATTCAATTGCAATTATTCCTGTGGGGAATGTCAACTACTTAAGATAGCTAATTATAACGAAAACTTAATAAGCCACATTTTGTATTAACCCCATAGGGTTTAAGAAAGAAAAAACCAAAACAATTAAAACAACAAGGAAACCACCACCCCTTTATTATCTAACCATGCTCAGTTATTTTCCTGCCAAATACAATACCACCCTGGCTTACCAACCTCTGCCTTCTACAACAGAAGCACAGAATGGTAAGACCAGCCAGGTGGTCTAAAACTTCTTCCAAATTCATGTCCCACGCACCCAAGTCAAACAGGGCAGTTTAAGATGCCACAATGCCTGAGCCGAGCGTCACTTCACCCAGCAATGGGTGTCCTGACATCAGCAGCACAGTCTGCAGATGTAAGGCACTTACACAGGACAATTCAGCCAAAATACAAGTGGAATAATCTGGGCCTATGTTGTGTCAGTATTTTTAAACACAAGGCTAATGACGTTTCTGAGAAATTCTGATGAGTCTTATCCAAAACAATTAGTAAGAACATTCTCTGTTCTGCAATTTCACAGTGATTTTTTTTCCTTCTATATAACACAGGACCCACAAGGACCCCCTTTTTCTCATTGTGTTCTGCTTTTCCATAACACTTTCAAGAATGCTCCTGCTCCAGCTCAGGAAATCAAATAGGCTACCAGGACACCTTAATCAGAGCGTTCTTATCAGTGTGTCTCCAGACTAATAAGAAGAAATCCAATCTAGTGCCCACTGAACACTAAATTAGATCTAATCACAGGGCACTCTTCCAGTTGTTCAACAGCAGGTCTAGGACCAACGAATGCCATTTATTTTTTTAGTACCCATTAAAATACTACAAGCAATCTCATAACAGTTGCTTCAAAGCCACAATCACAAAAGTGTGCAAACATTTGTTTGCATTTAAGGGATGATCATTCAGTGCTCTCCTTGCCACAAGATACTTTACGTTCAAACTCTTTTAAGAAGACCCTGAAAGGCTTCAGCATCAGTGCTCTGGGAATCCCATAATGGGGCAACCTACTTAGATCCTCTCAGCTTGAGTACTTTTAAATGGTTGAAGCACAACCCCTTTCAGTGGTTCTGGTTCTCTGGCATGTAGGTTTTGCCTCCTTTACAACAAGGCATCACCTGAACTGAAATTCTGACTGGAAAATTACTTCATTTTGGCTAAAATACATACTTGAGACTATAGTATAAAGGCCCTGAAAATTGCTTAATGCCTTCTGCAAAAGTTCTAGACCCTTATTTTTGTAGGACACTGTGATCCATGTGATGAGTTGGGGTTTTTTTCTATTATTTTTTCTTTCCTGATGGGATAGATCCTATCTGTAAAGTGTCTGGGTTAGGCAGAGCAACTGTGTATCACTTCAAACTTGTAACCACGAAACATTTGGGGCTAAGGACTATCACCAAGCTCAGACAAGGACTAACCTGCTTGTTCCCTCTGCACGTACCCAGTCCCAGCTCCTCAGCACTCCCACGCTTATTGTCCTTACACATGGCAAACTATCTCCCCCTTAAATACACAGTCTCCTCTTGCTGCCCATGGAGACACTGAAGTACAACCGACCCGTGAGGTGTGGGCCAGCAGAGAGGAAAGGAGCTGCCAGAATCCATGTGTGTGCCACAGGTGAACACGAAATGGTTGGCAGCGTGAGCAGGAGATGAGCAGCTCCCACTGCTGCAGCTCAGGGGCTGTCACAGCCAAACCACAGCTGCTCTCGCTTGTCCTGGTCCAGAACAGGGTGGTCCATGTTTGCAATTAAGGCCTTATGGATAAATTACACATCTGAGCAGTCCTTCCCCTAACATACAGAGTAACTATTTCATTTTATTGCTTTGGCTTTGCTCATGGATTTCTAATCTAAATCTATGCTTACTTTTATACAGCACTATAAGGACAGCAAAGACTGCAATCACAGAGTGACAGACCCAATGACAATCATGAACTTTTGGATATTCATTGCTGGCCATGTCAAGATCATCAGAGAGGCTTAAAATAACATGCCTAGAAGGTACTTTATGTTCTATATTTTATACGATATATTGTTTGGGAGTGGAGGGCTGTGTGAGATATAAACCAGAACTGATTAATTTATGACATATCACCTTTATTTTCTGACTGCATCATCCATGATGGCAACCAGAACATTAGGAATACATATCAAACTCACTTCACTTCTGCTCCCTCTACTGACTGGCTGATGATTCCCTTCTCTTTGAAGGAGCTACTGGTTCCCAATGTGATTATGGAGACAGGAATGAAATTTGCCATTTCACATCCGGCTTAGGAAATTTTTTCTGCTACATTAATATGCACTGAACATACATAACTTCCCCTGATCATGTTAAACCACACATGGCATAAACCCCTCAGATCACAATGTTCTGTGAAATCATTTCTCCTGCAGCTAAGCCCCTTTTGATGGTGGAAGAACACAGAGCTGAGCAGGAGTTGCAACAATCAGCTCTTCCACAGTGCCCTTTCCCTTGCCTGTGCAGGTACTTGCAGCACAAGGATCCAGACATTCAACCACAAGTGCTAAATGTGTAAAAACAATCAGATGGCATCCCCACCCACGCATCAGCCGGTGACCAAATTTCCTTTCTTGGACTCCACTGCCTCTCTCATTTCCTCCCCACACTCAAATCCTCTGTGTCTATTATCCATTATACACACTGTGCTATAAAACTGTTGACACCTCCCTTTCTTTTTTTTTCCAGCCCTTGCCTCCCTCTTTCCTGACACAGATACAACAGACTAGCACATCCCAGTGAGTTTGCAGTGGAAAAGGTGGTTATATTAATGCCAAAAGCTGAAAAAACCAGTAAATCTAGCTAGTCTGTAAAATAAAGGAGAGGAAGAGATCATACTCACAGCAGCTGCAGAGACACAAGATCATCAAAAAGGCCCTGGGGAATCTCTGTGATCTTGTTTCCATAGAGCACTCTGCAAGATTCAGGAAGACAAAATAAATCTTAAATAACAGCCCAGTTTAGTGTCCTCCCACATCTCTGCATTATCATCTTTATTGATCTTGTGCACCATGCCCAGGATCTGTGGGCATTTCATTTAACCACTGATCTCATTTTCTTTTCAGAGAGCACATGGTATTAAATGAGTCGTTATGATTCAGGCTTCATCTGGTGTTGGAAAGCATTTTTAATGTAGAAACTGGACATCATCCAAAAACTGTATCTGAAATATTTTTCATTCTGTTAAGGGATTTTTCCCCCCCCACACCACCCTTTTTAGAAATATTTTAACCACTGAAAGGCACACTGTCTGACGCAAAAACCTAGAATTCCGCTCAGCAATACTGAATTTAAAAGCCAGGGAGCACAAGCTGGTTGTAGATAAAATTTCATATAACTGAGTCTCTTAAGATATAGTAATTGGCATGAAATGTGACACAGGCATCACTGGATAAAATATTATGGCTTCACCAGCTGCTGTTACCATTTCAACGAGTTAATATAAAGAAATTTATCCTGAACTGGAAGTAGACACATATTTCAGAAACTCAAAAATAATTTAGGCATGGCTTAGTTATAAAAATCGGTAAAGCTTTAATAATAAAAATGAGAGTCACTGTATATATTTATTCAACCATAAATATATGACCTGGTATCCATGATTCAGTTCTAATATTAAAAAATACTTCATTTTTAATGGAAAAATGCACATATATCATCCTCAGCAAACTGAACTAAAGGGGGAAAGGGACAGAACCACCATTATGCTGAGATGTGTTACCCAGTGATCAGAACAAAATCACGTTTGACAGAACACCTGCATTTCAATAATGCATAAAGTGTTTACTCCTGTCATTCCTGCAAGTTGGTAACATTTGTCAAAACCAGAAAATGCGGGAGGAGCTTCTGTGGGTCCGGGGAAAAGGGAAGATGATTAGGGTCCCTCTGAAAATATTTTCCCTTACCTAAACATTTTAATTGACTTCAAACTGGGAAAACCAGTATTTATGTAATTCCTATGCCCTACACAGGACATGGTAAATGGTTATAAACCAGCTCATGCCAAAACTTCGGTGCTTATGTGTCACTAAACTGGTTAATTCCCTACTTTTTTCATGTGGAACAATATCCTAGAAATGAATCAAACAGCCATGTGAGGCTTGAATGCTGGTTGAAATCCTACAATTACCCTGTCTTACAACATTTGAAATATTATGAAGAGCTGGACATACTGAAAAACAAACTCTTAGCACGACAGACCCTTTCCAATACCCTCTGGCCCTCCCAGAGCATCACCACTTCAGTTTACTCTTCATCAGTCACTGCAAGTCTATCACCCCTGGGGGAGCCTTCCCAGATCAGCTCATTTCTGAGCCTCAATAAAATGAATCTAAATAAAATAGCACCACTTAAATATGAAAATCCAAACTTGAAACTTCATTTTTCATTACTTTTGCGGTCTAGCAGGAACTGAAGTGCTACCCAAGAAACCAGTGATCATCCAGCATTATATTTTCTCTAAACAAATGTAACATGATTTCTCTTTATCTATTGCAGAGTCAGGAGGTTGGCTTTTAATGTGCTGTTCCAGTGACTGTATTTTGTGGGTAATGAATGCTTGTAAATCTTCCCAATTGTTTCTTAACTTCAGCTTCAGAAGACACACAGAGTTTCCTACTTCCACAAAATTCCATGCAAGTCACATAGGCTTTTATGCTCTACCCAAAGCTGGAGAGAAACGGTGGCTGAACTTTGAGAGGTTCGACAGGACCATTTCGATGCAGATTTGAACTATGGGAGAACATTCAAGTCACTGAATTTCACTGGGCTCTAAAGCAACATGGGAGTGGCTGACTCAGACTTCTTTAACTGATGTGTGCACCTGTATCAGGAAGCAAAAGCAAAACCTCTGCAAATAAAATATTTGTAACAGGTTAAAACACTAATTGAATGCCCACAGAATCCAGTTTTACACCCATTTCACTTTCCAGTCTTTCTGAAAAGCATTTCTTTAGCAAGTGCATCATCAGCACACCAAGTTTAGTTTACAAGCTCTGAGGTATTTGAGAAACACCTTTCTTAGTTTGGGAAAGCTGCAGGATCATCAATAGTGATCAATAACGCAGAACAGTGTAATCATATAAGAAGGAGTTGAGAACGTCAACTTTACAAAATGCCCATGGAAAGCAAAAACATCCCCACTCCAACCTAAGGGTTATTTTGGCTGTAGAGATAAAAACACTAGTGTAAAGTAAAACCTTAAAGAAATCTCCACTCACACCCAGTGCAGTTGTTACCCACGGTACAACTAAATGCCAAATAAGACTCTCAGAGTAATTCCTTCATTTACTTTTAATTTAAAGAGTCAGAAGGTCATAGTGCAGTGTGTCACTGGATTTTAAACCTTGGACGTGTTTATACATCCTCTTTATTATTTTCAGCAAAATAAAACAGATTAAAATAGCTTATAAAACAAAGCTTTGATTTTTAGAAGCCGGGAAAAGGAAAATAAGCATTTCCCAACCTAATTGGGCTTATGTGCATGTGGCACATTAACACTGGAACAGATTAACAGCTAAACAAAAGTCAGTATGAGAGCTCAGGCACTTGTCTCTAATTCATATTCATGTTCAGCACTACCCAGAGCCAAATTAGCTAATGCCACGTCTGCCTGCCATGCCAGGGCTGGAGTAAAACGGGCCTGCAGGGAGAGCAAAGAGGAGGGGAGATCCGAATGCACTGCGCCCCACTTCTGGAGTTCCTAACAGGCACTTACTCTAAGAAAAGGCACTGAAAATTTGCTTTCCTCAGAGTTCTCTTCCCCCCCCCTGTTTAAGACAGAAAAAACATCATCATGCTCATACCAATGAACATGACCACAGGTCAGGTTCTGCCAGGCTGGGTATTACTGCAGCCACTCTCCTCTCCTCCTGCCAGCTGCCCATCACACAGGGCAGCACCTCAGCATTCCCAGAACTGCAGCCTTGGGGGAAAAAGAAACCGAACAAATAAAAAACCAACCAACCAACCAACTTCAAACCGCCATATAACAGGAAGCGGAGCCAAATCAACTCAAGAACTTCATTTAAATCTTCAAGGAGTTTACCAGCAGAGAGAAATTTCAGGAGATTTGCCTATGGCAGTACAAGTTCTCAAAATGTATGTTGACTTGCAGCCCTCACACATGTTGCAGGACATGCAGGTGGCCTGGCTAAAGTGCAGGCTTGGCACAGGAACACAACCCTTCTCCTATCCCAGGGCACCTGAAATTTTAGCCTCAAAATATTTTCTTATTAAAAATACACTAACAAAGTTAATACGTAATAAAAATCAAATTAGCTCAGTAATTGCTGCCAATAGACAGCGAATCAGTGAATTGGAACAACTTTTATTAGAACACAAAAAAATTACTAAAACTTTTAGTGTGTGCTCCTGATTTTTCATTTGCTTCTCAACTTTAGGAGACCAAATGAGCCCCAGGCCTGACAAATATGACACCACATAAAGCACAGACCCCTGGCAGCACTGTGAGCATTGGAGGAGATCCCTGGAAGAAGCACCCTAAAGAGTTATTATGGATCTGCAAGAAGAAATTATACAAATATGTAACAGCCATAATGAGGCGTTATGTTTCTTCAGCCTGGTTCTGGCATCATATTTCAATATTCCCCCATCAATGCCTCTATTCCAAGACACAATTAGATATTAAATTTCCAGTTAAATAATTAATTGTTACTACTAAACATCAAGTTTTGCAGTTTAATCCAACTGATGTTGTAAGTAGTTAAAGATTAAACACTGGAAATAGTCACTGCATGGCTGCATCTAGAAGGGGACACACAAGACAAAGGAAGCACTGGAAGCACACATAACCACAACTGTGTTTTCTTGGATGAGAAGGTAATTAAGCCTGCATAAAACCTTCAGCAGCAGGGTCTTGAAACAAAATTCTCAGTGATTCTTCACAGCCTCTATTCATTCTGACCTCTTGAACAATTTTAAAATGAAGGAATTTGCACTAATTTTACCAACACGTGGCCCTTCATACTGAAGTTTACCATGCCACCTTCAAGGGTGTGAAACAATTATTGCTGTGTTGTCTTTATTTTGCAGTTCCTCAGCCCATCTTACAAATGTAGCTGCAATTTAGCAGCTTCATTAAGTCAGATCACAGAATACTGAGATTTTTTTTTTTCCCTTGAAGGTGACACTGAGATTTTTGGGGTATGAAAGCCTAGCACAGAATCCCTTACTTTAGACCATATGGTTTCCAGCTAAGTGTTCCTTTATTTTGGCTTGGCTGAAACATTCTTACTGAAGTGTCAAATTGTGACTGTATGCAATGTCTTTTTCAGTCCTCAGAATGCTTTTAACTTTCCTTCAGACTGTGAAAACAATTCTTGCTAGGAAGAATTATATTTCCCAAGCTATGTACAATGGCACAGGTTCAATAAGAATTCAGGTTTTCAAAAGAGGAGGAATTGATAGGGATAAAAACAGCAATAAATTTCTAATATCTGAAAGAAACTCAGACATGTAATTTTTTTCCCCCTGCACTATTTCATATTTCTTCAGAACAAGTTAAGCTAAATAAATCACAGTAAAACTATCCAAAGCAATTTGTTACCTTAAAATAAGTTTGGCAGTTATTGCAATAGACAGTGTTTTATTGCAGATTTCAAATCACCATGAATGACACCTCATACATCATCATCCCGGAGATGATGGTCTAAATGGGACTGTTATGTCAAAACCTCAGCTGTCTCTTGTCTTTGTGCCCAGGCTGATCTAAGCTTTTAAAGTGTTCCCTAGCTTAATTCAGAATATGAACAAAACCAAAGGAATTCTCCCTCTGCAGTGGTCTAAAATTTATTCATGCAGTTTAACACCCTGAAGGCTTAGACTGTTTTGTCATATCTCATAAAATGTCCCCAGACAGTCTGGATGTGGCCTTCCAAACCTACATTTGAGGGAAGTTTACAGACCCCAAGAATAAGATTTATCTTTGATCCTATTAACAATAACAAAATGCTGATACAATCCTCTCGCTGATATTAGACAGATTTTGAGCTGATTAAACAGAAAATTAATTTACTTTAGAGAGTGCATGCAGCAATCTTGAAACATGAAACTCTTCCTAACTTGGCCCCTGTGCTCTGGTCTGAGTCATTAACCACCCAGCTCCAGCACAGGGCAATGCTCACCATGTAACACAAACACCAAGTATTACAAACAGAGCATTTCTCAAACCTTTGCTTAAAAATTCAGGTAACACATTCTTTTGCAACCAACCAATCTTGCCACACTTCCCAGTGCAAGGGTACTGTTTGCTCTCGTGTTTATATGGAAAGAAGCATTGGATGGCAGGACTAAACCCTCCAACACGAAAGCCACGGTCACATTACTGATTTTTCAGATTCAAAGAATTCTAATTATTCATTTCTCATCCTGGATATTTCATATGGTCCCAGTTCTGCAGTATCACCACAGCCTTCAACATACGCACCACACTGTAATCTCTCAAAGACAAAGAAGTACTTCCACCTTTCCAAGAGGGGAGACTTTGCCAGAGACAAGCAGTTTATTTGCCCAGCAGCTGTCACTGAAATTATGCACTGTAACCTCTTCCTCCTAAATCCCACAGTGGCATTTTTAAGACTAACGGCCCTTTTTCTCACTCCTTGGTCCACAACACCCTCCACTGCCTGCCATGGCTTAATAGCAAGCTCTCCACAACTCTGTTCTCTCAAATCCAGAGCCTCGATCCTACTCTAGCCCCAGTTTTGTCCGTAAGCAGGTTTGAAGCTTCGTATCAAACCTGTGAAGGTTCCTACCAAAAACATGCTAAGGACCTAAAGCCCTACTGCCTAAACATTGAAAGAGAACTTCAGACACTGTAACGGAATTAAATCCTCAGAACATACAGACCCAGGGCTGACCTGCATGTGACACAACAAGGGGAAAAGGAAAGGCCAGAAAACTCTAGGAAGAAGAAGAAGAAAAAAAAGTTTCTTAGAGAACAATGATTCTGGTTGTTTATTCTTGTAACAACCTGGAAAAAAAAAATGTTATATGTATGTCCAAATGTCTCTAAGAAAAACAGTTGAAATTCCTTGTTGCACTGAGTCATTTGAACAGGGAATGAAATCCCACTGAAAAATGAGCATAGCAAAAATAACTTATTTCTTCCTGTGTGTGGGGAATGGAGAAGTCCCGAGTCCTTACAAGAACAAACTTGCCTTTCTTTTGCTACATGCAGAGAAAACCCAAGGTAGAAATGACTACTTTGAAGCATGAAGATTTTGTGACCTGTTTGACTCCCATAGGTGGATTTCTTGCTAAAGAAAATATATAGATTTACAATAAAAACTTATGACCTGCTAGCACATGGATCACTTAGCACTTTTTAAAGGTTTAAGTTTTATACATTTGAGGGGAAACAGCTTCTGTAATAAACATTCCTGTGTTTTGAAAACTGTAATACACCATTTTTTTTTCTACTCTACAATAGGCAGAGTACTCTGAGAAGCAGTTCTGCCTGGAAACACCAATCTGAGTTCTGTTCAGAAGAAAGCAGAGTGGAACCCTCTGTACACAGGGCTCCATTAGCCAGCCAGTCTAACAATGTTGGCTGCCTTCCAGACAAGCACTCTCACTCTCTCAGACCCATTGGGAGCACTGCAATTGCAGGCAACCAGGGAGGAAAGGGAGGGGCAGAAAATGGGAATAATACAGAGGAGAAAGAGCAAGGATTTTAGGCAGTACAGCAGTACTTCATTTTTAATGGAAACCAAGCTGCTTACTTTCATTTGTGCATTAATATTTCCCCCTCCTTTCCTCTGATTTTAACTCGGATAGCTGCAAAGTCCAGCTGCTCTGCTCACCGATTAAACCTCGGCGGTGCCTCATTAAAATGTATGCACCAATCGCATCTGACTGAGGTATGTGGGCAATAAAAGTTGCTCCAGCTGGGCTGAAGGACTGTGTGCAGAGCAGTGTTCCTTCAGGGCATGCGGCTGACTAAAGTCACTGGGGCCTCGGGCACCCAAAAGAGTGAGCTGCTAAAGCGGGAAAACACCAGTTAGCAACTGTCTCACTTCATTTCTACCTCCTGGTTCTTCCCCTTGGGCAGTTTCATTGGGAGGGCTGGCACTTCAGAGGACTCATCTTCTCTTACACTTTCTGTGATGGGCAAGATTGGACTGGTGGCTGTGCCAGAGGTCAGAGGAAAGAAGATCCTCTGTTTCTCAGAGGTAGAAACCTGGGGAGGTTTCTTGAGAGAAACTCAGGTTCTGCAGACCAGCAGATAATCTTGCTCCATAAAGATATCCAGGGCTCAGAAACTGAAACAACTACAGATGTGACCGACCAGCAGTGAAGAATCTGCCAAAGGTCTGGGTGGCAGGGCAACCAAAGATGAGGGAACCAACCACTGTCTGTCAACCACAGGGAAAACATTTATATAAGACCTACCTGCAATGAAAAACAAGAGGAAAACCTTTCAAAAGAAAGCAAAAGCATAGTGGACAACTGAACCAAGAGGAGGAGGCGACAATTTCAAAACTGGAGCTGATACTGTCCTAGAAACAAGTCTGCCAAAGAGAAACTGCGTGTTACAACAGTTTTATGTGTCTGTGCTGGAAGGAAACTGAGGCAGAGACAAACACTGAGCAAAGGAAAGACTGCTCAGAGGCAGTTCCCTTGCTGTAGCTTTTATTGTGCTGTGTCTCATCTCCCTGCCCTCTCTCTTCTGCCCTGTAACGTCTTGGGATTAACTTAAGCAATATTTTACCCACTTGGATATAAACATATTTAAACATCATTTACACTTAAAATATCATTTTGGGTGACTGGGTAGAGAATACACAGTCATTTCACTTGCTTCTGTATGAAAGTCAAAACACTATAAATTCCTGCCCAGTTTATATTCTCATTTCCTCTCCGTCCACTCTGATGTGTTTCATCCCACCCCTGAGGCCACCTGGGGGTATCTGAATTAACTATAGCTAAAGCTGAATAACTTCTGCACTGGGAGGTCAATCCCAGTGGAAATGTCTTGCCTGTCCAGCTCACTCCTAAACCAGGAGGTTTGCCAAGACCAGAAAGCTGTAGCACTGCAGCATCAGCAGCAGTTTCATACTAAGCCAAAACTGTAGCGTTCAGTAAATGTCACTCACTTACTGAATTGTTTCCAGACAGCATTGAGGGATTTGACCATTTCCACACCACGTTAAATAACACTGCCCAAACTATTCAACAAACACCAGCAACACTTAATATGTTTCTGGCGTTCTCCCAGCTGGATTCAGGTCACAAAAAAGGGCCAATCCTTCTGAACTCTGGCTCAGAGGTTTACTGTAACATGTAAGTTTAATACTTAATAACCTTCTAATATTAGTACTAGTCAACAAGTTTATCCAGTTTGTCAGAATTACCCAGTATTCAGTGAATAAAATTATGGCAGCTTGTAGAAATAAACTACACTCTTTAAAAAAATCGAGCTGTGTTATATGAATATTAATGAGATAATTGTTTTAAAACTATCCGTAAGATAAACACAGGCAAATATCATTCTAGTTGTGCTTACCCTCTTCTCTCAGCCTGGGCTCTTTCTAACACTCTATTCTAGTTCATCCTCCATAGGCAGCTTCTGACCTTGCATTGCTCCTTTTACCCATTAAAAGCTCCACTATTTTAATAGTGCTCTGAGTACCCAGGCTGAAATATAGCTGCAAGTAAGTTCAACTTGGTGCTAAACCAGATTTTGTGCTCTATAAAAAGAAATGAATGGCTGCCAAGAGATCCTACCTTCTTTTTATCTTTTGTGTGAAGTCATATTTTAGTCCCCATCCAGCTTAATAAATTAGTAATTACAGCTAAGATACACATAAACATTTTCTCACAAGCTTAGGTTCTTCCCTAACTAGTTAGAAAAATAAAAGCCCGAAACAAAAAACCAACCAATCAACCAAAAAAAAAAAACCTACAAAAAAGAATTAACCAGAAAATTCTTAAGAGAGTGCAATCTGAGTTCTGCACTCTGGAAGAAAAATTCAGTACGGAAGTCTTTTCCCAACTCCTCCGCACCACCAAGCAGTGTGTGAGCTACGGTGAGGTTTCTGTGTGCCATGAGCACTAGGGGTGAATGGACCAGACTGCAGGTGCACATGAAGATCAACTAATGCAACTTATGTGAAGAACTGAACAAGTCAGCAACCCTGGGGGTGTGGACCTATAAAAGAGCTTACTAGAGACTTGTAAACAGTCTCTCCTAAACTTCAGCACCAATTTTTCATTTACAAAAGATCAGATGCTTCACACAAGCTGGCAATTGCACACAGAAACATATGTTCCCCCAGACAGCACATTATCATTTTTATTCCTCTTCCATGCAAGCTCTCCCCAAATGCCCATTCAGTTCTATTTTCTACTTACAATGAAATGAGAGATTTCAAGCCTTTGAACGCATCAGGCGCAATGTCGGTTATTTGGTTCTTGCTGATGTCTCTGTAAAGAGAAGGGAGGATTAAAAAAATAATCGCAAACACGAATTTGATGAAAAGATTCTAGCTGTAGTTTATTGGAAGAACACACTTGATATAAAAACAGAAGTGAAAGATCATATTATCTCAGAGAAATGATGCTAGGGCACAGATAGGCAAATTCCAGGAAGGATCAGGAAACATCAGTCAGTATGACAAGCCACCAGCCTCAATAACCAGAGCTGTCCTGTTAATGAGGTCTTTCATTTTATGGACATTAAAACAAAGGTTTTTATGAAGAGCTTTGAAGCACAACAGTGATGTTGATAAAACCATGCTAAGAGCTATTAGTACTGGAGACCACACTGCGACTCTGTAGGGTGGCCCTCAAGGACGAGGAGCAGCCCATGACAAAGTATAAAGGTTGTTGGAATGTTTAAATGCAGGTATGGAAGGCCAACTTTATAACAATACAGAGGATCACACAGACTGGCCAGCCCCTGATCCCAAAGCAGGCCCCAGTGCCACTGAGGGGCTCAGCACGGGACCAGCCGTGTCTGGGTTTTAATGGCAGAATTCCAGCATGACCTTGATCTGGTGAAGCAGCTGAGAGAAGAGGGTTGACAGAGCACTGGCAGGTCTGCCCAGAGTTTTCAGACACTGGGGAAAGCCTCTGAGCACCTGAATGGAAGTTGTGGAGCTCTGAAGGCCAGCAGCACTGTGGGAACACCCAGTGGGTGTGCTGCAGACCCTGCCAGGGAGCCCAGCAAGATTCCACCCTTTTAGCTGCGGTGCCGAGTGGAACTCAGCACAGCCTGCTGACATCTGTGAGGGAAGTGTGTTCCTGGTTTGGAAAACACCCTTCAATTCTAATCATAACCAACAAAGATGAATACAGACTATGTCACAGCATCTTTATATATGGAGCCCATTTACTCCACTTGGTACCCAGATGCTCAGAGCCTTATCGTGACTGTCACTGCCACCCAAACTTTCTGTCAGTCAGTTCAACCAAGTGCTTAGCTGAGAGACAACTTTCAGCCACCCTCACTGCATTCCCTGACAGTCGCTATCAGCTTGTATCACTGGCATTAAACCACTCCACTGATAGCTGAAACTGCAGTAATACAGTATTTCATGTACATCTTCACTGGTATTTCCACTGGGGCACATGCTAAGAAGACTCAAAAAAACATCACTTGAATGAGAACTTAATAATCAGAAAGTAAGAAGGTTTCCCATTTTATTCACAATTATGTTGGTTAAAATTTTAATGCAGTCCTCTAACTGTTTGTCATGGTTTTCATGGTTTTCACCTGGAATCAACCATCTTCTACTCCAAAACTGAGGGGAGTGGGCTAAACCATGACACTGTTACTTCTCTAGCCACATAAAGTGGGATTTTGGGGATTTTTTTTGCTCCCTTAAAAGATTTGATTATTTTATAAGGCTCATAAACCGATTGCTCTGCAATCTACTGTTGTTTTCTGTTACAACATCCTGCCTACCAGCACAGCATTCATGGAAGGTTTCTGGTTCTTCAGCTCGTCTTACACCAGCCGAATTTGTCACAGTGACAGTAGGAATATTTACTTTTACACAGGTTTTAGTGAAACTTGTTTAGACTGACTGCTGCTTTCTATCTAGTAAGCAGAAATCTGATGTGGATCAGTTCTATGCATTTATCAAGCAATGCATTAAAATCTATTAAAATCACATGAAAAGATGGGTTTGCTGAACAGTGACAAGCATCTGAAAGGGGCATCTAATTTTTGAAACCAGGATTTCAGCACTATTTTATTGATTTGCTGCATTTCCACATCTCCATCCTTCCTCTCTCCCCATGTCCGGACACTAATGAGTGTATAACTAATGGTGCCTGAACGTGCAGAAATGCCATGCTGGGTGATGACACTCACTCACTTCATGCAGATGCACTACAATCAGCATTAGAAGATAATTAGACACATTATTTCCTTTCCATTAGAGCCCAAGTTCCTCTGCTGTTGGATAAGGAGGCTCCATCTGACTTGACTGAGGGAAAGGGATTCAATTATGTCCTTGTATTTTTCTTCCCTTCATTTGGCCTGCTTGGGTAAGACTGTCCTGTTCCATGCTTGATTTACATCAAGACAAAGAGATATAGGTTTTTGCAAAAGACAATTTAGATGACATAAGGCTCATTTTCATAGTTTAGGGTATCTCTGAATCCCTCAAGGGAAGTGTGGCTCTTCAACTGGAAATGTCATAAAATTACCGGGATTCCACTCAGGCAGGGAATACATGAGTCACCTCATACTTGTCTCCCTGCACCTCTGGCAGCACAGTAGAAATCTTTCCAAAGGTTATTGAACAGACCTTGGAGGGTGGCTGTGCTCAGTTACCAGTTAGGGACATAAATTGGGTTTGACTTTGCACCAGGGGAGCAAGGATACCCTGCAAGTCACTGCGCAACATACAACTGTGGGGCTTAAATGTCGTTACTGTAAAAGGTTTTGAAACAAAACAGATTTATTTTTAGATGCAGCCATATGCAAAACTATTAATAGCATTGGATGAATGTGCTCTTTGTTGACTAACATGATTAGAAACAGATTACTTGATTATCTCTAACATGTAAAATGGACTGTTCTCATTTGACAAGAGTACTCAGCAAACTCCGTGTCATATATGGTTTAGTTTTTAGAAGCTGCTTAACAAAAGTAGCAACTCCACAGAGCTACTGGGAAGCCTGTGAAATCTCAATGTGTTTTCTGCTAATATGTGGTAAAATTAATCTGACAACATGAAATGTCACTACAAGCATCAGAGAGGTACAACATCTTTCAAAGTGGTTCTGTGTACTTGGCTCTTAGTCTTGCTCTACAAACTTGCTACAGTCTTGTTAGTTAAAAGTTACAGAACTATGGTACAAGCACAACTACTCCGTGAATTAATTCCAAATGGCTTGTCTGGGCTTGGATACTTCATGCAATAATGACAACTTCTACCTCTGGAGATGGGATGTGTCTCCTTCAAGCCCCTGAAACCTCTTCTAAAGCCCTTGAATAATTGAGTACAGAGCTGGGGTTATACCCACCCCAAAATCAGGGGAAGCATCACCCCAGATTATATAATTCAAGTGCATATTTGAATCCTTCAAGTGTCAAATCTTCCTTCTCAGAAGAGACAGATACATTTACCTTCATGCCATTAATTGTGCGAGGAGATGTGGCCAATTATGATTAAGGCCAAGACACAAAATATTCCAGCTCCTTAGCCAAAATTGTATCATCTAAGTAACTCTCCCATCCTAGAAGCTGTTGAAGTGACATTCTAAAGGGTAAGCTTCAGCTAGATGCAAGTATAACACTTGAATTAACACCCATCCTCTGCTATCATCTTGACCTATTAATATCAAGTCCTATAAAGATTATCTTGGACAACTGGCTCTTACTTAAAAATTAATCTCAGTTATTCAATTAGCTAAGAAAAGAATATTGTATAATCTTGCAGGAAATACTCAGTAAACAATCAAAATCCAGAGTGCTGCAGGTGAGAAGGTTATTACCCATAACTTTCTTGTATATTTATTCACCAGGAGAAAAATACAATTTACAATGGTATGCTAATATTCCTCTGAAGTAGATAAAAATATTATAACAGTTAATAGTAATAACAACAACAATTATATTAATGTTCTTCATTTGTGCCCTGAGCAGAGTATCAATTAACTAAATTGATAATCTTCATGCTACAGCACTGCTCATTGAAATCAAAGTGACAGAAATGAAGAAAGGCTCAGTGATATCCAACATGTCCTTCCTCTAAAGGCAAAAAAAATGGACCATTCTTTTGTTTTAAGATAGTCTTTTCACCAAAGTATGTTTTCGTGTTGCCAGCTTTGGGAATCTTGAAAAGATAATGTCAATAATCTCTTCAAAAATTGAAACAAATGTCCTCAATTAAACTATGTGTAACCAAAGTGTTGCTCAGTTTAAAACTTCACAATCCAGAAGGAACAAAACTTTACCAAGGATACAGGTCAACAACCAAATGGCAAAACATCATGTTTGTTATGGGACATTCTGCAGCCCAACTACTTCTCCCAAGTTCTTCCACAAAATGCTCTTCCATTAACTAAGCTTTGACACAGTTCGTCTGGCACAAGAACTTACTATTTAATTATGAGTTCAGATCTCAATGAGTATGCCAATTATTCTCCAGAAAGCTGTTAACACAAGTTGCTAATGGAATTCTGCTGTGAAATTCTAACATTAATCATTTCACATAGTAAGCGCTGCATTGGGTTGAGCAGCTAGTCACATTAAAGAACGTTTTTCTGGTCAACTCCCATAAAACTAGAGTTCACCAGTCAAGACAAATGAAAGGACACTAAAGCACTGCCAAAATCTAAAGTTAGTCACACCTTAGAAAGAACTATGTAGTGATTTTAATAATAAAAAAATTACAAGTTAGGTCACTGGTAAGGGATCCATCATTTTTCACTGAAATTACCATCTCACTATCCAATACAGGACTTCTTTAAAAATACATACAGCTATATTGAAAGTGAGACAGAAGAATGGAGACCCTCTAAGATTGATGGTTAGACCTGTTAAATATTAAGATCCGTATTTACAGCTCTTCAGCTCTAGGAACTGGGTGAGTTTGGCCTGGAAAATGCAGTGATTTTACTCTTACATCAATGTAAGGCAGTAGCTCATTTCAGTTTCCAAAAGCATTAGCTATCTGCTCATCCAGTGTCTTCTGTGAAATGAGCTCACACTGTCTTAATCCCAGGATTGTTCACACCAGGAAAGAACTGCAAAAGCCCCTTTTCAGCAGTGTTAGCACTGAGCTACAGAGCCAGGATGACTCCTGGAAGTTACTGGTCCAGTGGTACCATAAACCTCCTGATGCTGTGGTGATCCTGGAGTAACTTGCTTTACCATTATTTGTGTCATCGTGCTACTGTCACGTCATCTCTTATACATCACTTAAAAACCAAAAGAAACCCCAGCTGGGGGAATGCCCTGGTTATCTGCAGGGCAGAGCTGCTACACATCAGGGTTATTTTTGTTTTTTAAATCCGAAAGCACAAGAGCTAATACAAAAATAATTGTCTGGGTATTAACCGGTGATTAAGCAACAGGGAAAACAAGCTCCAGTGGATTTCTTTGTTTTCTTGTAAACAGTCAAACCATTTCAACATCAGGACACTGAAGGCACCACGAAAAAAATCCTCGCTCCTGCTCTAAGTGAGGTCAACTTCACTGAACTGCTGCAAACAGACACCAGAACAAAAGAGAGAAAAAAAACGGGACTTCAACTCTTTTCTGAGGAAGCAGATTTGAAGTTTGAACAGACTAACAACTAATTAGATCACATCGTTTATAATAGGAAGTGAAATTAAGCATTATTAAGGATTTCATGCACTGTTAGGCATCCTGAACCGAATTCCATTGTTGCTTACACTTTGAAGAGATTATTTGTGCAATCCCCAGTGATTTCAATGTAGAATTGCCAATATGCTTCTAAAATAAAGATACTGAACTTGAAGCTGGAAGATTCATGATTGCCCTTGCATGTTGGTCTTATTAAAACTTACATTCTCTTAAGCTTCTTGTACTGAGTGAAAGCTCCAGGGGGAATGATTTTGATGAGGTTTTGTTCCAAGCGTCTGAAAACAAACAAAGCAATATACATGTTAACTACACAGCTATAGGGTGGAGATCACATTAAACATGACAGCAAATTTTATACAAATATAAAAACAATTTTATGTTTATTCAAGACACATTTTTTCTTTTGAAACCCACTAAATGGAGCAAATGCTGAGAAAATAACTTAGAAAACAAAACAATCTCTTTGATTACACTAAATTTGTACAGGAAAAAAGTCACAGGTTAGAGAAACTGCACCGTTAAGGCTCGTGGAATTAATAAATAACAGTATGTATATTTTAAAGTTAAGGTAGAAAATAAAAAATGCAGATGCTTTCCTTGACTAGGTGGTGTAAATAGAACATAGCCATCTGAACTAAAAGCTAGGCTATGTTGTGACAGCTTAATAAGCAGATTAATAATACTACCAGAACAATTCAAGGAGCAAGAATCTCTGGGAACGTGCTAAAAACCAAAGTGAATTCACCGCAAGATGAGTCCAGATTTTTAAGTGGAAGGGGGGAGAAACTTTATGTTAAAGCAGCACAAAAAAGAACAGTATCTTCCTATATTAACTACCAAACGCTGAAGGTTTTCTAAAATGTGGTCTGGACTACATGAAAATGCTGCTGTTTTTATTCCTAAGATTTGGTTTGAAAGAGGTATTCTTTATGAAGTCTCATAAATGCACATCGCACTAACATAAAATGTAAGCAGCTTTAAGATACCACATTCAGTAACCACTAAGATTAATTTCTCTTCCTTCCCAGAAGTACTTTCAACTGTCAGCAAGTTCCCCGAATTCCTGCTAAAGGAATAACTTCTCCTCAGATGAACTCTAAGTGTTCATCTCAATTAGACATGTACAAGTAGATTCCCATAAAACAAATTCCAGTGACCACGGTAGCTAAAATTCTACGGAGTTGGAACTCAGAGTAAGATGTGATTTTTCCTTGCTCTGGCTTATTATTCAAATGTTGGGTATTTTTTGCCCAAAGTGTCATAAAAAAAGAAAGAGTTTAAACAGTAAAAAATCTGCGGTTGGAAATGGAATTGAAATACAAAAACATACTGCAATGATGGAATGAAGCACTCTAGTCATTTGGAGCTGCTGCAGCATTGCAGAGGGGAGAAAAAAATTTTAGAACCAGGAATGGAGATAAAACGAAATGGGAGAAGGGAGAAATAAATCAAGGATTGTAAAGGACTTGGGGATAATGCAGAGAAAATGTGTAAGGCCCATCAGCTCTCTATTGCACAGTGTATCCTTCTGGTGATCTGTGCTTCCATAGACAAGAGAAAAAATCCCCTTGAAAATAAGATGATTTGCCAGTACAGTTATACTCCAAGATGCTATTTAAGTCTCAAATATTGTGATATTTGCACAGTCAACTTGCACAGCCAACCTGCATGCCCTCTTTTATTTCTGTAGCAGTCTATTTTAAAGGTTGTGATCAGAGTTAATTCTACTCCTTGTTTTGTGCTTTGAATTAGTGTCTGAGATTTCCCTTCCAGTTGGTCTAAATATAACACGCTTCATTTCTGGCAAGTCCACACTGAAATGCAAATTGCTGCAAGCTCCAGCACACCACTATTGTTGGGTGTTTGTCACCAGAATTAGCAGTACACATACTCTTCCCATAAAGGCTTTTTGTCAGCCTGCCAGTTGGGTGTTTCACTCCTCCCAAGTATTTCTGTGCAGACACTTCGAGGAACAAAAGAGGGCCGTGCCTGCCCAATTCCCTGGCCCTGGGGATGGGAACTGGGGGATCTCCTGCACACAGGCACATCAGTCCTTACAGGGAAACTCAAATAAAGAGGGCAGGGTGGGGGGGAATGTCCTTTTTTATAATCACTTAAAATTCCAAGGAAATTTTAGTGATTTAAGGGTGGAAATACAGAGAAATTTTCCTCTCATAGAGTGAAAAAAATACAAAATTGGAACAGCCACATGTCCCAAGTAATATAAAAATCCCAAAGAAATTTCTAGAAAAGGTGGAGAGGAAGACAGAAACAGGAGTTCTGTGAGAGAGCTGCCTTCTGAAGCTACTACTGAACTCTTCACCTGTTCCTACAGCATTTAGAGCAGGTGGCCTGCACAGAAATAGATGGACAAGGCTGGTGTCATCTGCTGCTATATTTTCACCTGAGACCTTACATTTTTGAAGCTCTTTGTAAGTGAAGGACTAAAGACTACACAGAACCCGTCCTGCCCAGTGCACTACATCTTGCACATGCTACCAGGGAAGCAGAGGCAGCACCACGGGCTCTCATCAGGGTGTGTTTGCAGGTGGGTTCCAACTTGGGCACAAAACAGAGCCAATCCTGGAGCATTAAATAAGTGCTTGTGCTGCATTAAATAAGCACGTGTTTTAATTATAGATTGGCAGGCATAGCCTGAAAAACACAATGCACTCACACAACTAAAATAGCAGAAACACATTGTTTGCATTAATACTTTGTGCTTTCACCTCGTCTGAGCTCATAAATGACATGTCAAGGACAGCAGAGGATTAAAAATCTCAAGAAACATTAGGTTCTGCCAGAAGGGGTGTTGGCAATTTCAGGGTGATGAAGGCTTGATTATAAAAGTGTTGTTCATGATATAATGGGAAACTGCTGTTAGAGGTGCCATCTTTGAAATAAAAAACCCAGCCCTTACCTGATGTTGGCATTTTTTTCTTCCAAAAAGTGAACAGCTAATCTAAATTCTACAGCCACATTTTATTTCAGAGAAAGTTACCTGGTTTACCTAGAACATGACCTTTGGAAAACTGTGCTTTTCATGGTCCATCCCTGCATACTATGGAGTGCTGTTATACACTATAAAACCATCTGTGCTAGTGTAAAGCAGCATCAGGGAGTTCATTTTTGGGGGGTATTAACAGAATATACCATAAAACAATTTTACAACACGTTTGAGAAATGTGTACAAGACACACGGCCCTAAAAGGCTAAATTTTGATAATCCAAACTACTACCCCCCACATTTAAGATTTCTTACCACTCAGTAAAATTTCCCTCGATTCTCCTCTGCTATTTCATACTCAGATCTGCTTTTTTAAGTAGAATTCACAAAACTGATACAATAAATTGGCCCTGTTCAAACTCCCAGCAGCTTTTGTTCCTCCGTTCAGTTCCCAGTTTCCCGGTGCCACGTCTCCTGCTGCCAGCTGAGTGCTGAGATGAATTGAAGCATGTCTCCCCCCTTCTGACACCCAGCAATGCTCTGTCTGCCTCTCCAAGCTTTATTTTAGAGTCTCTGACAACAACATCAAAGGACAAGAACAATTTCCTTTCTATTCTCTAATATATCATCAAGAGATTGGAAAGTATGAGGGCCCTATGGATTCAGATACATTTTTCTTGTAACAACATGATGTTAGACAGAGTAAAGTTCTCCCTCTTCCCACTCTCTTTAAATGACTTTGCAGCAATGACAGCAAAAAGTAAACACATCAAAGAAAAAAAAATCCAAAACAAACAGGGGGAAACCATGCATTTAAAGATGAAAAACTACCCCAGAGTAAAGAATAAGCACTCAAATTCCCATGCTAATCCATCTCAGAGTTCACTGAGGTGCAAATCTTTTCATCACCTCCTCACGTGGTGCCTGCAACTGATCAGCCCAGGATGGCAAAACACAAAGGATAAAAAAACTCAGCTTAACGCAGGCTTAGCAGAGCCAGCTCACACTCGGGAGTGACGAAGCCATTTGTCTTGAAGAGTGATTCCCCCTGCAGAGTGGGGGAGACAGACGTATTAATTTGGGCCTTAACTATCTCCCTTTCATTGAGGGAAAGAAAGAATTTGTTATTTGGGTCTCTAATGGAGCAGTTTGCCAGCAATTTTCCCATTTCAAACACCGTCTCAGCTGCTAATGTGTAATGTTCTGTCAAGCTTACCTACCCATAACATAGACAAATCACTACCTTGGAGAAAAAGAGAGAGGGAGTGGAGCATCGGTACTGATAATTCTCAGCTGTCAGATGAATAGAGCCTACAAATGAGACAGCCACGCTCTATTAACGGTGCCACCGAGCTCCTGCCTGAGACGTGTCACAGACGTCCCCCTGCATTGGGCAGCCACCGGCTTCCCTGCTGGGAGGCAGAAAGCGAGTGGATGAGCCAGACTGCTCCCAGGGACGGGGCTCTCTGGGGCTTGCATTGCTCAGGCAGCCAAGAACCGCAGCACTCTCGGAGAGGGCGAAAGCGTAACCTCGGGTCAGGGTGCAGCAGGAACCTGTAGCACACTCCTGCCGGGCAGGACACACAGAGCCTGCACGGAGGTTGTTGGGAAGGGCAAACCTCTCCCTCTCCTCTTATTTCCCCCTGCCCTATAAGCGGGGATTTGCAGGGACTGTTTGGGAGAAACAAGGGGCGTGTGCATCCACCACAGTGACAGAGCCCAGGGCTGGGGAGAACGGTTTGTATCAGGAAGGAGGAAATTTCTAGAGCACATAACAGTCAAGAGAGACTTTTCCTCCTTGTCAAGGACTGAAAACAACTGGATTTGAAAAACCTGCTTGGACCATTATTTCACCTTTATCTCATATTTTGTGCTTTGTATTTTATCACATATTTTTGACTCTGATGAAGAAAAGCCCACAGATGTATTTTCAGTATTTAAGATGAGTAAGTCATACTTAAAATCTGGTCTCCTTACTACAAATATGAGCTAGATCTGGTCCCTGCCTTGATGCCTTTCCAGCCTCTTCCTTTGAAATACAAGCTTTATTCCTACCACGCACAACAGGTTTGGGCAGCTGCACTGAAGTATTTACCCAAAGACAGCTCTGGATGCAAGTCACCCTTGCTGGGAAACAAGGAAGGAATCCTGCCCTGTAGTTACAGTCAGAACCTGTAGCTCATTCAACAGCAAAACGTGCAAAAGCCACAGCTGTCACTCCTTAAACCCCAGCACATGGCACTGCTCTGCAAGGCAAAAGCCCTGCAGTCCTGCTGCTTCAGAAAGTGTTTCTTGACCTAGATCCCAAGGAACAGCCTTTTTTGTCTCTCCCCCCTCAGTTCTAAGGTAGAAAATGAAGAGCTTTGGGATGGCAGGACATTCAGCATTTGAAATACCTGTGCTTACTGCTTGTTTCAACAGAGTTAAAGCCTTCAACCTCTGCCCCAGCCAGAGACTACCACCACTATAAAACCTCTAAACACATATGGTCCTCCAAGACTTTTACAGTGCTGCCTTTCATCACAGCACCTGAATGACTTCCAAATACAATTAATAATACGCATTATAGATCCCTCTCACTGAGTCTGCCTTAGGAACTGGAGAGCTGAGAGCCAGTAAACCATCCACCTATATTAACACAAGGTGACAACTAGAGTGTCCCTTCATATTCTGTTTGGTGCTGATTTGCAGGGTCTGGCTGTCGAGCTCCTGCTATAGTTTTAGACAGGGCTGCTTCTTAATAACTCACCTGAGGGCAGATACTCAACAGACAAAATCCTACCAACAATGAACTGACTTGTCAACGTAAATCTACCCAGGAAGTTACACAGATAATTCTGCTCACCAAAAGACATCTTTCAGAATGAAACCAGATGTTTTGATACGTTCCCTGCTCATCTGAAAGTAGTGCTAGTGATATTGGATCTTCTAACATACCCCAGCGAATATAGTTTCAGCTGTCACAACTGCGTAACTGAGCATTTGCTCAGGTATCAGCTGGTAAATGCTGAATTTGTAATGGCAGCTGCATTATGAATCCATCAGCTCTGCTGTGGAATGTTAATTTTGCATTAATTTGCAGTACAGACAAACAGGAAGACACCAGATAAATCCTTAGACTGGTATTTTGCAAAACATTTTTTGACATCACAGCAATGTATCTCTAACCACACAAACACCAGAATGCAGCATTACACTGCCAAACCTCAAGGTTCCTCCATCTACCACAGTGACACTCCACATTCCAGGTCGGAATTTTTGGCCCTTCTCACAACCTCTCATTGTTATATTCCCTGCCAGTCTCATTCATGTGTTTTCCTCACTTCATCCCTGCAGTGAGGGTGCAGGGCCTCACCCAGCACCTGCCACTGCAATGCCACGACTGCAGGAACTGCTCTGGGTTGTGCCCACATGTAAAACCAGAGACTCCAGCTGAGCTCCCCAGAGCCACCACCAGTGAGGATGTTCAAGGTTTAACAGAAGCTGTTTTGGGGTAGAATACGAAATAATGCCTCCCTGTTCCAATCTCGGCAGACTTTATTGGGTCACTGGACTTGGGATCAGGGTTTACAGGAAGAATTTTACCTGTATACAGGCTGTGGACACAAATCCAGGACAGAGAGTCTCTAGGTTGGAGAAATTTTGGAATTTCCAGCTCCCTGCTGCTGAAATGCAGCCCAGTCACACACCTCATCCAACCAGCACACACGAGTTCACCTGTGTGTGTTTCCAAGATGCTGTGGTCTAGCAAACAGCAGCAACAGGGATCCCACTCCTGGATTTTTGTGACACCCCATGATTCCAGTTCGGACCCAGTGATTCCAGTTCAGAAGGCTCCAAAGAGACCATCCCACAGAGATGAGGTTCTTGTGTTCACTTCCAACAACAGAGCATCTGCTCTGAGCCTGACTCAACCTTAGACCTTTGCTGAGCACTTTCTGTTGTTATTTTTTTTATTTGGTTTGTTTTTTGTTTTTTCTTTTTTTTTTTTTTTTCCCCTGAAGCTTTAAGTCATATTTGGGAGAAAGATGTTTTCTACAAGGATTGTGGGAAAGTAATCACTCACCTATGGCTACATTTCCTGAATGTAAACCAGCAGGAATGGTTTTTAACAAACCAGACTCAGAATGTTTGCCTTACTGAGAACAAGTTTTTGCTCTGTGAGGTCCCAGAAAGACTAACCCCGTAACACATCCCATTATTATTTAATTAGTGCTTCAGTAGGTCAGTCCTGACCACCCTCTATTGGCTTCCAATTACTTCAAGAAAATTGCAGCCCAAGCCACTCTCCAGATTTTGTCACAATGCTCTCCCTAGCTCAGGGATCCAAGGATTTCAAGTTGGTTTGCCAAGTTGTAACACAAAAATACACTTTCAGACTTGCTGGAAATGGAAGAAAGTTAACTGGGAGAAAAGAAAAAAAAAGTAATTGTTTAATCTCTAATCTAACTTACTGTTAAGAGCTCCATACATTCTGTAACATTTATTTTTATTACAAATTTACAAATACTGACAAAGAAAGGCAGAACACCAGAAATTAGTAGAAAAATTAAATAGCTTTCCGGTAGTTGAAGTTCTGCCACCTGCAATATTTTGTCAACAAAACAGATTATAGCATTTGACTATAAACTTTCCTCAAGTACTTCCTTCTTTTCCTAATTTTTTTAAGCAAAATAAACAGGAGAACACATGTAAGCCAAAAGACAATTAGTCTTTCATCCAGTAAAAAAAAAATCTGATCAGTATATTTTATGTCAAAGTTAAGATTTTATGCTCCCTATTTTATTTTCTTTGATTGCTTCTCCCCTTCATAATTGGCTTTAAGGATGTATATACTCATTATACATTACAATCTCCTTATTTTGCTTGGCAACACAGGAGCTTTGCAGTGGAATTTGTATTAGATAAAAGATATGTGCCTTTTTGCTTATACCGTTATTTTTATTAATAATTATTAATTTACGTTCCTATTGGACTGAAGTGATGCCTCTGGGGAAAAGGGAACACACACACACACACACAAGAGATATATATACCCAAAAATAAACCCAAACCAAAAAACCAAGACAATCTCAAACCTACAAACCTTGTAAGTTTACTCCTACACAGCTTGGCAGAGTAAATCAACCTGGACATAACCTTTTTTAGAAGAAATCTCACAATTATAAAGAGTAGTGAAGAGGGTAAAAAATGATACAGCCAAAAGGGAAATTATGTGTATGAAATCCAGATTTATCAAAATAAAAACATCTTCCTGTGTCTACAGGTGACATTAGTTACATGACATTAAGCTTAGAAACGAAAGTAAAGATGTAAGGAATAAGTCCTGCCTTGGTCTTGCAGCAGAAATTCCCTGCTGTTACTGCTTGTTTCTAAAACACAGCTTTCTGTTTTCCTTAATCATTCTCAGTACAGAAAACACCTTTATTCTTATAATTTTTCATATATTTATTTCTCCACTGACTCTCAATCTAAAATATATTATTTATTATTTCTTCATTATTTTTGTGTCTTGACCTCATAGAATACTTTCTCCATATTTTTTGGCCGGACAACAGAAACCTCTATTGAATGCAAGGAGTGAGTGACACGGTTTGCCTGGTGAAATCCAGAAAACAGTAGTCAAGTTTGACATGTGAGGCTGTCCAGAGCCAGCTTACAGCAGTGAATGAAAATCATATTATATGATTCAACTACAGGAGCCAACCTGATTCCCCAGCCAGAGAACTTGCCACCAGAGGCAATTATGGAACATTTACTACAGTGTTCAAAAATACTGTGCTGGCTTCAGCTGCAGTATTTACTGGAAGCCTGGGAAAATTATTATAATTTTCTTTTAGGAGGAAGAAAAGTGTTAAATGCAAAACTGTCATTCCTTTATCCGCAAAGTTTACGGTTTCTATACGCTTATATTCTTGATGAAAGAAAAAAATCCTGCCTTTAAGAAGCTGAGAACTTCACAGTTAGTTGTTAATAAACATGAAAATGTTGCGGAGTAGTTAATATATGATTTATACAAAAAGAAATAATCGGACTATTATAAATAGTTACCAGTGCTCAACCTTTTTATAATAGCTTTCCTGACTTTATTTTAATTGGTGGAAAATTCCCTTTGAATATACCAGTAATTTAAATGCCTAGAAATTGTTCATCACCTTCCTGAAATCACAGAAGCTTCATAAAGATTCCTAGCTCTCCCGAAATACACACTCCTACAGGTATTAAAGGACAGAGAAGGGAATTTCTTCCTGACACAATCTTTGAAACAACAATCGGAGCAAACCTGTCTATCTACAGGTGTGTCTGAAGCACTGCCCAGCACAGAGGTACCCTCATGACAGCAGTTCTCTATTAAATTTGTCAGGAAAACATTGATTACAGTCAGAACAAGTAGAACATTGCATTTCAAAGTGATTGCCTTGCAGACAATTAGGTTTGTGTTCATTTTGCCAGAACCATTAGGAAACCAACAGTTAAGCACGTTAGAACCTTCCTCTGTGCTCGAACTCTGGATTTTTTCCCGTAGTGTAAGAGTTATGCACCAAAATCATGCACTGCTCACACCTACAAAAATATCAGTCACCAATTCAGCTACCAAGAGTGAGAATGCTCAACTAAACCAACGCAGAACAAGTGACTAAAACTGACCTTAAGCCAAACCTAGGTGCTGGTGGGAAGGCTGCCATCCTGGTTTACTCTGCTCAGCTGTCAGATGGAGCTGTGGTTGTTGTCTCACCAGATACGGTGCCTAAGCAGCACTTTTCCTTGAGGGACTGACAGCCTCTTTACTGTGTCTGGAGCAATTACATCAGCACTTAACCAAACAGTCCTCATGTCTGATTCAGACACATCCTATCCAGCATTACCCTGGCCTTATATAATTATATTTCTCTTAATCTCACCAGACAGGGAGCATGGTACAGGTTAAGTAACAGTAATAAAGCAAATTTGATATGGGAAAGCCCAAGTTTGATCTAAGATCAGTTGCAAGGTCTGAGGGTGTGCTGTAGACTGTGGAGTTCGATTTGTAAGTCTGCGGATGATTGAGACTTGGCTTTTCAGAGCAACTAGCGTTGCACAGCACAGTGTGTTCACAGCACAGCTCCTATTGACTCTTGCTGCAGCTGTGAGTCCTCAGCACCAGTGAATGTCTCAGCTGAGTCAGCCACAGCCTGAGGACTACATCACTAATGACCACCCAGGAAAAGTCTGTGCAAGTCACTTGCCCAGAATCAATTAGTAAAACCAATGGCAAGAGGAGACAACACGAATCTCTGAACAGCATTCATGAGATTATCTTCCCCACAGTCCCCATTTTACAATTCTACTGTTTCTGCAACAAGTAAACAGACCCTATATGCACAAGTTCCCTCAGTATACATCCATGATGCATCCTAGACGGCAAGGAATCAATCCAGGCTTTTAACAGCAACATGAGACTATGCTGTTGTTAGGGTGGATACCACAACAAATACATACAAAAGCTCCAAATGAAGACTGCAGCCAAAAGCATTAATTTTGTCATTTTCTAATTTTTTCTAAAATGTATATATTTAATTAAAATATAACTTAATATTTAATTAATAACCAAAAGCCAAAATAACTAATTCTATCGCATGGAAACTTAGGTGTAACGAAAGTATGAGACCCAGAGCTCTACAGTGCTGTCTAACTGGAACAGCAGCAGTGAAAGCAGGAAATCTCTGTGTAGGGTTTAACAGTTAATCTCTGCCTAGATAGTCACCAGTGCACAGGGACAGACACACAAACCATTGCTGGGTTTCCCAAGCACATGGTGACAAAGCAGGAAGGCTCTGGAACATACTTGTGCTTTCTGGTGGGAAGAGACTCTTTGGCTCCATCTCTACCTGCATCACTCTGTCCTGGCCCCAAACCTTGCCCGACCCGTGTCCCAGCCCTCCTGCCACATCCCCACAGCCCACCCTGTGCCCCAGACTCACTGACAGCAATCTCAGGCTTTATCACCAAATATTCCTCACCTTCTCAGACTCACAGCACTTTGCTCAACCTGTCTTGATTTCCTTTGTTCCCAATCCTTCTCCTCCATGTGTTTGGTTGTTTCCTTGAGTTCAGCCTTCTTTTCCCAGCAGTTTCCATACCAGCCCAGCTAGTTTTTATTCTTTCAAGCATCTCAACCACAATCCAGCCTTTAGCATTAGCAATTAAATCAATCCTCCCTTTAAACAATGTGAAGAGCCTTCAGAGAAGCAGTGCCCAGTGCCAGAGGTTGCTGCTCTGGCACTTTCAGGCACCTCAGCATGAGCACCCTCCAGGACCAGCCAGGAGCAGGAGGGCTGGGCTTTGGGGGGCTGTGCCCTGCTTTCACGCAGGAGGGTCCTGAACTAACAATTATAAAGCACAAAGGCAGGACTGGTAATCCCTGCACTACTGTTTTAAGGTGCACAAAATTCTCAGACAAAAGCTGTTCAGAATTCATATCCTAAAACACAGCCTAGCTTGAGGTGATAAATAAAGAATGAGTAGATTGGTCTGAGATAGACAAATAGCATGAAAACTTTATTCTGAAGAAGGGGCAAGAGGGAAAGTGTGGCAAGAGGGGAGAAAATTACTAGGGAGTTACTGATCTCTCTCCAGTACTAGAAGGCATCAAACAGACCCGGCAGGGAGAATGTTGTAGGAAATACTGTTTGAAACACTGCAGTGCCCCACACCTGGATGTGCAGGAAAGCTGTCCTTTCCCTGGCATAAACCCAGCAGTGCCAGAGCTTGGACCCATCCAGCTCATGTCTTGAGCCAACAGCAGCCCAAACCACACTCTGAGGGAAAGCCACACTTGTGTGTTTCTCACAACATCCTTCCCAGCTTCCACAAGCTGCAGGGCAGTGACTCTTGCAGGCACAGCTGGGAGCTTTGGGTTTAACAAGTCTCTGCTACAGCCTGGCTCTGCTGTCTCCATGGGCTGGGCTGTCACTCGCTCTGACAGGCACTGGCTGCAAGGCTGCAATCAAGTCTGAGCAGAAAATCAGGTTCTTCGGAGACTGTCTCCTACTAACTGGTCATCCCTCCTTCCCTGTATCTCTGCAAGGTCAAGTCCTTTCAGCATTCCCACTAAGCTCCCTATTTACCTGGCACACACCCTTTCTAAATAAATGCAACTTCTCCTTTTATTGTAGATGCTGTTTCAATGTAGTGAAATGACTATATTGTTCATTTCCAGCAAACCACCAAGCCATATTTGTTTTGGTATTTCTTTGTCAGTATATGCCTCCAGGTGCTAAATGACTTTTGTTTTCACCCAAGTATTCATGCAAAACTTTTCTCTGCTTATTCTCATGTGTTTCTCCATAACATGCACTGTTCATTTCTCCTCTGAAAAGCACAAGAGAACCACTTTGTAAGCAGAGAATCTTTCATAGCATTCAGCACACAGTCTGTATTCCTCAGCTTCAATTTCTTGTAACTCATTTTTCCTCAGTCAATTTGGCTGCTGATGTCAGCTCCCCGCTGAACACGAAGCTTTATGAAAAAATGAATTGCATTCTGTACATTCTTGCTACCTACTTTATGAAATTATGAAAAAGCAAGTCTGGGATAGAGATTTCTGGTTTTCCTAAATTTTTTATTTCATAATAAACATTCTTGAAATGAAGATCTTGACCTTGAGGAAAGGGGCAACAGAGTAACACAACAGACTTCTAAGTTACATGTGGCAGAGGTCAGCAGCAAGAGAAAATTAAGTGTCATATGATGCTTGATTTATGTCCCATGACAAGTGAATTACCTGTTTTGTGACAGGGTTTTATCAACAAAAACAGTTTTAGGACTTGTTGGCAGCTTTGTCAGAGAAGTTTCTGCCTACCCATGCTAAGGAAGAAAGGTAGGAAGGCTGAATAAAAGATCTTTAATTAATACTGAAACAGAGTGAAATGTAGGTCACCTTTAATAACTGTGTTAGAGCAACAGCTCTGTGTTTCGTTTCTGTAGAACAGGTTGTCAGTCAAGGGTTCTTGTCAGACACAATTTGGCTTATAATGAAATACTGAGTTGAGGAGAAATACAAGAACTAGTTGAATTCAATGTTCCTTGGGGTTGGATATTGGGACCAGCAGATATGTAACATCTTTGTTGACACAGACTGTGGGATTGAGTGCATCCTCAGCAGGTTTGCCAACAGCACCAAGCTGGCAAACATGGTGTTGTGGTTGACCCACTGGAGGGAAGGGATGCCATCCAGAGGGACCTGGATAGGCTGGAGAGGTGGGTCCATGCAAACCTCAGAGAGTTCAACATGGCCAAGAGCAAGGCCCTGCACCTGGGTCGGGGCAATCCCAAGCACAAACACAGGCTGGGTGGGGAATGGATTGAGAGCAGCCCTGAGGAGAAGGACTCTGGGGTGTTGGTTGTCAAGGAGCTCAGGCTGACCCAGCAGTGAGTGCCTGCAGCTCAGAGAGCCACCTGCATCCTGGGCTGCATCAAAAGCAGCGTGACCAGCAGGAGGAAGGGATGGATTCTGCCTCTCCACCTGGAGTGCCACGTTCAGCTCATGGGCCCACAGGGTAAGAAGGACAGGGAGCTCCTCTTGGAGCAAATCCAGAGGAGGCCACAGAGATACTCAAAGGGCTGGAGCCTCTCTGCTCTGGAGCCAGGCTGGGAGAGCTGGGGCTGTTCACCTGGAGAAGAAAAGACTCTGGGGAGACCTGAGGGCCCCTTCCAGGGCCTAAAGGGGCTCCAGGAGAGCTGGAGAGGGACTGGGGACAAGGGTTGGAGGGACAGGACAAGGGGGAATGGCTTCCCACTGCCAGAGGGCAGGGTTAGAGGGGATATTGGGAAGGAATTCTTCCCTGTGAGGGTGGGGAGGCCCTGGCACAGGTTGCCCGGAGAAGCTGTGGCTGCCCCATCACAGGGAGTGTCCAAGGCCAGGTTGGACAGGGCTTGGAGCAACCTGGGCTAGTGGAAGGTGTCCCTGCCCATGGCTGGGGGGTGGAATAAGATGGTCTTTAGGATCCCTTCCTTAACATTCTATTATCCTGTGAATTCATTCTTTACTGTAGTGAATTTTGCTGGGTAGCAGTATTCCTACAGCAACATGATGCTGGATGAGTCTGGTGACTACAAAAATATTTGAGTTCATATGGTGTAGACCGTAAAAGCTGGCTGGATGTCAGAAAACTCTGTGTGACAAGCACCTAAATAGGAAAAGAATTGATCTGCATTCCATATGGACTAACCAAAAGCAAACTGGTTTAATGTAACAGTATCTCAGGACCACAGTAGTATGAAGTCATAGACACAGAAACAGAAGATTTCAATTCCTAAACGTAGCAAAGGCAAGTAAGTCTGTAAAAGTAGCATCTGATTTCACCACACAAGTCACAAAGCTTTTAAAGAATGGGGAATAACAAAATGTGGAAGACAAGAAATAGAAGGTAAAATCAGCAGCGAAAATCTGCTCTGATGTCCTAATTCATTATAAATGCATTCTGCCAAGCTATCAAGACATCCTTCCATCTCATGGGGAAACTACTGCCTAGGAATAAAAAAGGACTCTGTGTTTTCTTTTACTGTCTACAGAACTGTAATGCCAGGTTTGTGAGATGCAAACACAATCTGAACTTAATACACCAAGAACTTCACCTCACTTTTAGGTAGGGCAACGCCAAACAATATCTTAAAATACAGTAAAGAATGGTTTGAGCTCTGAGATGAAAAGAACAAAAGTGAAGAGAACAACTACACCATAACTGATAACAGAACAGTTTTCAAAACATGGGCCTTCCACACGGGAGGCTCAGACACGAAAGAAAAATGGAGAGACATGGAAAAGAATGCATTACACTGGCACTTACATTTCCCAAATGTCCTCTGGCAGGTTAGCTGGGATTTCTGTTAAGCTCCTTCCTCGACAATCCACTACATTGTTGCTGCAGGTGCAGGCAGATGGGCAGGTGATGGAACTGGCACTGCACGAGGGAGGCTCAGACTGGGAACCTGAGACAGAACAAAAACATGAAATGTTAGTTTTAAAAAATGATCGGCTGAGATTTTCACAACTAAATACATCAGGCTTGGAGTTTTCCAAGATCTTTTTACTATATAAAGTAATAATTTATTTGGATTCAGTGAATATAATGTGCTACACATCAACTGCAGAGAAAAATGTGTAGAAGATTACTGTGTTCTTATTCCTCCTCAGTCTCCACTCTATCAATCTGTTTCCCTCATGAACACTTCTTTGGTCTCCTCCGTGATCAGCCCTACCAATTTATTCAAAGATTTCAAAATTAAGCCCTAGGATCAAGTAGTATTTTCAAAAGTTATCTCTGCTTAGAAGTTTCTGTTACACAAACACTTCTTGAGTATTTTTACATACTGAGAGAAGACTGTCATCGACGATGACTTATGTTTTTGAAATGAGGTAACATGTTATGGCACCAGACTGGAAACATCCAGTTTTTTCACGATTAGACAATGCAGCTAATGGAAACACAAAAAGAATTTAGAAATATACGAGTTCAAACCTTCAAACCCTTCCTTAAGTTAGTAATACCACTGAGAGACACAAAGCTTCTCACAGAGCAAATGCGTAGCAACGAGGACATTGCTCTATATCCATTTTAGTCAATTCATTAGATTCAGGTTTAATTAGGTGTCATTAAGGTTTTTTTGAAACTGTAGCAATTATGTCAATTTTACTCAAATGGTTATGATTCTTACACTGGAAGTTTTGATATATGCATACACTTAGCCACAGATAAAATGGGTTTGCTATGCTAATGGAGGTTATCAAGATGTAGCAGTTATTGGTTTATTTATAGTGAGCCATATTTCCAAAGTACATGTAACACAAGGAACCAGACACAGAGAGCTAAATGTGAAGGCTTGAGCTGGTAAGAAGTGACAAAAATCGTAACAGATTGGCCTTTTGGTTGGAAAAACTAAAATATCAATAGTTGTCAAATCACAAATACATGCAAGACCATTAAAAACTATACACAAATCTGTACATTCTTGGGGTTTGTCTTGGAAAAGATCCATGATAGATACTTAACATGAATTAAAACTGCAGGTGACAAAAAGTCAAAATAACATTTTTTTGCATCTACTTGCCATCCAAGTTCATTATGACAAATGTTATAAAAATGCAACATTCTTACAAATTGTCTCTCTTGATTTATGCCTCTTGATTTATGCTCAGTTTAGCCCTTAACTATGCTCAACAATGTCAACTTGCACATCAAGACTACGCCTGTTCCTGTTTGCAAAGCCCTGTAAACAGCATGGAAAAGTCACCACTGGAAAGACATTCAGTGGCACCTCTAAGTATCGTTACTCTGATAGGCAGATACAGTTTGAAAAGGCATCAACTGCAAACTTCTGCAGATTGACTTTGCACTTGCTGGAAAGCAAAAGGCAATTACTGCAAAATCATGCCTTCCGTCAGAAAGGTACGGAATTCTGATGGGAAGTCATTGCAGTTTGTCTGAATTTCCTTGAGTTCAAGCAAGCTGTCATCCCCTTTCAGTATTATTTTGTAACCAGGGATGACAGAACTGCCTTGTATTAAAACACACTACCAAGTTTCAGGGTAAGATCACCCTTTAAACCGTGTGCGAAGTGTTGCCAAATTCAAGTACTGGGTTTGAGATGTTTTTATTGGGTCACCACCTGACTTTCTGTCAGGACAGCAGGAGAAAACTGTGGGTTTCATGGCACTGTATGTGTTTTAAATATAGCTTTCACTGATGCTAATCAGAGCTGTGAGTGACTGCCTTTTGGCAGAGCAGGCCCCAGAACTCCAATTCAGGCATCCAGAAATTAGATTTTCAGAGGTAGTGACCGTCTAGGAAAAAAGGATCTCACAGGAAATTTTCACTCCAGCACGGGCAGGAGTCAAATGCATTCTTTATGAGAGTGGGCAGCTGCTTCACCATGAGGTGATCCTAATGATCCTTCTCTTTGCTACAATACCCTGTCTCACTTAATAGTCCCCTTTCCAACCACTGGGACAGTTGCAGACAAGGAGTTTACCATCAACAGTCTTTCATCTCAACACAGAGCTGGTTTCAGTGCCACCCCCAAGAATCATCCGGGCAAAAATCTACCGTAAAAAATAATTCAATGATGCAATTAAAATCTAAATCCATATCCACATGGTCTGGGGAAACAAATTTATATTTATCAGGCAACCTGAGCTTTGACTTGTCCAGTTTCAAAATCTTATTATTGTCTTAACACAGTCTATACAGGACCACACATTTAATATAGTATTTAATGGGTAGCTATTTGAACTGAACAAGACAAAACATTTTCAGTAGTTAAACATGTACATGTATAACAGGCAGGGCAAGCAGCTCTCTTGGGTCTGTCTTCTGGCCACAGAAATGCAGGGCATCATCATCACTGAACAGAATTCCTGCAAAATTAACAGAGCTCTGCTCCAACAGCATTGCCAGCTTTGCCAATCCAAGGCAAGTCTAAGGTTTCTATTATAGTTTAACTGTGGCTACTCCCAGAAGTAGCTTATATTGCCTCAAAACATGCACTTCTCTCTGTTAAGAACATGAGTTTTGCTCTTAAAACCTGACTGCTAATATTTTACATTTTCTCTTTGCCTGCCTACATTTTGGTGCCATGGGGAAAACAAAATGAAGGAGGAGTGAAGTGCAAACGAGCTACTGCAAGCTTTTAGGGATAGGGAGAAATTATCAAACTGGGAAGAAACACTTCAGAGCAATCCTTGCTCTCTGGGAGGGAAACAGTTGGCAGCAAGGTCAAATCTTCCCCACATCCTTTATCACCACACATCTGATGTGATTTCTGAAGTGGCTTTGCAGCAGGGGGAAAATGCATTTTGCACAGTTATAACACTACCACGGATCACTGTGAGTTGGAAGAGCAGTAATACCCTCCCTTTTTGTGAGGGCACAACATCAAAACACCTGATGTGTTGCCAGCTGGAGTTTAAAGAGTCTTTTCTGACTCTACTGCATCTAAATCAGCACTAGAAGAGTCAGTGGAACTCGGCTCAGCACCTCCACAGTTTGTGTGAGGCGGCGTCGCAGAGTGATCTGCACCGGAGGAATGGCATGAAAGGAGGGGATTATATAAAGCTGAAAATCTGAAAAGAAAGAGAAAGGATAGAAAGACAAGTCTGTCTGGCAGAAAAAGCAGGTAGCAAGAGCAGACTCATAAAATTACTAAGGCTGGAAAAGCCCTCTAAGATCATTAGCTCAGCACTGCAGTTCCACCACCAAACCACGTCCCTAAGCAGTACGAGCACAGCCCTATAGAGCTGGTGAAATTCTTTCTTCTTCAAGAGCAAAAGTAGATCTAGACTGTAGAATTCTGAAAACTTTAATGATAAAATTACTTTGTGCATAAATTATTATTATTATTAAATACTTTTTCTTGTTTCTCCTTGGCAAAGAGCAAAATACTGTATTACACACACACTCAACAGGTATTTAGCACATCTGATTTGGATTTAACAGCTCCACTTAAATCCAAAGATCTATAGATCTTTGTTATCAGATCTATAGAATTAAAGTACAAAAAAATCCAAGAGAGATGAATCAGTTTAAAGTTAGTATAGTTGTGGGGAGCTGGTAAAGAAAGGACTACTCAAAAAAAAAAACAAGTCTAAGTGTTCTATGGAATATAAAGTTATTAAAATTTGGGTATGACTTTCACAGGTATGCAGAGTATGAGCATACAGGTAACATCAAGGGTCCCAAGGCAACACAACCTCTAAAGAAAGCTATTTGAAATCTAAAAATAAATCTTCCTTTTGCTGCCAATACTTCTCCAAAAGGAAAGACACAGGAAAGGCAGAATTATTTCAGGAATTCTTTGTGTCCTCCACAAGTGCAGTAAACTCCTTACGGCGTGGATGCAGCAAAAGGAAATGGCCACAAGACAATCCAGTTGTATTTGTATTATCTATCTCCCTTCTCAAGTTGTTCTTACGATCTGTCATCTCGCCATCTCAGATCTCTTCTGTTACACAGCAGCCCTAGTTCACCACGTTAATTATATTTTTCTCTAAGAGATGAAAATCATCAACTCAATTATACATTTTGCTGTAAGAAAAACACTAACAACATGTGGAAGCTAAAACAGGAACGTGATTTAACAAAAATTACTATGCTTTTTGCGCCTGACGTAATGGAATGACAATGTCAATGATGAGGATAGTTAATATCTGGCACCACCTGATTTTAGTCTCAGACTATGGGTTAGGGGGAGGGAGAAAAGAGGAGAGACTTAGGAGCCAGCAGTTTACAGAGAAATTAAATGCTTTTTTCCAAATAAGCTTCTCATTAGCCTCTAGCCTTTTAAAAGCAGCAAACAGACTGATATTACATTTATCAGAATAGAATGGTTATGGTGTATAAATGGACAGTTTAAATGTCACAGGCATCTAAAATAAATTTTCCAATTACTAAATAAACTAAATAATCTCATTTGCACTGACACCCAATTAAAGCACACTAAGTGGTGTGTTTTATTACCTCCTCACCTATCCAGTCGCCTTTGCAGCAGCTCTTTTCCACCAGCAAAACTTAGCTAATTGTAAAAAATATTAATGGATATTAAGATAAATCTGACAGGGCTTACTGGTTAAAAATCTGTGGTGAGTTTACATAATTTTAAGTATACCAGACATGAAATTATTGATCAATAAACAAAACACTATGAGTATTGCAGATCCATGGATATAGTCTGACCTTTTGGGGTTTAATTAAATAACCCACGGGATCTTCTGACAATGCTGGGACCTCTGAAATCAATTATTATTGCATGAGCTATAGCCTGCACTAAATTCCCAGGGAGACAAACTCAAAGAGCCACCTAAAACAGATGTATTGAGTGGTGTCTGCACCCCAGCATAAAGGCACATTTGAGCACACACAGTCCTGCAGAGAGGGATGGGCAAGGCAATCACAGCTGACCTTCTGCAAAGCCAACACTCCTTGTGGACGGCAGATTTTCCTCTAATGGACAAAATCTGTACAAATGCGTTTATTCTGCAATAAATGGGCAGCAAATGCTTTATGCAAATATTTCCATCTATGGTTGTTCAACAGTTTCTCACTGATCATGGCTTTAAGATTTATGATTAGTAACTTGAGCCCCTAATTGAGGATGTTAATACCATCAAGTTCATAGTATGCAAAAATTTGCTAGTCATGAATATTCATTATTTGATTCGACTTCACTGCTTTGCTGAATGTTCCCAAAACAGTAAATGTATCTGTTAAAAATTTCTGGCACATGAGCACCAGTGTTCTGTGGGCAAAAGTCAATACTAATCAGTTTACAAATAAATATCAAGGAGTAAAACTGGAAATACTCAATTGCAGTGAAAGGAAGGTCTGGCCTAATGGATGCAGCCTACTTTATTCCACAAAATCCTACTTAGCATGTTTCAAACTCCATCAGTAAAGCAACAGCATTGAAAGTCAGACCTTACTTCACACTGCCTTATCCCAAAAGCACTAGAATTCCAATTATTTCATTAACAACAACAGCACCAAAGTTATAAAGAATACTTCTGTGCAAAATGGAAAAGAAGTAGAACAAAGAAAGAGGCTCACCTGTAACCACTGAGGTTGAACAGGTTCATTTGGTCTTCTGAAGGATTAATAAAACATAATCTGTGAGACAACTGAAGTCTATGCAACACTATGACAAAGGTGTTTTTCTCTCAGGGAAATTTATTCCACCTAAGCCTTCCACAGCTGGGATTGGAAAGTCAGAATATCTCCTGTGTCCTGTGCCAACTCTGAGCCTTTTTTTCCACAGTCTTTCTCCAGCCCTGTCAACACAGGCATGTTCTCCTAAAAGCAGCTAGAACTTCACTTTCTTCACTACTGCACCACAAGGAAGGCTGTTAGTGTGTGTTTAGTTCTCTGGGCTTTGTATATTGTTTGTTGCAGGTCAAAGACTAAAATAATGCTAATAGAAAGTCTTAAAAGATGTAATTCTCTGCCCATGCACAGTCATCACATCAATGCCAATTCCACAACTTGTATCAGCAGTCTCAAAGGTGCATATGAACTGACACTTAAAAATAGGTCCAGAAATAATGCAGAGAACTTATAAATATATTCAAGCATAAAAATGAAGAGGAAGATCAATTATTTAAGTGGAAGGATACCACCTGTACGAGGTTAAAAGATAGATAATGGTCATGATCAATGGTAAGCCTACGAAGGGAGTACAGTTCTAAACAGGTGATCCATCCTGAACTGTTTCACAAGAAAACTTGATGAAGTTCTGGAAGAAATAGGAAAAGTTTAAGACTATGCTTCGAGTCCTTGGGCTTATTCTGCTGCTACTTGAAAAGGAGTTTTAAATACCACATGATTTCGTTTGATCCTGCCACAGCTAAAGCGGGGCTTTCCCTCCCTTGGCACTAAAGCCGGGCTCTTCAGGAGAAGGAGGAAGATGGGATTCACTCCAGCCAGAAGCATTACAGCTTGACAAAACTACTCAGAGATGGCTGGCAGAATGTGACTGTTCTCCTGACAGTGACATCCAAGGGGTCCAGTCTGGTCATGAGCTTCCCCCACGGCCAGGTCTGGAGTGAGCTGAGTGGGCAAGGACTGAAAAGTGTAGCATCATCCCCTTCCCAGGGCCCCCTGGGGATTCCACAGACCAAATTCTCTGACATTTGGAATACACTAAGGAAGGAGGGGTAACAGTGACCTTTCCTGCCTTTCTCCTGAGACAAACTGGAGTCACTGCCTTTGGTCTTTTGCAAGAGGCCCCTGGTACAGTCGAGCTCTTTATGGTGCCTGGAAATTATAGAATAAAATTCTTACGGATCTCCTGCCCCAAACATGTTTGCCTGCCATTACTAGGAGTTAATTTAATGGGCCAGGAGATCCCTTCAGTTTGGGTACAGCATGTTGTTGGTGTCCAGAGCTGTCAGGGAGGCTGCTGTGAGGAGAGGCTGGGGCAGTTCCAGACACTTCCTTTCGGCTCCACAGCTGAGCCTGCCCGTGAAGGTGGTGGTGCCTCTGTGAGAGTGCACTGGAGAAAGGGCAAAGTGGTGTCAGGCAGTAGGGAGTGAAGGGAGAGAAAAAAAGTATGAGACAGTCCTGCAAGCAGAAAACTCAGAGAGTAAGGAGGGGAAGGAGGTGCTGGAGCAGATCCTGGTTTCACCCTTGCAGGAGAAGAGTGAGGAGGGGGAGTGTGAGCAGCAGGGTGGCTGGTGGTGGGCCACTGCCAACCCACCACAGGTGTAATGCAACTATACAACATCACTAATTTCACTGTCCATAAAGCAGCCCTATGCCTGGTTTAACTACTCTCATTAATTGTGTGTCCATAAATGAGCTGCCAATCACATACATGTGTTGAACAGAAAAAACTCTACAGATTTCATACAAAGGCTTGTCCACAGACTCAAAGTCAACCCTGTTCCTCTTATTCAACACCACTGCTCTCTCTGAACTGGCTCTGAGCACGGTTGTGGTACTGCCATGAAGCTTTTTTTTCTGTACCAAAATACTACCAACACAACTTGTAATAAAACAAGCTTTGGACATTAACATAAAAACTAATCATGTTATTATTTTTACAGCAACAGTTCAAAAGCTCAATGGCTGAATAATTATACCCCAACCTGCCGTCATTAAATAAGCATTAAGGCACTATGCATACTTCTCTGGGGAACAGAGGGTTCCTAGGAAAAAAAAAGCTAATTATACTGAAAGGTAAGACATCATTTTCAACAGTAAAACTAAATTTACTGTAATTAAAAGCCAATTTTCAGCTTTGCTTCTCAAAGAAGTATTAAGTGCCTTAATAAATACATATTTATCCCTCAGAACTGCAAGATGGTCCCCCAAATGAAAAGCACCATATGCGGCATCTTACGTACTAAGGAAGTGAAGAAGCAAATTCCTACAGTCTAAAACCACGTAACTGCTAGTGCTAGAGTAAACTAAAATTTGTCATTAGAAACTTAATGGAAACAGAAAACAAACAAACTGATAAACAGTGATCAGTATCTCCCCAAACCTCCTACAAGATTTCATTTGAGGAGCAACTAACAACTGCACAGCACTGAAATGTTTCTTTAGACTGGTCATTAAGGTTAGTTTGTGGTAGCAAACTGTAACAGGAGGTAAAAATTCTATCAGCATTCCACAGAAATTTCCCAAGATCAAATTTAAACCACCAAAAGGCTTTAAAAGTCATACCCTGTAAGCCCTGCCTAGACTCCATTCATTGTAAGAGCACTTACTGGGTCTCTGAATGGTCAGAAAAAGCAAGAACTGACTTTACAGGGAGAAAGAAAAAGATGCTGTGTCTGACATGACCCACAGGTGACTCTGGTGGAGAAAGGCCAGAGCTGGATGAAACGGTCAAGCTCACTTCTGAAAGCAATAAAATACTGTCCGGTGAGGATGTCCCATGTGGCAGAAAGTGGCCATTGACACACACAGGGAAAAAGGCCTCCCTCTTCTCCTCCTCCCAGTCTGCTTATCCCGTTCCTGCGACCGTCAGAACCGAGGGCCGTCAGCAGCCCTTCTCTGCCTGAGTTGGGATGGACAGCACGGAGAGAAACCCTCAGGAACCACTGTCACTGCCCTGCAGCCTTAGCAAGCAGTCCTTCCTTCTCTTTAGTTTGCAGGCAGCACCAACCCTCCCTGCTGGCAGCACCCCCCAGCCCACAGATACACCAGTGCACCGTGTTTCAAACAGCAGCAGACGGGGGGAGTTCCTCTCCCCACGCGCTTTTCCTTTGGCATCTCCTGAGTTCTCTCATTAAGACACTGAGCCTGAAGAGCGCTGTTTTATTAGTTACTCATTGTTGGTTGCCCCTCAACAATATGTTATGAAATTATTAGTTAAAAAAACGGAGAAAGACAATCTCCTGAGCTCCTTGGTCTGGGCCACAGAGCAGCAGCTTTGTTTCAAGGCCATTTGACCTCACCTAAACAAATAAATCTGCTGCCTCATTAGGGCTCCCAGTCTGCATGAAGCAGCAGGAAGCTAACATATTTTTCTCTTTATTATACCTCAGCTGCAGTCTCACTACATGAATCAGAAACTCTAGGTCTTCAACAGAGATTTGGGTCAATCCACTGTTTTCTTAAAATCAGTATCAGTTTATACAGCCAAAAATCACTGGACAATTGTCTATGGTAAAAATTTCTCTCTTGAGTCAATTTCAGACTGAATTTTAACTTATTTAATTCAAATTATGCATCTTGACTTCTTTCAGGTTCTTGGAGACCCTGTGAGTGGCAACTAAGGATCAAGGATCAGAGAAAATGGTTTCTAATAAAAAAAGAGAATGTTGTATTGATCTACCTTCCTTTTCTACAATGCTTCTTTCATTATTTAAAAAAAAAAAAAAAACAAAACTCTTAGAAAAGTACTTAAAAATCACAACTTTTACACTTACAAATTTCATCAACTCTTAGAAAAATCGATCGCTGGTCTACTCTAAGAAATCTCATCTAATGTTCACACTCCATATCAAACACTGTCCACTGCAAAATACATCAAGCTTCTGGCCAAAATCATAACAAACAGTCCCATTATGAGACACAACGCCCCTAAATTCAGCTGCTTTATTCTTAGACAGGTAGCTCAGATGTATTCCCCCCCCCTCATTTATATATTTAGAAAAACCAGAATGATAAAAAAAAAATCCAAATGGGGTCACTCAGTGTCTCCTGCACAGAGCCCTGAAAAGACCAAGGTGCTGCTGATGGCACAGCTGCAAAACTTCAAAAACCCACTGCTTCAGCTGGCAAAGCTTTACAGCCACGCTGATGCAGGTGAGAAAACACATTATGACTCGACATAACTGATTAATATGCAGATTAATTTCAACTTCAATAAGTAAAGAGCAGGTAGAAGAAAAATCAAAGAGCTGTAATAAAACTTGTATGAGAGGAAAATGAAATAAAATTACTATCATAAGGAGGTCAGAGGAGGACAAGAGACAGACAAATAGGCAGGGAGATAGAGTGTGTTTGAGTCAGGCAGAGATGGAAAGGCCAGCTCAACAATGAAGCATCTGAGCATGGGAAGGAAGCTGGGTTTGATCCAGGCAAAGACTGGAAGGCTCTAAGAGGTACTGAGCATAAGCCAGAACCCCCAGATTCTTCCCTGCTAGCTAATGGAACACAAAAATAAACAAGTCTCAGAGTACAGGTAGTATTTCTACTCATGCTAAGTCTTTACTTAGTGTACCATCTTCTCCTGTCATAGCAGTGTGGCAGTGAATGGCAAGGATATGGTGGAGAGAGAAGAAATACATCATGCTACCTATGTGAAATATATCATGCTATCTATGTGAAATACAGCCTGCTACCTATGCAAAATACACTTCTTGATCTATGTGAAATACAGCCTGCTACCTGTGTGAAATACAGCCTGCTACCTTTGTGCAGCACTTCAACAAGGGGCTCATCCTCTGGTGCCACACAATTTCCCCTTCTACACATACTACCTTGTAGGAGACTGTCTCACCAAATGCATCCCAGAGCTCAATAACCAACTGTGCAGGAGGAAGAGTTTGTTAGGAGTTGTCCCTGGGAACAGATGGCCTTAAAGGCATAGGCCCAAGAAGGCTGCTCTGTCAGGGGTGGCTCTGGAGGAGAGACTCCAACGAGGAGGGGACAGCTTGCTGCAGAAGCCAGCCAGAAGGCCCTGGTGCGTGACAGGACTGCCAGAAGCACTCACCTCTCCTCCGGTGGTGAGGGGCCATCGAGTCCCAGCCCCGCTCAGGTCTGTCCATGACCTCTCCCCTTCTCCTCAGTAACACAAATCCAATTACACATATTTGCAAACCCATCTCCAGGCAACTGTGCACTATTGAATCCCTCACCTTCACCTCCAGCTCTGAGCCAAATGCTCATGGGCAAGTGACACCTGGAACAGCTCCTCTGCTGCTCACAGTTGCTCTACAAGGGCCATTTGAAACAGCATTTTTTTAATTTATGTGCATAAGCTGAATAACATTTTTGAAAGACTGACTCCCAAGTTACACAGGAATGACTCAGTTTACCCAGATATATCTGCATGTAGCTCTGGCTTCAGCAACATTATCTTGAGAGGCTTTGCTCCTAATGCTTATAAACATCACTGTACCGGACATGTCTAGAGGGAATTGAGCAATCTGGGTTCCAGTTATGGCACTTCTTTGCCATCGTTTCAGTTTTTCTTTTCCAGCTTGGTATGTAGCATTCAAAACCTGCTTCCAAAAAACGTATTTCCCATAAAATTATAATACACGACTATTTTTGCATAGGGCTCGAAGAACAAAGAGAAGTCAGTTTAGCAATGCTGTTCATCTTCTTTCCCCAAATTATGGTTCTATTCTTGCTCCTCTGAAGCATCCAGAAACACAGGTTTTGAACTGGAATGCTCTGATGAAGCCCATTTCACAGTGAAGGAAAAGCTGACTTTCCTTTTCCTGTGATGATGTTCCCACTGCCATAAAAACACAAGTGTTTAAGATTCTGAGCCTGTACTTACATAGAGCTACTGTTCACTACTTTGTGTTTCAGCTCTTCATAACTCTGATGCAAAGGTGGCTCTCACCGCCAGCTCCAGGCTAGTTACAGGGGTTCATACAAGCTTAACTACTCTAAAATTCCTTTGCAGAAGGACAAGTTCAGTTCACTATTCACCATCTGTCCTAGTTTGACTTCACAGTCAAACATTAACAAATTATGCAGTAAAATTAGGAATAAGAACTGTAATAAGGAGAAGGGAAGATTTATATCCTCTTTAAACTAGCTGTCCATGTAAGTTTTGTTGGACTAGCATGGACTAAGCTGAGTTCTCAGCTAAATCCTCCACTAAAATGAGCTCTTCAAATGAATTTCTTTTTCAGTACATTTCATTTCATTTCCCAAATGAGAGTTACATGGATACAGTTGATGTACTGTCTCACTGAAAATTTCTTTCCTTGAATTTTCATTATTTTATATATTTTTTAAAGCAGGCAAATCTTGAGAGTACCCTTATATGCTTTTGATCCAATGGGCAACTGTTAAAACCCTTGACTCTTTTGGAAGCCACTGTCTGCACAGAAACCCCCATTTAAATGGGTTCTGTTCATGTTACATTTCTCATTCAGCAATTATTATCTCTTCTCCTGATTTAAACAACTCATTTTCCCTCATTCACCATGTCATAAATCCAAATAGTTGAACTCATGCTCCATCTAAAACTTCATTTCTTAAGGACAAAAAAAAGCTGTGGTTATCTCTTTGGTAAAATTAGCTTCTGCTAATAGCTTAATTCATTTATCCATTTCTTCTATCCTTCCTCTCCCAAGACTGTTAACATTTCTAAACTTATTTTGTAGTTAAACTTTCGATGTAACTTATAAGATATGCTGGGCATCCTCTCCACAGCTGCAGAGCAGCTGCTCAGCACTCTTGAATATCACGTCTCAAAGATCACTCATGCACTGCTTCATTTTCCATGTGCCCACAACACTTCTGCACACCTGGGCATGAATTTACTGTAGTTAAGCAGGGTCTTCTCCAAGTAAAACCCCTTTTCCCTTTCTTTGTCACATGCAAATGAAACTGCACAAAAAAGGCATTCCTAACAACATTTCTAGCACAAGCAATTCTACTGCATTTCCATCAGCCAACCCATGTAGCACTAGGATGGAGTTTTAGGGCTCACAGGCTGTGGGAGATAAAGAACCCAACAGCACAAGATTCAGTCTATCAATATTAGGACTCACATCAGCTTCATAACAAGCTCCCTGTGTTCCACTGGACCTACAAAATTACCTCCAAACTTATGTCTGGTATCTTTTTTCACAGCATACAAACTGCCATAGCTCTCCTCTACCAGTTCCTTCTTATCAACCCAATTCAGACATTTCTCTTTTTCAGTTCTTCTACTTTTTTCTTTCTTTTTCTTCTTCTTTTAGGCAAATCTATTTCTATCACATGAGAGCCAAGTGCAGTTCTAGAGACTTGATGAATAGGCCCAGCACACAGGCACATGGTTTGTGAGTTGCCATGTATCATCTACCTCATTTATCAGTGTGGAAACTTGCAGAACAGCAAAGTGCATTGGCTCCCTAAGAATCCTGTTTCAGCCCCTGGGATAAAATCTGCTCCTCATGTTCTATTGTCCAATCATTTGTCAACACACTCAGATTTGCATTTTCTATTTCCTTTCTTTCTTATTCCAGTCAGCTGTAGGGCTCCTCCCTTGAGAAACACCAAATTTTCCACACTTAATTGATTTCTTATGTTGATATCATTGGCAATGTTAAAGCCGAAAAAAAATAATGTGAGAAGGGAAATGTTAACTGGAATCCAATAATTCTTACAAAGCCAAAAAAAAAACCAACAAACAACTTGATCTGCTCCCATGCATTTTAGCAGTGATAAAAACAGGATTGCTACGGGATGGCATTCGAACACTACACGGTCGTTTGCCACTCGCGTTTTTTTTACGTGAATAGCAATATAAACCCATCAGCTGATAGAGAAACGAGTAATTGGTGTCATTACCAGAGCAGACAAAGTCCTTCTTCTGCACCTCTGCCACCAGGAAGCCCCTGAGGCTGACGGGGGCCAGGCAGAAGGTGAACTGGCCGATTGTGCGGCGCTGCCGCAGCCAGTCCGACAGCCAGGCCAGGTGACAGTCACAGTGCAGGAAGTTGGAGTGGAGCCGCCTGCAAAGACACAAAAACCTACAGTTATTGAGAGGTTTTTAAAACATAAATAAGCCACAAATAGAGCAATCAAGTACAAGTCTGCCAGGCTCTACACTGCACCTTCAGCAGTATCGTTGTAGGTTCTTGCTTGCAGCTGAGTCAGGGCTCGACTGTCCACGCTGCCATGTAATACATCCGAGGGAATGGCCTGAAGTTGTGCCAGCGGAGGGTTAGGCTGGATATTGAAAAAGGTTCTTCCCCCAGAGGGTGGTTGGGCACTGAACAGGCTCCCCAGGGCAGTGGGCACAGCACCAAGGCTGACAGAGCTCAAGAAGCATTTGGGTGATACTGTCAGACACAGGGTGTGATTCTTGGGGATGGTTCTGTGCAGGGCCAGGAGTTGGACTGGATGATCCTTGTCAGTCCCTTCCAGCTCAGAACATTCTGTGATTCTGTGACACAAAGGCCACATATAAATTAGCGCTATTATTTATAATGTCTTGGAAAAATGAAGTTCAATAATGACCCATCTACAGCTGGCCATTCTAGAGACAAGAATACGCAGAGTTTAAGATTGTGCCAAGTAATCACTTTGCCTGTAATTTTATATCACAAAGAACTGCGTGAATGTGATATCTTTGAGTCAATTCAAAGAGTGGCTTGTCTAAACATGAGGACCAGGCTGAAAAACAGGATGATGGGTGATTCTTCCCTCTTCTCCCTCCTTTGGGGAGATGGGAAAAGAGGGAAGAGAGAACCCCTCCACATCAGAGTCTATTGACACCTTTTATGTTGCTGTGTTGCCTGTACAAATTCATCAATGCTCTTTTTACTGTGGCTATTTAATGCAAATATGCAGGACCTAGACAGCAATTTTTAACTCATGTAGGATCTACCCATGCAGCTCCCTGTCCAGCCTGCTCCATGCCTGGCACCAGGGATTTGCAGAAGCATTATCACACTGTGGGGAGAAGTCTGCAAAAGGATGATGTGTTCAGGGAGCAAATCTGGCAATTTTAATAGCTACTAAACTTTAGGTCCAAACAAAAGCCCAGGACGCTAATTATTTCATTCCCATAATGAGTCATAGATTTGCAGTGTTACACCAAATGAAATGATAAAACAGATTGAAAATCCTGTCAGAAATGGTTAGACAAAGCATTATTCACTAATGTTGCAGGCACACAATCGGTGTGCACCGGATTTAGCCTTGTCCATCCTCCAAATAAATTAACTGTCTGCCTGGGAGCTGTTTGTACTGCACAGCAGCAGCACAGCTCAGCAGTGGCGCCCGGGCTGACAGTCCCCAGATTTGTATGTCTGGGGTGGGCAGCCATGGTAAAAAACCCCCACAAATCTGGAACTGAGAGTTTATCCTGTAGAGATGGAAGGCACTGCTCTCCTGGGAACACTGTAACATGTAATTGTTCTAGAAGGATGGCTACAAGACCTTGAGTTTAGGGATTGTGAAGCTCTTTAAGTGAAGCTGCAGTAAGTTAGATGTCTGGTAAAACGTTTTGTTATTATGAACCTTTAACCTGCCTCTTTGTTGGAGGAAAGAATAAATAAATACATAAATATCATTTAGGCAGAAACAACCCTAAGTAAGACTTCGTTCTAACTTAAGAGAGTCAGCATTTCATCTAAATCCTCAAGGTCTCATCCTTCCCACAGCAGTCAACAATGACAGTCAGGATCATCTTCCTTCAGGAACTGAAACTGAGCTCAACCCATGCCATTCCCTGCATGGGAATGTAAAGCAGGCAGGAGTAATAAATTTCACAAAAAGGGGCAGTTTTCCACTTCTGTGAGTTGCTTTTTTCCCCTCACTAAATTGATATAGCTGGGTCCTGGGGTTTCCTGTTTCAGTAGAGCAAACCACCACTGCTTTGCCTCAGCAGAGCCCTTCTTGTAATTGCTCAAGTAGTTTTTACAGAGATACGAATTTCTTTGAGAAGAGACCACTTGGAGAGCCTATCAATCTTTACAAAGCAGCCCATTAGAATATATTTTTGATAATTATTTTAATGAATACAGCCACAAAAAGACTTCTCACAGTACTTCAGAAGCATTATACACCAATTCCCTGTGAACATGAAAAGCACTGAAGTGATTTTGCTCATTTTCAGTTTACCCTTAAATAAAAAAATTAAAGAAATTATGCAATTACCTGTCTCAACAGTCACTCACACATGCAGAGACAACAGCACACTTACCATTAAGCAAATAGATACAGGGGAGATGCTTTACCATAAATAAAGCTGTTTCAAGCAAAGGAAAGCAGATCAATAAAAACTAATTCCTGTCACTTCCAATCAAGGCTAAAAGATCGATGAAACTTAACAGCAGAAAAGACAGTTAAGTAAAAAAGGTTAGCACAGAAGAGCTGATTTTAGTAAAGAGTTCTTCAGGTGCTTCAAAATTTCATGGCACTTTTCTCAATTTTTTTCATTCTTTCCCCTCAGAGGTCATGTTGAAGGTGAATATACCTTTTATTTTTCCTTCTCAGCTCTAAAATGAGCAGATTGTTTTGAGAGCCATGAAGAAAAAGCTATTTATCCACAGAACCATCACAGCAGATGTAGCTGCTGCAGAAGCAGCCTCAAATGTCCTGCTAATGGATCTCACTAGAGTGTAAAAGAGACACACAGGGAAAATATCCACAGTGCACTGGGCCTCAGCTGATGGGATAAAGGGCTCGTCCCTACTTAAGTAACATTGAGACCAGGGATTTCCTACAAGGAAAAAAAAGCACACCTAAGTGTGAGGCTATTTGAGAAGGTGTACGGACTCGTGATCGGTTTTGAAGAAAAGAGTAGAGCCATCGAACTGCAATGAGCATCATTCAAGACCCATTTGGACTGAATTTGCATCAACAGCCAACAGATTAAATGGTAAATTTATTTCAGCTGTTACACCTCAGACAGCTTTCTCCTTTCGTGCAGACTCTTCACTGAGGTTGTGTATTAATGCAGGGGAAACGGGCTATCAAGTGTGATAAAGCTCAGGAAACTACAGAGAATATTAATATTAACATTTCCCCCCGAATAATATCCTTATATAAATGTTTTACAGAGGTGAACAAAAGCTGGTTGGTTTTACATACGCTCAGCTGTATGTTAGTTGTGCTATCCATGGACACAAAACTTGGTTAAATCGAAACAGAATTAACCTGAACAGGGAATAGCCTCAACAGGAGATATTCAGAGAATATTAAGTAATATGTGGTGATGAACACTTGTTTTGTTAATAACTATAATTGATAAAGCATTAATTGGGAAAAGTGCTAAGATGACTTGGGGTAGAGGAAGAACTTTTAATACGTAGGAGCAAAATTAAAAATCAAGAAATGCTATTTGATTCCGGTATTTATCTTCCATTAATTTCTATTTTAGTGACTTTTCTTCCTCTGTTGAAACAGATGCAATGGAATACAGAAACCCAAAACATTTTACTGTATTTCCAGCTGTTTATATAGGACTTTTCAATTCCTACATTCATCTGCTAAGCGTCCTGTGTGTTATTTGGCAATCTTTGGAGACTGAAACATGTCCCTTGATATTGATGAAACCACCTTTAAAGAACATAAGGTGAAGGAATACAAATGCAAGTTTGCTAAAATTGCCCTTTTAGCCATAGACCCTAAATTAAATTTCCAGCAAATCCTTTTAGAGTGGGTCAGCATTCATGTTCTATAAAACGTGGCTCTCAGAATTCAATATAAAAGCTTCCCTTTATAAATCCTATTTATGACTTCCTCCCCTTTCTTTTCTTTTCTTTTTTTTTTTTTTTCCCCCCCTTAATTACAGCAGAGGGGGATTAGTCAGTGTAAGTCTCCAGGGAGCTATAGACAAAGCCATCTCTGAAATTAAACTACAAGGAAAATGGCAGAAGGCACCGAGCTCTGCTAACAGACAAGGGTGGCTAATGTGGAAAAGCCAGGCAAACTTTCTGGAGCACTGTGACTGAACAAGGAAAGGCAAAACTCCAGGAACCTTAACTCTACACCTTTATCTTCTTTATCCATTCTCTTCTAAAAGACAAACATTGCCATTTAAATACATGCATTCAGATCTAATAATGCCATCATTTAGCAAAGAATGTAAATTTAAGTCAGGGGTTATCTTGCACAGATTGACATAAGCAGGAGCCATTTTCCTTCAGTTCTGTTAATTTATTTAATATGATTTTACGCAGGCACATGATGCGTCCTTGAAGCATTTCATTTTTTTCAGTGGCACAAAAAATTTTCAGGCTGGCCACTATTTGCCTTTCTTTGCCTTTGGAACTAAATACATCTTAGTTGAGGTTGAGATTTTGGAGGAAAAACAGATGCGTTGCTTAAACATGACTTTCCCTGAAGGTGCGTCCCCTTCCTAAAGCAATTTAAAGGAATAAGGGACTTAAAGAAAATGGTTTTGGTAGGCTATGGCTAAATTATACAAATGCTCAGTCTAATCTTTGTATTTTGGACTACTGAAGATTAAAGCTTTTCCAGTGCAATGGTATCCAGCTAAAAAAAACCCCAGATTTTATGTAAGAGAAGCTTTCACAAAAAAATGCATCAGAAGCAGTGACATTTTGTTTCAGATAGCATCTGGAAAAGAGACTTTTTCAAGTTCTTAAAAATGCCATGGTTCACCATTTCGTATTCTGAATTTGAAAAGAATAACTAGGATATTAACAAAATTCAATAATTTGATCCATCTGAGCAGTTTTTACGATCTTGATGATGTTCCAGCGTGGAAAACATTTCATATTATGGATCTTCCCACGGGGGAAAAAAAAAAAAAAAGCCAGTTTAATTTCTCGGTAAATTCAAATTCTTGATAAAACTGGATCTGAATTCTGGGTAAATCCATTACAGTGCCTGTCAGGGCCCTGAGGGTGCCAGGCACCTTCACACCCCTGCCTGGGCTACCCAGCTCTGCAAGGCAGCCTGAGAGACTGAAATGAGATTATCAGATAACAAACGGCCAAAGAGTTGTTTTACACCATCATTATGTTATAACATTGAAGATATTACTCACAGAGTCCTGATCTTTGGCATGTGATTGAAACTGGTAACAGGAATGCGGGTGATGTTGTTGTTGTTGAGGGTACTGCCAGGAGAAAAAAAAATAGAAAAAAAAGTAAGAGATTAGTCAATTATTTACATTTCTTCACCAACACACTATTTACAGAAACATACTGTTATAATCCTTGGTAATAAATCTGCCTGGCTGAGAGCAGCAAGACACACTCCCCAGTACCTCTGACAATTTGTGACATACATGAAAGCTGTTATTAGGGGCAAAACAACCAACAGCAGCATGAGACTGGCTGAAGGTTAGTGTTTACCACGCTGGAGTAACCAGGAGTGCAGGAGATGAGTTTTTATCGACTACTGGAACAGCCTCAGACTTATCAATTAAGCTGCCACTTAGCTTGAAAACCTGGTCCAACTTGAGTGGAGGGACATCAGGCTGGGACCCAGCAGTGTGAAAGCTTTGCACTTGAAGGGCTCACTCCCACAAAAAGAGAGCTGTTGGCTCTCACAGCCTTGTTAACACAGCCTGCTGACATGGACAGACAGCTCAAATTGCTCTTTGGAAACAAAAGGATGGATGGGCTCCCTTTCCTCGGTTTCCTTATGGAAAAATATATGGGTAGTGGAACGGGCTGCAATAAAACATGTCATGACCCAGGCACATAAGGATGGCTGCTGCTCTATCAAAGCTGAGCCTAAAGAGAAAATAATCTCGGCTGCTGGGAGGGACCCCCTTAGAGCTTCTTATGGAAAATGAACTGGCTCAATTGCCATCAGCGGAGTGTGCTGCTCCCATTTACGGCGCTCCTAATTATATCAATGACTCTCTAGCAAATTAGAAGCTATAAAGTTTATCAAGATGGCACAGGAAATGGAAAGCACTCCAACAGGGCATAATTGCTGCACCGCAAGTGCACCATATCTGCAAATGCTGTAGGCTGGTTTGTCGTGAGAATGGGTGGATCGGGTGGCGACTCCGTGTCCCAGCGTGGCCAGTCCTGCCACTGCCCATTTGAAATGTGTGGTGCCCACAGCACCAAGGCATGGAGCAACCTCTGCGTTCTACAAGGGGCACAGCACTCCACATGGTCACCCTGGTAGAAGACACTATGATTATGGTGTATGTGCTGAAGAAAATACCTGCTGAAGCAACCTAAAGGCATGTTCTCCTTCCCTGGACTATTTAGTTGTTCCAATGTCATATATTTACACAGGATATTTAATCAAAAGCTCTAGAAGAGCATTACAGAAGTTAAACAGCGCTCTTGGTCATCTGCCAATTTGAAAACATTTTTACAATTCTGCCTAGAAATCCCTTGGCAGAGCCATCATCTACATCAGCAGATTAAACCTAATTAGATTATATCCTATTAAGACTGGTTTTTGGGTACACAGGAAGACATACAGGCATACTGGGAAAGCCAGGAGGTTGCAGGATAACACAGTTCTGCACAGGCAGCTCAGGAGAGGGGTGTGAGCATCTCTGACACAGCCAGCACTGTGCTGGTGCTGCTGCTGCACTGCATCCCAGCAGGAAAGCACTCAATCACTTTGTTAGCAGGATCATAGCTGGTATTCCAGATGGATACACTGGCAATCTGGAGCCAGAGTGGGGGCTGACATACCCATGACAGCGAACTGCACCAACAGAGCAAAATTCCCCTTCCTTTCCGAATCTGTGAGCTCAGGGAGTTATGTCAGTAGAAGCAGAGTCTTGAAAATCTGGGATCTGCATGTGAGATCTGCTGCCAGAGATCTGTGTCAGTCGAGTCCCACACATTCACACCCCAGGCTGATAAGAGCTGTAGGTCTTAGCATAATAAGGCTTATAGTATAACGTGTAGTATTCATTCCAGAGCCTCTGGAAAACTGAGGCTACCAGAAATCAGACAAGAAATGCGTAGGTAAGTATTGGGATCACTGCGTGTACAAACTACTGGGTTTGTGTATTCAGTTCCTCAACATGAAAGGAGTCAAACACAGCTTATTAGAAATTTACTGGCCAAGGTGAAGAGGGAAGTGCTGTCAACTTGAGCAGTAAAGCTGCAAGCAAGCTCTCACATCCATCAGCCACGTCCCTGGCAGCTGTGCATCCCAGCCTGCACGTCCCTGCCGTGCTGCGGCTGCAGTGCTGGCAGTCACACAGACAGTACCCGTGGACATCTGCAGGGCTGGAAGCTCTGCCTCTGAATTCCTGCTCTTCTCATGACAACACACATGTCCCACTGTGGCAGATTTTATGGTGCAAAATGAACCTCTGTGTCATACCACTGCTACTGCTCAACTGCCTTATTTACCCAATGATGCAACCACAGTCCTGTGTGGCCAGGGAGCCAAAACAAGCCTGTACAACGATTTCAGGAAGTGAAAAAACCCATTAAGAGTGCATAAATATTTACATCAACACACCCACCCCTCCGTATCCGTATTCCTTTGATTTTTGGGAAGTGCAAATAGGGCTCACAAATGGAGTTTATAACTGCACCACCATTTTTTTCCCTGTAAGCATAAAAATATAATTCTGAGGCAAACCTCTGACTCAGGTGCCTCTTACATTAAAACGAGCTATGAAGTCAGACGGAAGAACTTCGGTATAAAAGGATAAACAAAAGCCACATGTAAAGTCAGCTCACAAAAATCAAATCGCATCCATAGGTGACGTCTGAATAGGTCACACATGGTGCTACAAGGAGTCAGTGGAGGCCACAGGAATTCAAGAGAGGTTTTCTATGATTTCAAAGGGACATGGGTTGGATTCAGGCAGAATGGGCTGAGACAATGAGCTTCCTTCTGCAGAGAACACATCCCCGGCTCCCAGTTCAATTCTTCTTGTGGATGCAAAAAGGTCACCCCTTAGCGTCTGACTCGATGATTCAAAAGTATTTTAAAATTTCCTAAAAAATTCTATTTAACAGCCAGAACATTATTCCAATCACACAGTATTTCTGCTCACAGGATATCAAATGAGGGCAGCTCAGGTTTTGCAAAGGTTTCAAATATTTGCTTATTTTTAAATAAGCAATGGTTTCCCATAATTCATCAACAAATATACAACCCTCCTTCTAAAAATCCTAAGTCAGTGCTGAATTAATATACTCCTTAAACACAAATTTCAGGGATAACTCTAGCAGACAGCTATTGCACAGATGACTTAGTAGCATACTATTTCATTGATATTTAAATGTTAACCATAATGAAGGCAATAAAACATCTATGATAACAGCAATTATTTCAGAACAAAGGAGGCCAAACACTGCAAAGGGCACTAATTGCCAGTGAACTGCCTGCACTACAGCCCAGCTGGAGCTGCAGGAATTTACCCCTGCAGAGCACGAAGCTCCCACACAGTGGGAACTCATTGGCTCTGGAATGGGAACTAGCTCAGGTAGAGGTGTGCTCCAGAGTTTTTCTGCAAAGCTTTCCATCGTGCCTTCCCAGCAAGGATTTTTTTAAGGGATGTGACCTGATAAGGATGAGTACACAATACAGCAGTATTTTTAGCCCATGGAGGGAAAAATAAATTGTGCTCCAGTCATCTGCTAGCTGCTCCAAGGCCCCAGCCTCATCTTGATCCACCTAAGATTCAGATCTACAGAAACAGATTCACAAACACCAGGAAGCTGGGAGAAGTAGAAAACTTCCAGAATCTTCTGACTCCTCCAACTTCATATGGAGAAAATTACATTCTGCTGAGTTCTCACCAGCCTTATACCTCCCATCTCTTCCAGAACCCTCATCCCTTCAAAAAGCACTGTCCTCTCATTTAGAAGTCCTCTCCCTGTAAACTGTTCACATCCAAAATGCTGAATCAGGAAACTGAGGTTATAGACAATATTATTTATGCCAGCCAACTTCCCACCTTGGGCTGTGATCCTTGTCAGATCTTGCAAGCTCAGCAGGAGCAGGACTGCAGCAGAGCTGAGGATCCTCCAAGGACTACTTGGAAGATGCATAACGTGAGATCAGCAATTTCTGAGGTGGTACATCCTCCACCACTGTGAACTGTCATAGTCCCACTGACTCCAATTTACAGCCCCAGAGGAGCTGCTCTCCTAACTCACTCCTCTGCCAGTTGTCCAAACTGGTTAGAGCCACGTGTGGAGCTGCTTTCCTCCTTCTGAAGAATAAAGCTGATTTATAGCCCTACTAATCAGAACTTCTCTGAAGGAAAGAATGCTCAGTCTGCAATCCTGTCATGATTTGAAAACAATTACTTATCTCCTTCCTCAAACTTTTGGTGCACATTTTTCTTCTGTTCTGGCTTGCTAAAAATTCCTGTACTCCACTGTATTTCCCTGACAAAGAGGTCTTAATTACAGACTCAATGTAATGACATTAAAATCATTAACATGTAGAAATGACTGTCATGTCTGTGGGTTTTTAGATAATATTTATGCATTATTCTTCAAATCTTTCTTCACCCTCTGGTATAGGAATACAAGTGTTCAGGACTAGATGAGAGTCAGAAAAAAATTATAGTCCTAATGCCAGAAGAAATTACAGAAGTTTTACGGAAAAGAACCTGGGGAAAAAAAAGTATAAGTGTATAAATTTTGAACCCTACTAATATTACAGTATTTGACTTTAAAAACTTAATACTTTAATTTTCAAATAAATTATTTTGTTTTAAAAACTCAGGAACTCTAAACATCCTTTCCTGTCCCTTGGACTAATTCAGAGGTCAACAGTCAAATTCTGTAAATCATAGAGTACACAGAGATTTTTTTTTTCTATTACTTGGACTTCAATTAATGTGATTAAGAGCATACAATAAATACCAGAATTCCTGTCAACTTTTTAATCTGAAGTACTACTTTCAGTACAATATATCTGTGTGCTCTATTCCAATTCAGTAGACATGAACCAAAAGGATATTCTGTCCAGAATGTCAGAAAAAGTTACACAACATAATAGAATTGTCTAAAACATTCACTATTCTGTAAAATAGTGACTAACTGTTTTGCAGTCACACTTTAAGTGAGAAAATCTATAGTAGGGTTGGGTTTTTTGTTAAACACACAACACTGTTTGATGACAAAACCACCATCCTAAAAAAAAATTATGGTATCCTAGTTTTTCACTGAGAAAAGGAAAAACTGCTATGCCGATGTCCATTCTTGTGAGTACAAGGCATTTTCATAACGTACATAGATCACAAGCTGTGCATCAGTACAGCACCATACCCACAGTGATGCTTCTTGTTTACTGTCTGAAAAGATTCCAGTGGAAGGGGCAGGGGAGACCTGTCAGATGCTGAAGATATTCCTTGTTACTCTTCGGTAACAGAGACTGATTTTCTTTCCCATTCCATTTCTGCAGCTGATTAGCAAAGCAGCTAATCAAATTGAGAAATCTTAATTCAAATTTAATTCAAACTGAGAACACACTTCTCCCTGAGCCTTAACAAGCATCTCCCATGGTTACTGGAGGCCTGCTGTGCTGGCCATTCAGGTTGGTGATTCACGCCAGCCTGTGTTCGTGTCACGTTTGGCTGACCACGGGACACTGCAGCATTTGCAAAATTCTCAGTTAGAAGGAAATATTCAGACTCATTTACTGATAGCTAAATGGGGAGAAAGACCTGCAAAGGCACCAGCTCGTGTACTAGATTTCTGGTTTTGAATGCCTTTTATGTTTGGGCACTGTAGATTCTTTACTGACTTCTAACACGTGGGATTTGATAGCAGGAATCCTGCAAGCACCATCCCTCCTCTGGCAGCACGTTTCCAAGTGTCTATGGGCTTCCACCTAAGTTCAACAATGATGTCCAGTTCCTTTTTCCTGCTCAAAACTCCCTCATCACACTGTGGAAAAGAGAAGGTGCCGAGTTATCTTGCTCTGTGATAAACCTGTGTTTTGAAAGTGAGACATTGAAACGGAGCAGCAAAGCACAGGGCCAGGGCTGGTGGGGCACAGCAGTGCCAGGCACTGCAGCACTGGTAGCACTAACATTTCCTTCTGTCTCCTCCAATTACACCACTGCTTTATCACGGGGTGCTCGGTGGCTGGGTGCGTAATCCCCGTGTTGTGTGTCCATAACACCATGTAATTGGGCCTAATGCAAGATTATTATCTGTGTGCATGCAATGCAGAGCCACAAACGGTGTGTCTGCAGCCTTGTAACGTTCCCAGGAGTGAATTACTGTCAGACTCCCCGATTACTGCTTCTCCCACAGCTGCCTGGTTTCCAGGCTCCTGTCCCCAGTGCAACCATACATCCAGTAAATGAGAACAGGAAATTTATTCCGACTTAACCAAGGCATCTCCAAGCATAATTAAGCCTCTCATGTAAATAGTTTTCTTGGTAATGTTATTTCTACTCAGAAGTGGGTGAACTGATGCAAAACCAGGCTGAACAGTCCACCCCAAGTTGCCACTGGAGCTCAGGAGGCAACACTAGTCTGTCCCTGGTAGTGCCAGAAGCACAACTTCTCCAAGACCCTAAAGCTTTAGGCTATGTGTGTGTCCTGGTGGTAAATAAAAATACATGAAGGAATCTTTTCACAGTTGTAGATGTGGGCTGAAACTGTGGAGCCTGTGCAAGATTAGACATCACCATCAGTATTTATGCACATAAAGAGGAGGATCTAAGGCCCTGTCTGAAATACTAGAGATGAAACAAACTTGGGTGACTGCATCTGCAGCAAAATTTAACACTAACAGTGACAGTACCTTAGATCTCTGTGTTAGCACATCCATGTAATTTGCTTTTAAGCCTCCCTTCAACTACATAAAAAGCCATTGCAAAGGGAAGAGACATTCTCTGGTTTCTGTATTCAAACAAGGGTTAAGCAAAGCAGTAACAGGTTTCAATTTCAGAACAGGGAATTTTCATTAGATATAGGGGAAATATTTCTTACAATAAGAACAGGAAAAATATAGGAAGGAGCTGGACAGCAGGTGAAACTTGTAATAAAAGACTAAATAAATTCCTGTCAGGAATGGCACGAGATTTGATGGGCCCAGAGCAGGACAGTAGATGACAACTTCAAACCCCTTCCAGCCCTTGCATATCACCCAATATAACTAACAGCAGCAATTCCAAAAAGGGAATCTAAATCTATATTTAGTAATAAAACCAAGACTTGAATTTTATACGCTGCCATAATTAATGTTTGTAATTAACTTTCAGATTGCAGGGCAAAAAGGAGCTATATTTCCAATAGCTGTAAAGAGCTATTTCTCACACAGGTCAGGAGGAATTTGCATTGAATTAAATATTTACTGCTTCTTATGGCCTCTGATGAAAAAGCAAAATGGCTTTGGCACTCTATCCCTCAGCACTGAGTACAGTCACCCTCGACTTTCAAGGCATCCAAGCTTTGCTCATTAGGCAACGTCCAAAACTCAACTGGATCTCTTCAGAGTTCTGGGGAGTCCTGAGTGCCTCTTGTACTCAAGCCTTTGATCTCCCCACAGACTGTTTAAGTTAAAGCCCACAACTACCATGTGGGCAGATAATGAAAGCAACTGATGCTGCACTGATTAATCCGTTACTCTCGACTGTTAGAAAACATAATGATCTCACAAGGGGCCTTATTCACTGACATACAGCAGCACAGCTCTGATCTGACGCCTCAAATTAGCAGCAAAAGCAATAACAGCTGGGGTTTTGTCTCAATATTTGTACCCAACTCTAAAATGAGTTGGCACTGTCTGAGTGCTATTTTTAAACACAATGTTAGCCCAGGCAAATAATGTTCTAAATAGTCTCCAGGTGACAAGCAAAATCCACCGAAATAAAAATAACTAGTTGCCAATTTGTGGTTTCTGTTCTAGTATGAGTCTTCTGACAGTGTGTTCACAACTGTTCTCATCACAGCAAGGTGAGAGGCTCTAGCATTGTTAACTTGGGAAGCAGACATCAGAAATATGACTATCTCAAGGACACAGAGGAATGAAAATGTTCCTTTTACAAATGTATGGAAGAAACAAAATAAATAAGCTTAGCATGAAATTATGCACAAAACTGCCAGCAGTGTTTACTGCTACAATTGCCCAGTTCTTCCCATTCTGTGGCTAATTTTAATTTGCATATGACTGTCAGATTTTAACTATTTAAGCCTATTATAAAGGCCAGATGTTTATGGCAGATTTTTTTTCCCCTTGAAGGCGTGAGATTACTTTCAAAAACATCAGGTTTTGGGGAAACTGAGTTATTATAATAAAAAATTCTTTGCTTAAAATGCCTGTTTTGTCACCTGGCAAGAACCAGGACGATCACATTTGCCCACAGTGATAACTTTGGGGTATATTAAGTCCTGTAATTGCTGCATTAAGTCTTGTTAGAGTCTGACTATGCCTTGGCTGTAGTCTCTGGGCCTGGTGAGCTCAGGAGCTGAAGCTCAGAGCAGGGGAGATGGAAAGGGAGGAATTCTAGCTATGAAAATGTTGGGCAAACTATGCAGCTAAAGAGATTGGAATTCTAGCTATGAAAATGTTGGGCAAACTATGCAGCTAAAGAGATCAGTGCAAATAGGTAAAAGAGACCAGAAAAAAGTCATACTGCCCTGCACAAAGGTTTTATCTATACAAGCAGGAGCAAAATTAAGAATTCTGGTGATTTATGGCCAAATCTTTTCAGTGTTACCTTTAGCCCTGCATTTATATTGAATGTGCAAATATAAATGTTATGCCTGAATTTCCAAGAAGAGAAGAGGAGAGGAGAGGAAGGGGAGAGGAAGGGGAGAGGAAGGGGAGGTAAAATAAAACATAATAAAGGTTATACAGAGAAAGAGGGTACAAAATTCATTGAGGTTGTGTATTAGATGTTAAATCAAGAATGTCATTCACATGGTCTTACATGAAATGTCTTTCTGCTTCCCCTTGAGGATGTTGCTCTTTCTGCATACAGAAAGATATAGCTGTTTTCCCACACAATCAAATCACCTCTATTAGCTGTACAAAATACAGGTAACCAGTTGCATCCCCCAACTCTTTCTAACATCTTTGCCCAGTGAGAGTTGAAAAAGCTTTTTTTTTTTTTCAGAAATTTCAATCAGCTTATCAATCTTTTACATGGCACTTAAATTCTAGGCAGAAAATACAAATTGAATTCAGCCAGAACGGAAATATAAAAGCATTGGTGCAAATACAAGAGAATGCAGGATGAAATTACTCTGCCACTACTTTATTTTTGAATTAAGGATTCTCCACTGAGTTAATTCTTCTAAACTCAAAAATGGCAAGTGAATCCTTGGCAGGCTTTTTTTCTTCCTTTTTTTTTTTTTTTCTTTTTGAATCAACTCTTTCTCCAAAGGCTCCATGTTTTTCAGTACACTGTACTGGGAATGCCTGCTGTGGCTCTAAATCCCAATTACATCCAGAATTTTTACTTGGACTCAGAGAAAGAAAAGTATTTCTGCAAACACTGTATAAATGTTTTGCATCATCAGGGTAGTTTTGATGTTTCTCTATGGTACCAAATTTCAGGGCTGATATTATTGCCTAGAACCACTGGGAACGAGTCCAATTGTCATAATACCCAGACCAACGTCTGCTGGAGTCAGAGCAAATCCCATTGCTGATTTCAGCAGGGAGTGAATCTAGTCACTGCAATCTATTTATTTAGGCATAGAGTTTCACAGGAGCCACAGCAATCAAAAATATAATTGTATTCCATTCCAATTACCCTCTTTTTTTTGGTAGATTCATTTGAAAATCTCTTGTGCAATGAATTAATATAATTAAACTTAAAATAAATACAATTATTTTACTTTACTATAAATTCATTGTTAAGTCGATATGGTTTTTTTGGGTTTGGGTTTTTTTTTTAGGTTATACAAAGATGTCTCATACTAAACATGGCTCTTGGTGTTGCCCAACTGCATGCTTGTCAGGTAATGTTGTTTATGGATTCTGTGCTACTCCTGACAAAATCAATGGAAACTGGACTGGGTTCTCAATGAATACTGAGGTCTGAAAACCTACCAGACTGCATTTATGGAAAAGATGAAAAAGAATCAACAAGATGGAGTCAGATTATACAAACCTTAAGTTTGATGCATCAGTTCTTCAGTAAAATAAAACAGTTTCTCAGGTCCCTGCCTGAACAGTTGTTTCAGTTCAGTCCTTTCTGAAGCTGAAGCAGCCTTATAAACATAATCCAATTCAAACTAACACGGTTCAACTCCATAATTTGAAAGGAGCAAGTAATTTTGGTCATTTGTTCAGGCTGAAGGCATTTAATGATGGAGATTTCCAGGTTAAAAGGTTTCAGCATTCAGTCAGCTGAGTGCTGCAGTTTTCTTACAGGACTCCACCAAAAGAAATTCTAAAGAAACTGATTAAATTTGGATCAGAAAGGAATGGTGCCATTCTTCCAAACAGTGCTTTACTTTGTCCCATCCTCAGTACACTGCAACCTTAATGCTACAGCCTTACAGTAAAAGCCTCTGTTTGACATCCTCCCCCTCCATGAGAACCACAGCCTTTTCATGCTGGTCCGCGTCACACGCCAGGGACAGAAAAGCCATTCCAAGTGGCACACAGAAATTAGTTGTATTTTCCAAGCTGGAAAAAGTGACAAAAATGATCTTCTGCATGGAAGGGGCTGTGTGACAACACTGGGTCTCCTTGGGTTGGTCGTTGTGGCAGCCTGTGGCCACCCCAGCTCCTGCCGCAATGCGGCACCGCCCGCGGGACTGCGGGTGCTGCAGGTCCAGGGCTGGCCACTGGGAACAAAGAGGGACGAGCCACCAGCCTCACGTGTGACAGGTACATGCACACGCAGCAAATGACACGGCACTGGTGGCAGTTTAGCCTGAGTGTCAGTAAAAAGGTTTTAGTAATACAGTGTACGAGGTGGGCGATGGGAATCCACGGGGCTGCCAGAACCTCGGAGTTGCATTTTCCCCCAACAGCAGAACTACCAGGTCCTGCAGGCAAAATAATGCCCCTTATTCCTCTGGCCAGAGTAGCTGCTCTGATTTCAGTGTCTCAGCTGTCCCTCAGCTCCCAAGGCCATGGCATTTCCACTGGGAGAGAGCAGCAGGAAGAGATCTTCCATCACTCCAGCAAGAGGACAACGGGCATGGAGCGGCACTGAACTGCAAAGGCAATTCTTGCCTTTAGACAGCAGAGGAAGGAAAAGAACCAAATCTTTCAAAGAGAACACTTCACCTTGACTGCCAAAATTGCCTCCCCAAAATGCAAGACAGTCAGAAGATATTTGGGAATAATTTTATATTCTAATAGTATGTGATGCCTCTAACTGCAAATCACACATGCTGGAAATCAAGGCTAATATACAGGCTAATTTAAATCCACATGAATGAAATAGGGAATGTACACACGCTCTGTGAATTTAGACTTGCATGTATGAACAGTTGTTAAGAAAAAGTTACATTTATAGAGGAAAGAGATGCTTTGAAAGAACAAAGACTACACGTAGTTTCTAGACAAGGGCAATTACATGTTTCTTGGTGAAGCTGGAAAGGGATCTGCTTTCCATCAGGATTGTATTTTAATAAGACATCAGACAGCACTTGCGTGCATCACGCAAGAAAAAGGTCAACATGTTTAAAAAAGCCTATCTTTCCAATTTTTACATTTCTCCCAAACACCACCTTCCCATGAGAAGCAGCACTACCTGCTCGTATTCATGCATGCCTATGCAATACAGCTAAGAAACCATAACAATTGGAATAGCAAATACTCACGGCGTGTCACTTGCGTTCAGTCCACAGAGTGAAAAAGCGCAAAATAAAATATACACAGAAAGAAACTTGATGCGCTCATGATCTGTTCAGGGATACTCTACCTTAGCTAAATAAAAGGAGTCAGACATTGCCCATACAATGGTTGTACCTCTGCAAAATCTGCATGCACGCAAAATAAAATGTACCTGCCATGGTGGATGGTCTGTCCTAACCGTTTCAGCCTAAGTGCGACCGAAGCGCCTCACCTGGTTTCACGCCCTACCCGTGGACGGGAAGACGGGGTGTCTTGCAGACGGAATGGACCCAACCCTTTTAAGACACCGCTGAAATTGCCCAAGGAGCCAGTAGGAAGCGTGGGGGTGCCTGCGGCGGGGGCTACCCCCTCCCCAGAGCCCGCCCAGCCCGCAGCCGCCTCTTGCACCAACAGGGGCTCCTCGGCGGCCTTCGGGCGCTGCCGCAGAGATGCTGCATTGCGGCAGTTTATCGATCGCGGGAGCCAAGTCCAAGGCTGAGAGCCACGAGCAAGACCTGCTCTCCCACACTCCCTTCTCCCAACAAAGCCCGTGCGGTGTCAGGCACAACTCAAGATTCTGATGGCGAACAGAGACCTTGCTGGGTATGTGCTCCTACACCCCTCCAGCACAGCCATCAGCTTCTCTCCTATTTTACCCTCAAAGAAATCCCACTCCGAGCACTTCCAGACCACTGATGTCTCACCCCACCCAGCACTGTGAAGATAAGGGGATCTGTGCAATCTTTAGGAATTAATGGAATGACTGTTCCCTGTTTCCTTCAATGGTTTTGTGTAGCCATTGATGTTTTTTCAACTGACCGAGCTGTTTTCTCACACCTCTAAAACACTGAAGAGCAACCTGGTACATCACAGCAAAGGTTTCTGGATGACCTTAGAGCACCTTAAAATTTGTTTCTAAGGATCTGTAGATGTCCCAAGTGTGGTCATCCATCACTCATACAGCCAAAGACAATGAATTCAGATTATTCACCCCAAAACAGAAATGTAAGAAATGTGATTCCACTTCAAAAATATTGAACCAGTTAATGTGAAATTGCTTCATTTATGATAACTTAATTAACATAGAAATTGTGATTATTTGTCTTCAAATGACTTCGACATTCTTCTATACTTCCACCCTTAAAGCAGCTCTTAAATTTTCTTTTTTTTTTCTTAAACCCAGAACTGGATATGTTACATAAATAAAGTCTAATCTATACTAATCATATGCCTTTCTTTTTCAAGTTTGAAAAATTATTTTTCCCGATTTAACCATAACATACATGCTTTTGTCATTACATATACTTGCACACATATATACTTACATTATATACATAACCTTGTGAACAGCAGCAAAAAAAGACACAATTTGATCTCTGGGTGAGAAGTTTCTACCAATGCTTTGTTTTATGGGTGCAGCTGTAGTTATCTACCTCACTTCCAAGCTAACTACCTACACATTATTGATTAGATTTCTAATTTACTATAGGCACAGTATTATTGTCCCAGCCTAAAACATTGGATTATGCCAGTAATAAGTAAGGCATAGTACCCTGATCCCTGCAGCTACAGTTTAAGGTTAAATATTTGACACCTTGCTTGAACTGGGAGCTCAGCAATGCTAGTATGCAGAGCTCCCATTGTAATCTTGTTCTCTCTTTCCAGAGAAAGAGAGTTCTGAGTCCTCCCTTGTATAAAGACTGGCTGCGGGTCGGAGCCTCTGTCCGTGTTGTTGTACTTAGCACGGTAGAGGGACAAAAGCAATCTCTGAGAAACACAAAAATGCTGAGGTCATAAACAATGCCTTTAATTGCATGCCGGAAAAAAGAAGGGACCGTTAAGTGATTTGAAATATTTTTTGAAATCTTCGTTTTTCGCTGCTGTGGTGACTGACCCCAGAGCAAGAGGGGATTCCCGCGCACACCACCAGTTCTGCACCCTGAACAGTGTCACAGAAGGACTGAGGACATCCTGGGGTATCTGATACTGATATCACAGAACCCTGTGCTACAGAGACATGCAGCCTCCTCCCCCAGCCAAAGAGGCTGTTGATGCTGACAGAATTACACCCAGCTACTGTAGTATCGTCATCCTGCTGCTTTGGGGAGTCATATAAACAACCAACTGCAAAGTACGGCATAAAATGACTGTTCATCTGCCTTGAACTCGCTAAGTTCCCTCAGAACTGTGTCATCACCTCAGCTTTACCAGCAAGGAGTTTTATTCCCATCCTGGTCTTCAGCCCAGCTCTTGGTTAAGGTGTTGAGCCACGTGTCTGCATTAAATACACAGTTGAGTGTCCTCTGGATTAAGTCGTTCACATTCATTCGACTTTCAACAGTCAAAATGCTTGTTCTACATCTTTTATATTACTGATGAAGAAACTATATTAGTCAAAGGGGAGGGAGGGCAGGTCACAAGATGAGCAGAGCATGCAAATGAAACAACTAATATCATGGCAGAGGAGGTTTGCCAGAAATCTGTGTCTCCTGGAGTTTTGACTTTGGAATCTCTCGGAGCAGTGACTGCAGCACCAATGAAGGGCTTAAACCATACAACCCATAAAGGCTGGGCTTCTTCAAAAAGCATATAGGTCAGTGATTCATGAAACCAATAATTCTAACCTGGCACTGCTCTTATCTTGATAAATTCTGCAGCCGGTACGGCTCCAGGCGATTCTTAAAGGGAAAAAACCCCTCCAACCTAATGGGGCAGGGAAGGAGAATGAGCACAGCATTCAACTACTACATATGCTCCAGGAAAGGAAAAATCCATCTTTTCTAAATATGTAACACAATTAGGGACCTGCACTGAGGACCGAGAGGAATGTTCATCAATTTGCGAGGACATGCCTGGAATGCGGCAGGATTAGCAAAATCATTGATCAATGAATTTATGCAAATATATTCTCCCCGTAGAAGAGAGAGAGTTACATTACATCTGTAACAGGCACCAGTGATTTTCAGAGACCCTCTTTTAGCCACCCGTATTTTATCTTGGCTGGTCTTTGATAGAAAGCCTGTCACCATGGTGCCATCTGGACAGTGTTCCCTTCACCAGGCTGTACTTCCAACCTCCCATTTGTAATCTGCTGCAAACAGAGGTTATCTCAGCCTTCACTTCCACATCTCGAGCGGCGACACCAGATCTCCCATGGACATGTATCAGCAAATAAAAACATTTCTTATCAAGCAACCATGTAAGCACCCCATCTCCCCTCCATCAATTCTCTGTGCTGATCATGCATCTCATTTCCCCAGGGTCCACTGGGGGGGGGGCAGTGCCTTTCTAAAAGTTCACCAGAAAAAGGCATTTCTGCAGTTAATCTTATCTCTGATTTATATAATGAAACTGTAGTAATAGCAGCCAGGTTCTTCAGGAGCGCTTCTCCTTCCCTCACAGACCTACAGCGACACAGGAAGAACAGGCAAGGTATAAACTCCAGGACAGTCTAATAAATAGCAGAGCAAGGAAAAGTGGAAATTCCCATTTGCCCGCTGACACCTCTGTGTTCCGAGTGCATCGTTGCTAAATTGCCAAACCAACTGCTGTTCTTCCTCTGGCCTAATTTGTCTGTGAGACAAGCTCAACACAGAAAGCTGAGGATACTCTTAGACGTCAAATTCCTTGGTTTTCACCTAATTTTACCTGACAGATAGATACTTCAATTACTCATACAGTGCCAGCGGTTACTCCCTTCAGTTTTTTTTTTACTACACATATTATTTACATGTTGACTGATAAAGTAAATAAAGATTTTAAATTACTTTTATTAATTTACATAAATTTGAGCTAACATACACCCTTGGGTAAGAGAAAAAAAACTCAAAGAACAAAAAACCAAAACCAAAAAAAAAAAACCAAACCCACAAGAAAACCAAACCAAAACCCCCATAATTTTAATTTCTCTGTATGAATAAGTACATCAGCCATGCACATCATTTTAGATAGAATTCTCATTTTCATTATTGTATTTAGGCATTTTGGTATCAGTTATAGGAACACAATTTACAGAGTTCAAATTTGATCCTGATTGCCTCAACTGACCATAATTTCCAGCAAAATAGAGGAGGAAATCACATTTGTGTGGCATTTTCAGGCTTTCATTAAGCAATGACATCTCATATATTTAGAATTATGTCATGACTTTCATTCCCTGTCTCTCCAGGTTGGAAAAGCAAATAAAAATCTTCTGTCTAGTTAAGACATGCCCAGAATAGCAGTTTGCAAATAAGTAAAACTGACTACATAACTGAGTGTTCAGCATACAGAGGTAACCCTAGGAACAATTAAATCGTGGCTGTAGCACAAAATATTAATTCCTGTTCAGAAAAGTTCTTAAAAGTTTGATATGACAATAGGTAGTGAGCATTAAACGCACACTCCATCCATGACACCTTCATCAGAAACTGGACTAAATCTTTCATGAAACGGAATCTTTTATAACAGCAACGCACTGGATCGAAACAAGGAAAGCAGGAATAACCCTATTCCACTGGTAAGATGCTTGCAATGACCGGATGTGTCAGACAATGCACAGAACTGGGGGCTGCAGACCAGACTGGTCTGACAGATCGTGCTGTGTCCCGCTGAACATGGCTCGGGGTCAGAGCAGAGCTCGGAAACGCCAGCGCAGCCCTTGGAGTTCTGTGCTTCTGTGGGTTTGTCATGGAGCAGGAACAGGAGTGAGGCAGAAATATTTGGGAGAGATAAGGTTCTATATACAAACACTGACACAACAACTTTAATTTCTAAGACTCCTATCATTTTCGTTTCAAGATTTCGCAGATGGGAGGGTGGCGTGTTTTCCTTTATTACACTTTGCAATCAGAATTTTTTTTTTTTTTTTTTAAGATAAAATATTTAGGGCTCATTTGGAATTGAAGTTGCAAATATTTGGATGCCTGTATTTGTACTTTTTCAGTATTATTTGTGAAGGAACTGCCACGATTTTTCAAGTGTCCACAGTGGAACGGTGGAACCCCGCGTGCGTAGTTCGTTGCTACGGACTCAATGCTCTTTCACTTCAAAAAGCAGGTGAGCTCAGGAAGGAGGATTTTCAGACACAGTGCTATTGTGTGAAAGACCTACAGTTAACATGACTAACAACAAACAACCCCCCAAATCATTCTGTGCTAGCTCTATACAGCAAGAACTCATTTGCCGTCTTTAATAGAATCCTACCCGCAGACCTCCCAGGATTAGCTCTTGGTAGGATAAAATCTTGTGCAACAAACAGAATGTGTTCAACCTCCGGTCCCTCTGGCTATCATTATGAAGCAGGAGCAAAAACAGCTTTTACAATATAAAAGAAAGAAAATACTCCACCTAAGTTGTCAACAGTGCCTCGTAATTCTTTCTGTGCTGCCCACATGGTATAACTGCCATGTCACCACACAGTTTTCAAGCTACCCCAGAGAGACAAAACAATAATAAATAAATTAAAGGGGATTTGCTAAATTGAGTTCTGTTTCTTACTGAGAAAAATTGTTCAGCTCCTCCAGTCTAATGACAATAGCGTGTTCAGTCACTCAATATTACTAGTTTATCCGGTCTGAGCTTGTTGAACCACCTTGAAATTAATTCCTTTTATTCACGTATCCTAAGGGACTGGAGGTGAAATTCTGAGCTCTCAAAGAGTTTCATCTCCTATCCTTCATAATATTGCACATTTGGAAATAAAGCTATGGACTAATTTCTAATCTACAATGATATGAACATCATATGGTCACACACCATAAGGAATACAGGCCAGGTTCATTTTGAAGACTGCTCTGGGGTGGTTTGGTTGGTCTTTTTTCTAATAATCTTTTTGGAGTTTTTTAATAATGTTTAATCATGCTTATGGCTACACTAATACATATTTCTCAATAATACTGTTATCGCCAAATATTTGCCACAGAACATAAGAAAAAACTAAGCAGAGCAGAAAGCCTTCTCCTACTAAAAATAGCTTTAGTTAGTGAAGGTTTCACACCAGTTTTCTTCCACTTTTCTGTGACCTTCTATTCCAACAGGTCATAAGACAGTTAATAGCTGTTGCCATTCATTTATGAATATATGCACCTTTTACATTTTATTATTGTTTTAGTTGTCTCACACACCTTTCTACATCTTGGAATGCAAGACCAAACCCACTGAAATATGCTTTATCGTCTTATAAAAAGGGGGAAAGGAAGTATGGGGAAAAAAAAGGGGAAAACCAGCCCCAGTGCAGAACTACCAGGAAAGGATGTTTAAGTGCCAGTTCTGTGTGTCATTTCTCAGGCATCATTCTCACCCTGCTGCAGGGGCAAAGACAATCCACAGAAGGCACCAAAGCACTTCATACTCAACATTTTTTCATCTTTTAACCCAAACCTCAGAGTCAGCAGTAACACTTGGCGCCTGCATTAGGTGAGACCATAGGATCAGGGACATCTTTCATGGCATTCCAAACACAGAGGCTCATAAACACACAAGTGATAAAAAGCCTGTGTTTGCACTGGGAGCTGCATTGCCCTGGTCTGATCCAAGCTGCAGCTGAAGTTCACAACTCACTGCACCACATCAAGTACTGAAATCAGGCACAATTTCAGCATCATTTTCATCTCTACCTCTGTGCTATTTTTTGGTACAGGAACATGTTCATAACACAAACCCAAGAAAATAAAAGTAGTTAAATGAAAACAATTTGTGGATAAACAGAAATGACACGGACCATGGCGTGCTCTTCCCTTTGAAGGATAATTGCACAACTTCCTTCTCTTCCTACAGCTACTGAACCGCAAAGCTCCTTGCACTCATCATTTTTGAGGAACTCAAGGTGAGTGAAAAGTGTGATCCAGAATTCAAAATGTTTCTACAAAAAACATTCTTAGTTTATGTTTGGATTAATGCAAAGCACTTCATCTCTGCCCCGAGTTCGCGACAGAATTTTGAATTCTGTAGACGGGCGGCGCGCGCAGAGAAAAGATGTAGGAATGGAAACATTCAATATCAGAAAGGTCACAAGATTTCGATAACGTAAAGAGGAAATACATTATTTGGTACCCTTGCAAACTATTCAAACAAGTAATTAAGGGGTTTTTTTGCCAGAATCGTTAAATATTTTCCACATATCACATTATAGGTTAAACTCTATCTGCGCAAAATGCACGGTGTATCTGAAATGATGACATGTGGTTTCACTCGTTAAGGTTCTTTGATGGTTCAGATCATTTTAAATTTTAACACTTAGGACTATTTTACAACTGAAGATATGATATTCTCTGGGGCATTTAGCAAATTTATTTTGATAGAGAGATCAAATGCTCAGACTTTGAAGAACAACATGGAAAAAAAGTCGTATTAGGTTGGAAGCATAAAACTCACCATTTGTGACTGCAAGAAAAATAAGTTCAGAAATAGATACTATCAATCTCTTTTCTCATTTTTAGAATTAAGATTGATTTTTCCTGTAGCAGTGTCTGTGCTGAAATTAAAAATGCATTAAAGAACTGATTATGATGTATTTTATATATCCTCCTCTTCTCCCACCCAAAAATAACTGGCATAGAATTAACCAATTAAAAGCAGAGAGGTAAATAAACTAATTCAACATTTCCTACATCCCAGGGAGAAGGGATGAATTCTCAGCAACTTCTGCAGACCCTGCAAAACTCAGTATTTTACAGAAAAAGGCTCCATTTATTGTCCAGCCTATTTCAGTGAAAGATATAGCACAGTCTGCTGTCAGGGGAGGACTGATTCACTCTCTGCAGATATGGAAAATTAGTCCATCAAAAAAAAAAAAAAAAGAAAAAAAGCAAAAAAAGCCAATTTTTAAAGGAGTTCATTTTTTTTTTCTTTTCTTCCTTTCTTTCACCACACAGTAGACTTTTCAATTTGACAGACAAGTAAAACTTTATAGTGGTAACGCATTACTTTTCCTGAAAAGTGCTATTAAAATAGAATTCGAACAATACTCTTGAAGATGTAAGTTCCCAGACAAGAAACTCATCAGAAACCTACTGCTAACTCAATACGAGCAACACACTGATCAACATCAGTGTGCCAGCCTGGGAGACAGAGGGGCCAAAGGCACCTCAGCTGGCCATGACAGGCACAGCTGCCACTCCCGGGTCCCTCAGACCGCTGAGCTGGTGCTCACACTGGTGCCACAACTCCTTGAGCACCAGCACAAGGTGGGCAGAGCCCCTGGGGAAGAGTTCCCTGTATTGTCATATGTGTGCTCAGCTCCCTGCGGTGTGTGGCACAGGGTTGCCCGTACACCCCACTGCCCTGCCCCTACACCCCACTGCCCTGCCCCTACACCCCACTGCCCTGCCCCTACACCCCACTGCCCTGCCCCTACACCCCATACTCTGCCTGCTCTCAGCAGCCAAAGGCAATGTCGTGACTCTGCTGAGTCTCCAGGTGCCAGGAGCGTGTGAGGCAGGTGCTTATTTTAACCACCTACCATTTGCTGTTTCATCCCATGTAATTTAAGGGCAAGCTCTGCAGCAATCTGGGCAGGCCTTCTCTGCTGTACTTAAGCGTGTACTGTGTCAGTGCTGGTCCAGCACCAACTCCAGGTCACATGCCGAGGGCTTCAGTTTTGGAGGGATCATGTGTTACCCCCAGCTCCTTCCATTTCGGCTTAGAACTATGTGCTTTCACAAGTGTTAACACTCAGCTTTGCAGGGTTAACTTGGAGGTGGCAGGAAAAGCTTTGTATCAGTTCATACAGTGAAAACCTATTCCAGAAAAGGTCTTTAAGTGAACGAGTAACTATTAGTAATAAGCAAATTATCTGCTCAGATACCGAGTTCTGGATAACACTGGATTTACATTACAATGACTGTAATGTAAATCTAATATGCTGCTTCTCTGTTAGAGTCAGCTTGCACTGTCAAAGCCTTTGCTTCTCTTTCCCTGGTATGTGCTGCAGCTTTAACAGCCGACGTGTAAAGTTTGTGGTACATGAAGAGCACAACGTGGTGTTATTTCAGCCCTCGGAGAAGGATCCTCCCCAAAAGCCAATGACTGCACTGAACAAGCCTGCCAAACGCCCGTCTCTCCTCCCTCTTACATACAGAACACCTTTCAAACAGCTTTTTGTCTAGGGCAATGGTCAGATATCTCAGAATATTGTTCCCCACGAACCTGTTACCCGTCCACTGCTCGGCATTAGGCAGCCCCGGGCAGGTCAGTGGCTGCAGAGCACACATCGGACGCACTTGGAATGCTGCTGAAGCCCATCTGTTCCACGCAGCAGCGAGCACGGCAATATCTCTGCTCCTCAGGAGCGGCAGCGGAGAACTCGTCTATTGTGCTTTAATTAGCAATAACCCCAGCTCGGGGGGGAATGCGAGGTTTGGCTTTGCCACCTGCACCAGGGGGCCGAGGTGGGAGCCCCCAGACTCAGCCAGCACTGCAGCACGGGGACAGCCACCCCCCCACCGCCCCAGCACCGCACACCAAGTCAACTCACAGGATCTCCAGGTCGCGCAGGGCTCGGAAGGCTCCATCTTCGATGCAGCTGATCTGGTTGTTGTCCAGTTGCCTGCAGGAAGGAAGGGAGAGGAGGATGAAGGCTGGTAACGGGCAGAGCTGTCTCGGAGCGCCAGGTTGGGGCTTCCCCGTCACCGAGGTGTCCCTCCACCCCCTCGCAGCGCCTGCTCAGCTGCCACGCTGCTGCTGGGGCTCTGCTCGCGGCTGTCTGACAGCGCTGCACGATGCCGCACACTGAAGCCTGTCAGGTCTCAGTAAATATTAATTGCGCCTTTTTTTTTTTTTCCCCTTCTTTTCTTTTTTTCTTTTTTTTTAAGGCAGAAGGGAGTAATTTCATTACATTAGGGCATCCAATCCATTATGAGCTTTTACCGTCATGTCACTGAAACAATTTCATTAAGCTAAAGGCCTGTAAATCATTGGAGGTCACTGTGCTGCCCTCCGTGACCTCCCAGAATGCCGTTTTTTCTTTTACTGGAAGTTGGAGTCCTCTGTCCTGACAGTACTAAATCTCCAGGCTTTATCTACCCAAGAGCTGTGAGAGTGCATAGGGAATATACCAATTCCAAATTAGACTCAACTAATCTAATTTTATAGTCTTTTTATTATTCTAAGCACCAAATGTCTGTGGTGGTTCGATGCCTCTCTGCATTGTTACTGGTCCCATCTGGTAGCCCGTTCTATTGAAAGATTTCTGACTAAATACAGATCCTGTCTAACTGCATCAGGGAGAGCAATCCAGTGACAAGAAGCATTATACACACGTACACTTAAACCACTATTTTGCTTCAAAATGTGTAATTTAATATTTGGATGGCGGAGTTCTCTCATTTGTCTCCCTGTACGTGTATGATTTAAATGTATTTTGCAATATGTGTGGACACAGCAGTGCAGCTACATCTGTCTCTTTTGCTTAAAAAAAATTAAAGTTGGAATTTAAAGTTCAGTGATTACATTTTCTGACATCTGATCCCTTAAATTTTACACTCGAAGAAATAAAATTACATATCTAGCTGCGTCTAAGTAAAATATCTGCATTTCATGAAAAAACAGAGGCAAGCTCCTGACTTTACACGATATTGCCCTTTGCACAGCATAAACTTTAGATCTGGTGAGGCAGAGATCTATTGTACTGTGCATGTAAAATGTTATGAACAAAGATACAAAGATTGCATTGCTGTGCCTGTTTTCTATTAAATGTATATATATGGAAATACAGCAAATATATTATACCCACGTATAATACAGTTGTATAGTTTGACCAACTTCTTTCCATTCATTTGTTGTATCTAATTTTTGGTCTACATAGAGATTTGTCATCTTACTATACAACAGAGCACAGACAGAGCAAATACAATCTTTATGAATTCCTTTAAAGATTGAGTTTGATCTACTAACACTGAACATTTTGAGTATGGATCTATTTGACACCTATGGGAAACTCGCCTTTGTGCTGTAGTGTGGTGTCAATGAACAGCACGTTTTTTATGACTTAAAGCACAGGAAAACCCATAGACACTCTAAGGTCTACTAAAAAGCTTAGGAAGCATAAAGCCCAACTAGGGTTTCTCCCAGCTCTTGTAACTTTGGAGAACTTGGTGAATTTGGCAAACCTCCAGCAATGCCTCCTATACCAGCAGACACCGGGACAAACAATCATCCAAAAGGGATTTTTCTCTAAGAGTTCATGCAGAGCACATATGCATGTGTAAGTAAATGTATACACACATATTTATGCTCTCCCTGTTTCTCTGACCACCTCACAAAGAGGCTAAAACCTCTATATTTTCCAATGCCAGGAGGGCCTTTGGCTGCTGAATGGCTTCTGATACCCCTGTTTAATTCTGTGGGTTGTCAAAAATTTGTGGCTCAAACAGAAAGGATGGTGCATTTTCAAGAGGAATAAACTTCATATGAGTTCAATATATCGCTGTTATATTTATATATAACGGTTTATATTTATATTTAATGTTTATATTTAACTGTTTGACTAAGTATTTTACACTTAGCTCTATTAAGCATAAAGTTGGCACATGCTAGCACGATGAAGAGAAAGAGAGCTCAACTTGAGAATCACCTCTCCCTCTCCTACGGGAAGCACTGTATACTGCATATTTTTATTTCAGTTATAACATTGATTTTTCCGTCAAATACACTAAAATAAGCAAATAAACCCAGTGTGCTAGTCAGAAAGCCTTCTGATTAAAGGGTTTCCTATGTGGCTGTTGGGTTTTTTTAAAAATACACTACTCTCATAGATTGATTTTTGTTGAAGAAGCGTAATCATCATCTTAATCATATTTCCAGAGGTCCAGTCATGCTGGTGCTAACAACCAGGTTTAGTCTGTGTGATCGATGTGCAGAACACAGCAAGGGAAACCTCCAGATGCTCAGAAGACACACACTTAGCAGGATGGTCAGTAAATAGGGAAAATATTCATTAGTGAGGCACCCTGGTTCTGTGGCCCATGAACTAAATCTGCAGAGTCTCTGAGAGAGATCCACACGTTTAGTGTTCCTCTGTCCCAGAGCTCACGTCTCCTGAAATCTATCACCCCAACACTTTCACATCTGCCTTTAATGCAAAGCATGAGATTTTCTTCTCAAAAGGAATAGAACTGTTAGTTGTTCTAAAATCAGGCATGGCTTGTTTTAAGACCCTCCACCTCCCCATTTACTTCTCCGTGTGTAAAGATGGAAATCCTGTTTCTTTGCATCTGTGCAACACCCTGGTGAGTGGTTCAGTCAAGACCAGAGACTTGAGAGTTTAAAATCTAAACACTTCCTTCTTTTAAAGACAACGTGTTAAGTTTAAAGATTTGGGAAAACTTTAGGTAAAGTCTTACAGAAAGGCAGAGACAGGTGTTCAGCACATACTTTTACATCCAGGAAGACGAAATAAAACCCCTGTGATGTGGGCCAGCAGCCAGATCACATACCCAAGTGCGGGTAGGCTGTACATGCAGCTCATCAAGGGGCAGAACAGACATGCCTGACATTTTTTGAGAGGAACATCTTACCTGAATAAAACTAACCATATGCAGAGAAAGTAAAAATTTGATTTAAAATTAAAAAAAAAAGGGGGGGGGGAAGCCAGTATTTCAGAACAGGTGGCACATACATTTCCCTGGGGAACAGGTGACACTGCTCCCATTTCTCCATCGCTGCCTTCTGAATGGAGCACTCACACACACAGAGCTACCTGGGACACAGATCAGCTGCTCCAGGCTTACAGGGAAATTTTAAAAGTGGTCTTGGCCAGCAGAAGCCTTGATTCAGATTTAAATGCCACCTCTAGCTGTCAGCACTCACAGCCATTCCAGAAAAACTTTTCCTGAAGATTACAAACAGGATGTTATGTACACAGAGGCACAATGTATTGGTGACAAAGGGTCAGACGACAAAAACTCAGAATTTAAGGGAATTTTATAATGGACAAAATCACTTTTTGTACCTCGATTTACTCCTGCCTTTTGAAGGAACACAGCTCTAAGCTCATATCTTATCTAAAACTACCAGGTGATTCGACTGCCTCTGAAGGAAACAGTGTTCTCACGCTGAAGAAGTGAGCTACTGCACTTAAAAGAGGCTGAAGGATGAATGAAACCACAGTCACTGAGCTGTGTGAAACAGCCATGCAGTGGCACGTTACAGGAGACACAAACCGAGGCAAAGACAAATAAACACCACCAAACTTTGAACTTCCAAGTTTTGCTAAGTGACATGGATAACTAACCTCAGTTCGGGTGAAAGTGTTCGGGTTAAATGCCAAATCTCTCACGGGTTACACACAAAGCACTGGACTGTCCAGAATGGGTCCTTGCTCCAACGTCACTGAGCTGAGATCCCAGCCTGGGAAACCCAGCAGCTCCCTGTGATTGAATTATCATCCCTGACCTCACCTAAGAGGCTCCAGGGATCCGAGATCTCCATGACAGGCAATTAGCAACCAGACAATGAGAACAGATAACAAAGAGCAATACCAGAAGACCTCAGAGAAGGGAGCAAAGCACTCAAGCAAGGCAAATATTGAATGGGCAAAAGGGATTTAGGTGGAGTGTGACACAGACAAATGCTTATAAAAAATGCAAGAATTTATGAAACCATTCAGAGGAAAAAGCATCTTTCACAGGGTAGGGCTATAATATATAAAGCCACATGTATTATGATCTGCCTCTAAGCAGGGCTCAATAGCCACAATCAGTTTTTACTAAAAAGCAGGAAAATTATGTGACTAAATCGTATGCAACTGATTGATCACTGTCAAACTTTTAAATGATGGTTTTAAAAAAAAAAACAAAACAAAACTAAACTTGGATACAAATCACCTTTCTAAGAAATGAGGAATGTGTCCTAATGGATTTTTATCACAGGAGAGTCTAGGGCTTGGCCAAGACACCACTTTAAGTGTCTAAAACACTTCCCTGACAGAGCGTAACTCCAGCTTATCCACCCAGACTTGAGCATTAGCTATCCTACACTACAGTTACATTTACAACAATATTCACAAGGAATAGGGTTTTACAATGTTGATATGCTTTTGCCATTTGAAATAATCCTTTAAATATTGAGCCCTGAAGGTTTTGCTCACAACAATAAGGAATATTTAATTTTCAAATGCATTTGAGAGACAAAAATCCACAGCGACAAAACTGATATAATTGTTATCATGCTACCAGCTTTGAGATATTTTTTTAAAACATAAAACTATTCTAAAATATTAAAGAATTCAAGTCATGCAGAGGGAAATTTTCCAAAACTGAAATAATCTCATCTTTTATTAACATTAAAAATCAGTTAGTGTTTAAAACCCTACATTGTTATTAGTAGCAAGGTTTTCTCACAGTACACCAACTAACCTGTGCCTATATAAGAGCTTTCAGTATTTTTTCTCCAATTAGCCACACTCACATTCAGGAAGAAGAGGCCCTTCAAGTATCAGCATTTCACACTAATGAACTATATAAGCAGTGTTTTGTACTTTATTCAGTGAGGGATTTTTTTTCGCCATTTTCAAACACTACCAAGGCCACTACAGAGCTTGAGTGCTAATCTGTTGTTTAATTACACTCTGCCAGTAGTTAAATTACTATAACCTCTTCCTATATTTTGCCCAAAATCTATTAAATACTTAAACAAAAGCCTGCATTAACAAGTAGCATAATAAACACTGTTCAGGTTTCTTTGCTTCTCACATTTCACATGTTTAGCATGAAAAAGCAGTGTTATAATAGTTGCATATTTAAGAAGGTTCTACAGTTACAGATACAAAATTACGATTATAGATGATATCTACTGTTGGAGATCTGAAAATAGGCAAGAGCCATCACTTAATTAATAAAAGATTTGCATTTTTAACCAGAAATACCCATATTAAAGGTCTTGTATCACTAAAGTATTTAAAGGAATTGTCAATAGCCATTTCACAGGAAGGCAAATTCACTGTAACTTATTATAGAATCATTGTTAGAAAAAAGAATTATTTTAGTTAATTATATCTCCAAAATAACCTCTATTTGGGTAAAATTTTTCCCAAACCTTTTCCATTTCATTTCTAATACTAACTAATGGGTCTCTGCCATCCCTTTCCTGTAAAGTTTACACTATAATACTTAAGCTCTTCAATAACCTGTAAGAATTAGATACACCCTATAACATTTAATGTTTTAATATAACTTTAAGAATATTAAAATCTCTCAGGAAAGTGAACCAACACATCTATGTAAAATTTCTCACATACCAATTCAAAGTCCTTATCCTCAAAATGATTGATAAGGAAGCCCCAATAAATGGGAAGAGATGGTTCTTTTAAGTAGTATTAAATTCAATTACACTAAAATAATATGAAGCTCTTTTAAAGTGGCTTTTAATGCATTTTTTCACATTTAATTTTTACTCTTTATAGAATGATTTTAATGAAGCATCAATAAGAGCTTGCTTATATCAGAAAATTGAAGAAAATTGATACAGCTGCTGTGATCGAGCTGCAACCTCTCCCTCTGAGATTTCTATATGTGTTCCAAAATTCCTTTTATTTTGTTTCCCCAAGATGTGGTTTTGCCAAAAGTCATGGCTGAAGCTTTGTGCAGAAACAGCTCATCTGCCTGAAATAATTGGGCACAGTCACATTCTTCAGTTTTCACACCCTACCTGTGCTGCCAGGTTGTTAAATTCAAAGAGGGAGGGATATCTGATTCGAAGGGGAAGAGTTGCTTATAAATAATTATTCTGCAGACTATTCAGAAGTATTAAAAATTTACTCTCAGTATTTGTATTACATAAACTTACAAATCAAAACGCTGCCGCCGAAAACCAGCCATCAGATCAGCTTAAAGCAAAACCCGAGTGGTAAATGAACATGGAGACTACTCCTGCCACTTCCCACAAGGACAAATGCACAAAACCCCAAGATTTCCTTTCGATATCAGGTGCTTTAGAACAATTTTTTTTCTTTTTTTTTTTTAACTCTCTCTGGTTGCTGATGTAACAAATAGTGCATACCAAGCACAGAAATGGCTGTCTCCATAGCAATTGGGGCAGGTTTTGTGGTTTCCTTAGTTACTCTTGACTGATAACCATCTGTTGTTCTCCTCTGCCATAGCCCCAAAGGGGAAAAGGGGAAGAAATGAGGAAGATAAAATGGGCGTTCGAGAAGACGAAAGTTATTTACTGTGGTGGTTTTTACACTTTTAGACGGTTTGCACTTCCTCAAATTTTTATTTATTGTTGTTTTCAGTTCACAAGTGTCAAATACCAAAAGCAAAGAAAAGTTCTAGCTCCAAAATAACACTAATCTAAATGTTACCTTATTAATAGGAAATCATAATAGGGAATCAGACTAGGAATATTAATAGGGAATCATATCACTGGGGATGTTACTATGAAAGTAGGAAATTATATAGAGCACTTATATATTAAAAAATCAGATATTTAATCTAAATCTAGCAGAAATTTGTTATGTACCAAGAGAGGTGGAGAAGGCCCAGGTGGTCACACCCCCCCATCCCAGGTGGAATGAGATCACGAAGGAAGTGGTACCTTCCACCCCTGACCTGCAGCAATGCCTGACCTCTGTTTACACATTCGTGGCTGTTGTTTCCATCAAACCTTGAGCCTCTTCCTCCCCTCCTGGCAGGGGGAAGTGAATCCACAGGGCCCAGGCTGCTGTGCCTCGGGGACACAAGTGAACCTACCCCGCTGCCTGAGGCAGGGGGCAAGATGTGCTCTGTGAGCAAGGGCAGTGTTTGCACAGGCTCAGGTACCATCATGGCATCACTTGTGTGGGACTAACAGCACATAAGCCGTGCTCGTTTCTGAAGGCAAAACAAATAAACCCCCACAAGCGAGCTGTTCCAGCCGATCAATGCGGCGGCATCAACTGGGATTTGGGTTTTCTTCTCAAAAATGATGCCGTGCGTATGTTCCCCGTTGTAACAAACTCATTACACAACCAAAACCTAAAAAAAGGAAGACGCAGAATGCTTCATCCCTTCCTGGTAAAAAGTGTATCAGCTGCCAGTTGTCAGGGACAGACAACACTTGTTGGGAGCTACCAGTATTTCTAAGATGGGCTCACAGGCGTGCAAGGAACTCTCTGGAAGCAATGCAAGGCAGGGTTAGTGCCCTTCTCATTCCACCCACAGCACAGGAGAGGAGAGGTTCTGCACGCGGATGACATTCCTGCTGCTCTGAGAACACCACTGCAGGGCTTCCCTGGGAATGCCCGTGAGCCCAGCTCTGCCCAGGGCTGTGCAGAGCTCACCAAGAGCCCCCAGGTTGGTTATTTAACAGGGTCACTTAGCAAAAAGTGTATTAATTTTGGTGTTTCATTGTTTACATATTTTTATGATTAATAATTTTTAAAAAATCAGGTTTGAGAGGAAACTTAGGGCTCTCCTGCCTTTGGGAGGATTCAACTTGCCAGCAAACCTGAGAATGACCTGAAGAGCAGGGGCTGTGGTGGAGAATGAAGGAACCCTGGGCAGCACAGGGAAGGTGAACGTGCCAGAGCCCAGACTCCAGAAATGCCTGTTTTACACAGTTAGGGACATGACAGAGCAAAAAGAAATCTGGACATTCGATCTCCAGACATCTGTCCCCTCTGAAATCCCATAGTACATTAGATTAATTCTATCACCCCCAGTCATACAATGCCTTGAGATATTTATTTTCTAGCCCTTAAGACACAATTTAGGAGGAAATAATACCAAACCAGCAAATGCTGTGAGTGAGTGTCAGCCTTGCTGCATGGCTGGTAAATTTGGGCATACCAGTAGATTTTTGTATTTTGGTGACTTTTTATTGTTAACTATAAAATTAATATTAAAACTTTGTGGATGAATACAAGCTTGCACTTATAAATGGCAGTTTCTTAGTATAACACACCAATACATTTTCAACTGGATCCTGGTCTATCAGATTGTTTAAAGAACAAACAAACAAACAAACAAAAACTTTAAAAAAAAAAAAGCCAGTTAAAGCTAGAGAAAGAAGCAGTTCTGAATATCTCAGTGCCCCATTTTGGGGATTTAATTTTTTTTTTTTTCTGGTAGGGTTCTCTTCAGCTCATCAACATTTAAGAAGTGCTGAAATAATAACTATATCCCACAGCCACCAGAGCATAGCTAATGAACAATACATATAGATGCTGCATGAGTTTCAGATAACTCTGGGAGGGGTTTCCAGTACTGATCATGCTTAATACAGGTTCCAAAGCTTTTCTAAGGGGTTTCCAAGCAGTCCATTCCATCTTTAACACAGCTGTGGGCTCTGATTTTAGGAGAGCAAGTGGCACTCCAGATGATTAGAGGTGAGGGGTGTAGAGCTGTGCTTCTGGGTTTTTTTGGTTTGTTTTCCCCCTTTTCTCCAATACTGATCAGTCAACAGCAGCTCACTTTTGAGACACTGAATCTCATTCTAGTGGTTTCTGCTGCAAAACTGGCCACTGAAAAATAACAACAACAACAAAAAAGTGGTTTAATTACTTTAAGACAAGGTGTCATTTGGCTTAGTTACAGCTTTGTGTCATTCATTGGTGACCTGTCTGGCTATTATTAGAGGTTTGTTTTGAACACACAAATGCTCCTAAATGACATGCAGCTCCAAATTCTGCCTCCTCATCCTGCTTTGCAGGTACACGATTTCTCAAGCCAGCCGAGAAAGAGCAGCAGACTCAAGTACATCATATAACCACGCTCCTCTTACTCACAGAAAACAAGGCTGGCAACAGATACTATAAAACACTTGAAATTTGTTTTCCAGTGGTTGCTCCAATGCATATGCAATACCCTGACCCTCTGGTTTTAAGTCTTCCTGTCATTTCTTAGCATCACATCTCATTTTGCAAGTCAGATCTGTGGCCGACTTGCAATCAATACTAGATAAACACATGGGTGAGTTTAGATGAGTCGGTGCTAAGGGTGGGAGAGAAACATTAGAATTCAGCCTGAACCTCCTGAGCTTTTAAAGGCATTTACATCAAACTTCATTCTCACTGCTCAAGGCAGTGAATTCAAATTCCCCATCCAAAGTCCCACTGGAATTACTTCTTACAGTCGGACTCTCACACCTCATTGCCACAAATTTGCTTGTCCTCCTACATGATTTCAAACAAATAAGTTAACATAATGTGTGCTTTGGATTTCTGCATTAACCGCTTCTGCTACAAAAACTTCACTGAAAGGGCAAGTTCTTGCTGTGCATTTCTATATACTTATTTTTATTTGTACTAAGTTCATAAAAATACTACTCTGCACTTCTCTGGATACTCACTGTGCTTATATATGGAACTTAGGTAGTTACATATATATTAAGGAATATATAAGTGCATGTATAAGTAAGGAAATAACACTACCATTAGACTAAGAAGACTCGAAAAAGATTCAATGAGTAAAATCTGCTATTTTGCTACTATTACTCATATCTGTGTGCATTCAGAGCCTCGTGCAAGAGTCCTGGGCAGGCCAGCCTACAGCTGACTCCTCATTATTACTGTGGTCAAAGCCCACGCACAGACATGAAGTGTTTGTTGGGCATTTAGGTATTTACATATGAACTTGAAGACCTATCCTTCCTCTTGCAGTAGCTGTCTGTATCCAAAGGAACCATCCTGTGACATATTTCTAAAGAGGATGTCACACCAGTTATGCCTCTCTCTGACTTGTGTTGCCCTCTTCCCAAGTCTACACCAGGTCTAGAACACTTCCAGAACTCACCTATGCTGCCAATCCAACACTTGCATGTAACAAATGAAAGCCCAAAACACTTAGCAAGAACCAACCAGAACAAGAAGGGTTTGGAAAGAAAAACTAGTTTCTAGACAGAAAAAAAAAAAAATTAAGAACCTTTAAGAAAGGTCAATCAAAAGAGAACCTAGAAAAGATTTTAAGAACCCCCAAAAAAAAAAAAAAAATCAATTACCTAATAGATTAAATGGGAACTCAAAATAATGTTCTTAGTTATCTGGTCACCTAGTAATTGCATCCATTTTTAAATACTTTTCTATGGAAATAACAGCAAACTGGATTGCAGTTAAGAAAAAAAAAAAAAAGCCATTTTGTTTTAGTGTTTTCCAGCCAGCCAAACTCACGTCATCTGTGAAACGTTTGTCACCCAGGGTAAGGACAGCAAATCCATCCTGCAGATTTATGTTTACAAGCATTTTGGAACAAATGTTCCCACTTGAACGCCCATATGAACCATAAGCACCCAATATGTTTGGATCACTACGTTTAAGCTTTTGTTAGCAGGTCTTCAACTTTCTGAACAATGTTTTACCAAATCAACGTGGCACTACCACATATCCTTCAAGAACGGGACATGGAGCATATGTGACAACTCTTGTGCATATTCACCCGGGAGTTTCTTTCCACCTACATGAAAGCATAGGTCTATTTTTTTAATTCGCAAATGGCATCCATCTATTTTTGCCATTAGGGTTGTTGCATCTGAGTCCCTCAGCCTTTAATATATTTATTCCTCCACCCCACAGATGCTCAGCTGTCAGCAGTGTCATGAGGAACTGAACGTGTCCCTTCCAGTTCCACTAATCTATATAATTTCCAGTTTAAAATATGCTTCCCTGGCCTTGGGACATGTAAATACCAATCTAAAACACAGAACAGGGAGAGTTTATACCAAAAGTGCTGAACATCACTCACTGCAACAGTTACTGATGCTGTTACTATTGTCACAAAGTACATTTATAAAGATACAGGTAAAACACGTAGAATGGCACTGGTGTTTTACTGAACTGCAGTGCCTGAAAGTAAACACATCATCAAAACCCTGTGATATCCTCACAAAAGCTCAATTTCTGGGGAGAACTAAAAAAATCAGGCTAACAGGTGGGGAAGTCTGTTTTTCAGCTTTGCCTCTGGATCACTAATCACTTGGAGACATTAACTGCTGGACAAGGAATAACTTGACTCTGGATCTGAAGCTTCACAGTTCAGAAATCCAAGTACCAAGGGACAACCATAATCTCCAAGACAACAGACATTGCAAAAACAGGATGATAGGTCACCTCCAAAGGGATTCATTCCATCTTGCAGGAGACTTGAGTACTTAGAAAATTGTACTTATCTATAAATGCAGGACTTGTAATGAACAGAAATGTGAATTATTCCATTAAAAACTGGTAAAACCAGCATCATGAAATAACCTCATGCCCAATTTAAAAACAGTAATATAGATATAGGTTGAAGATGGCTTACTTTTAGAGATATGGTTAGTATTATTAAATAATTTTTGCACCTTATATTTGACATCAACAGGAAACATTGCAGAGGCAGGTTTATATGCAGAATTTCTTAGAAGTTACAGGGTCCAATATTTTTCTCAGCAAGTTGCTACTTCTTTTTAAAATTTTTTAAGGAAATAATTTCCAAAGGAGATATTTTAACATCAACATTCAGGTCTTCTTAGACATTGTGATTTCTTAAATACATATGCTTATATCTGAACTGTTAATTCACTTACTTTACTAACTGACATGCATTCATTTACTTACTGGTCACTGAATACTGATCCTACAAGACTTACAAAATTGAAGCCATTAACAAAGAAACTTCAAAATTGACTTAATCCATATGACCTTGACATTTCCTTGCTAGGTGGCATACTTTTATTAGTATTTTTTTCCTGACATTAGTCCATAGAAACACCCACAGCAGAGTCAGCTGCTTCCTCTGCCAGGATTATCATGACAAAAAGGCAGTCATGTGCAAGAAAACTTGTCCTCCCCGGTAGGAATAGGCAGCAAGTTTGGATCCCAAGAGCACACCAGTTACCTTACCTGACCCTTCACACCAAAGCTCAAACATCTATTTCCCGCTGAGATGTGACAGCGCTGAAATAAAACGGCCAGAGAAAAGCCCTGCCCTGAAGTTTCCTCCCTGGCAATCAAAGCAACAACTGTTTTGTAAGTAGGCAAAGCGGATACCTGCACCACTGGCTTGGCAGGACATTTCTCCCATCCTTCCCGCTCTGAGAGAGCTACTTATCGCCCAACTTACTGCAAAGGGTTTGCTGCTCCCCCACCCCACCCGTCGGAATATTAACCCTTAATTACGCTTTCAGCTGCTCCTCATCAAGGGAGAGCACCACATCTTTGAAATGCAACGAGAGCTCAAGGCAGAAAGAGCTAAAATCCGAACCAAAAAAAAAAAAAAAATCCACCCCCAACAACAAACCCCGCGCTAAAACGCTTCAGATAATTGTGAGTCCCCCCCTTCCCCACTCAGTGAATCACTCCAGGCAAACCACTTGACCTCCTGGCAGCATCTTCCCTCTAAGGCTGGGTTTAAAAGTAGGACCTAATCAATAGCTGTTGCTGCATATGACCTGAGTTTAGGCATATAAATGAAATACAAAATAAAGTGGGTTCAAGGGTGAAACTCGCGAACAGGGGCTACTGAGGGGTCACAAAAGAAAGCAGAAGGAAGAAATAAAAAGGGGGAAAAAATTCAATCTCATTTCTAAAGTTAATTTTCCCACCAAAAAGCTCCATTTCCCACAAGCAATTTTTAATACGCGCGAAAGAGCCTTGTTTTGCTGCCCTGAGAAGCAGACTGGGTGCTACTACATTGGGCACCTGCAAAAGCAGCAAGAACTGCTTAGAGGGATCTTCACGCAAACCATTTGCCTCAGGATTTCTTGTTCCCCCCATTGCAGTTTTACACAGCCCATTAGCTTCCCTTTTTAAATTCTAGGGTTTGGGGGGTTGGTTTTGTTGTTGGGTTTTGGGTATTGTTTGTTTTGGGTTTTTTGTTGAAAAGCATCATTCAATTTTCCAGTATTAACATGTTATGACTGCCTTATAAACAACTTGTGATTGGCAGGATATTGATGCAGACTTTCTTGAATGATCAAAATAATTTCTGTATGTAAAGTCTTATGTTCCTTCAATAGAACAACAGAGGAATCCTCACTTTCCCCAGTAACACAGGAGAAAGGAAGAAGAATTCTAAGTGTGAAAATGCACCTCAGACAAGCTGTGTATAGATATTTCACAGTGTTACTGCACTACTGCTCAATGAGTTGGAAAAATAACTCCAAAAAGAGCTTTAAAAAAACCAAAAAAACCAAAACCACAAAAGACTGGAGCAGAGGTTACTTCCCCATGAAGATACAATTCTCTCATTTCTTTCTTTGACATTTATGGGACTACTAAAGGGTAAACAAAAGCAAAATTAGATCCCACAGGCTTTTGGTAGGGGAAAAAAAAAGTGGAGGAAAATGATATTCCATAGCAGAAATCAGTAGTACAAATGAGACCATCATCTCACTGCCCTTTTCTATTGCTGCTCTCATACTCTCCCTGTCATCTGGTCTTAAACAAAAGGGATTTTATTCTTGCTTACCTCAAAGCTATTATACTAAAGCCATTCTCAGATTTGCACCTAGATAATCTACTTCACACTATTTCTATTAATCTCATAACATATATTTGAGTGCCCGAGAATCCCTCTGTGCTCTGCTCAGACTTAGATCCTTATTTTATATTGGAAGAAAATGCTGCAGATCCAAGCACAAACACTGGGGTTTTTTTTAAAATAAAATTAGGATCCTCCACAGGATCTTCTTAATATCCATGCAGGATTTACATGATCTGAGCTTCTTCTGAGGAAATTTTCAAATGATGCAGCGACGTATCTGTTTAAAAGGACTGTATAACATCCCCTGCTGTACAAACACAGTGAGCATATGTTCATACAAAACACACTTGTGATACAAAGACTGTAAAATACAATTATCCCATTACAGTTTAATTCTTCTTTTTTCCTTCAAAAATGTTTTCCTTTCAAGGCATAACAATTTTGAGTCGAACTGAAGTGCAGGTGGCTTCATTCTCCTACAGCCACTCCATCTCACGGAGCCACCCAACTGCAGGGTAGCGAAGCCATGGAACAGACTGAATCACTGAATGGGAAACATAATCGTTCCCTTCTGGGCTCTAAATGTGGCAAGAAACTACACAGGCTTCGTCATGACTGTTGTTTTAAATACCCAGCTCTGCTCTCACAGCAAAAGCTGCAGCTGGGTTGAGGGCTGGGGTCAAGAAGGGGGGGACATCCATCTCGGCTCATGGTCGAGGAGGAGTGCTACAGGAAATCTAGTCTCCCAATCAATTACTGAAATTAATTTTTGAGCCCAATTTATTGCCTTCCAGGAAAACAAGGATCCATTTACTTACCTGTTTCGCAGTAGTGTTTTCATTGCTTTTTTTAAATGAAGATGGATTAAAAATGATAATAGTGTTCCCCAGAAAAGTGATGCGGTATTAATTAAGAGCTGAGGAAGTTCTATTCATAGAATCACAGAATGGTTTGGGTTGGAATGGGCCTTAAACACCATCTAGTTCCAACCCTCTGCCATGGGCAGGGGCACTTTAAAAGCCACAGCAAATCCAGGCACACCATTGCCTATTTATAAAACGAAACATCAAAACTTAATCCCAGTGAATCGTTAAAACAACTGAGGACCCCAGAAACCCACAGCATCTCTGCCTGGAAAGCCAAAAAGCATATTGGCTTTCCAAAGTAATTTCTGAGCAGCAGGTCATCTCCAGTGGGCATGGAACTGGTCCTGCCAGACCAGTCCCATGGCAAAGCGGGGCTCTGCCAGGGATGGAGCAGGCACTGCCCAGCCCCGATCTGCCAAAAGACCCTCTTCCTCTCCAACTAAGAGACATGTGTTACACTGACCAAAAAGCCAAAATGAAACACAGGGGGAGAGAAAGAAAGGAAAAAGAAAAATAAAAAAGGAAAAAAAAAAAGACAACTTGAGCTATGGTTTTAACTTTGTCCAGCTGGGAAGGTCAAGAGGAGAAGGCAAACTTTGTTCTGCTGGTGGACAGTATTTACAACCCCCCTTTAGCCATGGAGTCTGCACTAAAATGATATTGCTGTGCTGTTTTGGCTAGAGACTGCACACACTGACCCCTCTGTGCCCAGCACAGCACCGGAATAATTCCATACAAAAGGTTTGCATTAAATGTAATGAAGCAAATGACAAAATCAATAAACCTGGAATGGTGAGGCTATCATAAAAATGATGTAAATTCAGAGTTCACAGTGGTTATGAAGCTATTTAGATTCATAATTAAAACCAGTACTGTCTTTTTTTTTCAGAATAAAAGTTCCTCTTGACAATCACAGATGAATGCTGCAGGAAATCTTCAGCAAATGTATTCAGAATTAAGGTATGGCACAAAGACAGCATAGATTATACAAAGATAAACTGTGGGCACAGGTTAGCCTAAACACGTACATAATAAAGAAAATTTGATTTCCATACTTTTTCAACTGATGTCTCATCCCATTTTAATCAAGTTTTATATCAAAAGGACAGTAAGAATACCCCATAGCCTGTTTTTAAATCAAGGTATTTTCTGGAGTTTGTTTCTGTCAAAGAGACCCTTGTAAGACTGTTAAAACAGAAAAGGGCCAAATCTGCTATTCATTACTGTCCCTACAAAAGCAGTGCTGCAGCCTGGGTGCTGCACCAAAATGTAGCTGGGCTTTATTAGGGTAAAAGAATAATGAGCCTAGAAAGCCCAGAGCAGAGCCCTGAGAACTAAGTAAGCAGATAAATAATCTCTGGAAATAGCAACAGTCACCCTGACTTCTTGTAGGAGATTTCCAACCCCAGATAAAAGATCCCATTCAAGCTTAGGAGTGAGGTTTTCTTATACCAAGCTCTGGACCTGGAGCTCGTGGTCTCATTTAAAACTTTCCACCAGTGTTACATTTAAGCAAGTGAATAATGTACAACTTCAATCTCCAGGCTCCCAGATTTTACCTTTTCTCACCTAATGAAACAGAAAATGTAAAAGTGACCACCAAGCCTGGGGCTCTCACACCCAAATACTGAACTTTTTCAGTCTCCTGTGCCACGTTCAGATCACTGTGCCAGACGTGCCGTGTTCCTGATGGGACACAGCACATGCAAGTCCCTCTTCCAAAGCCCCGCTGGTGACCAGCCTACAGAGCTGCATTGCTCAGGGCTGCAGAAGAAGCCCTCTTAGGCAGGAGAAGGCAATAAATTATGCAAAATATAAAGCACAGGGAAGACCACAACAGAATTTGAAGTAGATGGAAGGGATGACTTAGGTCTATGTGGTGCACTTCATCTTTCTTGTCATCAGCATTAGGATTTTACCATATAAACTACTAAACTACAGCCTTTAAAGAATGCTTGAACTACACCCCCAAGAAAAGGAAAAAATAACTGGTATTTATGCTTGTCCGATGCCTAAAAGAAATATTTAAAAATCTATGGTTTGCCCAAAAATTGATATTGAAACCAATATATACAGAAATTGGTTAAATCAATATTATGTATAACCTTATTATGGAGGTAGAAAGCTCTGATTAACATCAGAAAGAAGAAAATTAAAAAAATATTAAATGCCCCCAAACATACATCCTCCACTACAACATAGTGCTGGCTTATGTACTTCTATTTTATAGGTAGGAAACACTTAAGAGGTATTTCAGCTTTTATTTATCTGACATTTTACTCAGGGGAAAGTGAACTTTACAGTGAGGAAATCTGTTTCTCGGGAGTGATGGTTCAGCTTTTAATAAGTTGCCGGTGACAGATCCCTTGTGGCTACTTGAGCCCACAACTACAGGCATCCATGAAACAAATACTTCCTGAAATGCAAGTGGACAGGAGAACAGAGCAGACATCCACTCTACTTAATGCAGATGTTTTCATTTAAAAAAAAAAAAAAAGGAAGAAGAAAAAAAAATCAGTGGTGCATTTTCAATCTGTGCAATCAGTCTCAAGAGAAGTACAAGTTTAGCACATTCAACAGATTTAAGATGGTTTCGTGCTGGTTAGTCCACCTTGTGTTTTATTTATTAGAAAGGGATATGGGAAAGGGGATTACAAAAACCAAAAACTGTTTAAAAAATGCAAGTGTAGTCTAATCTTGTAGTTTTGCCAAATACAAAATACATTTAAATACTTCATGAAATGGTTCGGGGGTTTCCAGTATTTCTCAGGTGTGCTGCAGAATTTGCAGGTTATTAGTCTGCATGTGTCTGTCCCGTTGCTCCCTAATGCAGATGGGACCATCCCGGGTTGTTCAGGAGGAATGCAAGGAAGCAGCATTCCCAATGGCAGCTCTGCTCATAACATACGGGGATATCTGCCAGGTTGGGACCTAACCCTGCAGTTGACCATGTGAATCACAGGATCACAGACTCTCAAAATTTGGGTTGGAAGAGCAGGGACACCTTCCACTAGCCCAGGTTGCTCCAAGCCCCGTCCAACTTGGCCTGGGACACTTACAGGGATGGGGCAGCCACAGATTCTCTGGGCAACCTGTGCCAGGGCCTCCCCACCCTCACAGGGAAGGATTTCTTCCTAATATCCAACCAAATCTGCTCTCTGTCAGTTTAAAGCCACTCCCCTTTGTCCACTCCCCACATGCCCTTGTAAAACGTCCCCTGAAGAGTTGATATAACACAACTGCCAAGCATTTGCAAAAATGCACTATCAAGCCTGAAACTGGCTCCCTCACTAGTGAGATCACTGCTGAACTGGCATCTCTCAGCACCAGCGCACAATGCAAAAATCCTACGAAACTTTCTTCCCACCAAGGTGATTTTGAATAATGCCTACTCCTGATGATGTTAAAAGAGATACATGCAGAAGTTTCGGTGTTGCAATGACACTTGAAATGCTCAGTATTATTTCATGGCATTTCTGAGAAACTGGCAGAGAGCACAATTATTCAGAAGGCACTGCCTCTGTGTAGCATATTCTAGAAGAATGCAGAGCTAACTTCTTATTCACCCTCAGCCATCCTGCACAGGCTCTCCTGGGAAGGAAGGGATCCCAGGACAGCCCTCCCTGAAAGCAGGGCTCACACCCCTGTGTCCAGGATCCCACAGACCCTCAGGAAGTACAGATGGAATCTGCATCACCTCCCCTTCCCAGCACAGCACACACAGAGAGGAAAAAGGCTCTGCAGATTCACTGGAGGCAGAGAAGAAACAGGGATTAAAAGAATGCAGTTTCTGAATTAAATTTCAAGTTTTCATCTCTGTGTTCCTAACAGGCTCTCCCTTGGCTACAGCTGCAGCAGATACGACATTCCTGATGGAAACAGGGCCAGCAGGAAGCACCTTCAGATGGGACAAAGGAAAACACAATTCCCCCCTACACCTTCTTGCCTGCCCAAAGCCAGGCTTAAGGCACAGTGTTTAGGTTTTCTTGCTTTACTCTCTGATTTTTACTGTAAGACAGACGAGATGTTATTTAGAAAGATCAGTGCAGGTAGATTTTAAAGGTTAGTGATTCAGAACTGAATGAAGTAGAAAACAAAATCACCGCATGATATACCACCAAGTGACCTCAGACAGCAGAGCCAAGAGCAGCTCCTTGGGCAGAACAGGCAGCCAGGCAGGGCCTGCAAAGGTGGGCCACGAGTTTCAATTAAAAATGAAGCAGCCAGTTCTGTGTCTGGCCCTTCATGTGAGGGTGTAAAGAGATGAACATGATTGTCTCCCAAAATGTCCTCTGCTACCACTCAGAGTGTCTCTCTCTGCTTGGTTGGTTTTGCACATCTCACCTTAAGTGAATTGTGCAGGGAGCATGCATGTGCATTTCAATCAATCATATCTTTTTAATGAGTTAATTGTGAAATATATGCTTTTTGCATTTGTTACAAGGGGTAGAACAGATGGCAAAAGCTCAAACTAATGTATTCGTAAAATTAACTGACGCTGCAGGTGGTGTTTCTCCATAGAAGGTGGTAAGTGGGTAACGTGTTATTTTAATGTTATAATAATGCTGCATGACAATGAAATTTCTAAGAAAGCAAATGTGATGGCCACAGAGATCTCTCTTGAATTCATTATGGTCACTACCACAATGAAGACTAATTACAGGAGACAGAAAGGAATACACCGGTGGAATACATTGAGTGCAGCGTGAATTTATGGATAAGGGGAAGGAAAATTAGTTACAAATTTTTACGGTTGAAGTAAAATGATCTTTTCACCTCCTAAAGAAGGCAAAAGGTTTGTCTCCAACACTTCAAATAGCTGTTTCCATACCTCTGACCTGTTTTGCCAGCTCTGAAAACACTCAAAAATACCAGCTGAGATCAAAACAGCCTGAAATCTCTTCCATAACAGAAATGTATCCTTCCCTTAAATTTTCATTATTCATGTTTAAAATATACTGTGCTTTTCATGCGTATACAGACCCATATTGTTTAGTCCACATTGTCCAGTTTATGTATGAAAGATACATAAGCAAGTACACAAGCCAACATGTGATAATCAATTCTCCTCTAGGCGTGTCTTTTCTTTATTTGAATCCAACCACTGGCTTCAGTAGACTTATTCCAGATTTTACGCAAAAGGAGTGGAAAATCTGGTCAACTGTTTATCTCCCTCCTTTTGTTTTATTTTACTGCAAACTGCAACAGTAACAGTGAATACTGTACAGAAATGTCAAGAAACTAAGGCCAGGAATTTCAGAGGGGTCTGGATAATAGCTTCCCTAGAGAACCCAGACTAAAGAAGTTAGTTTTTGTAGTGCAACATTTCATTAAGATCTACTGCATATTTATGTTGGGCAAATAACTCACAATCACTTGCTTTCTGCAATAAAAACAGCTACACACGAATCAACCATTATTTTCCTGGGTTTATTTGTTATTTTAATTTGACAGGTATGTTTAATTATTTCTATGGCTGAATGGCAAAAATTACAAATATGCTCTGCAGTGCTGGTTGTGATGGATAAAAAAAAAAATTCCACCCGACCATTTCTGTATTTTGTGCAGGTGAATGTAAAATAACTCTCAGTGTAAAGAGCAAGTTCAGCTTTTTCCAAAACCTGAATGTGCAATCTAGATGTTTAATTTTTGTAAAAGTCACATGGATCGATGCTAATAGTAAATGCATGCAGAAAAAGTAAGAGTATCTTCCAGGAAAAGCCATTTAACAAACAAGGAACTGAAACTAATAGGTACAACAATATTTTACAGTACTCAGAGAGATCTGATTTTTTTTCACACTGCATAGGTAATGTAACCACTAGGAAAATAAATGTGTACTGACTTGCAGAAGTGTTAAATGTTACATATGTGCTGATGTATTCCTGCCTTTTTAAAAAAAAAAAAAATAAATCTCAATGCCTCATTTCTCCCTCCAAAAGCACCTTTATGGCTATCAAGAAGGATATTACCCACAATTTGCTAAGTGGCCCCAGGACGCCAGGAAAGCAGTTTGCAGGCTAGTGATATGAGCTATTATCTCATGTGTGCCTGAGAAATATTTAGACAGAAATGCAATGAGCCCATATTATCATGACAGATGAACCTCTAAGCTTGTGTTTTTCTGACTCCCAATGCTAAAGAATCCTATGGCCAAAGCCTACAAGAGAGAAAAGGCAGAAGCTGAATATGTACAGGACTGAGTTCTGGTGAATCGAGAACAAGAATTTCAGCAAATCCTCACAGAAAAAGCATTAAATGTGTCATTCCATGTGGCTCCAGTGGTGTTAAGTGGGATGGCTACTCAGCCAGGTTGGCTGCCCCCCTGCTCTGCTGCTCTGTCATTCTCCTCACACATCTGCACCGCACATTCCTTGTTCCTTTTCCGTGAATCGTTTTGCTTCCTTGGCTGGGAGATTTCAGAGACTCATAGAATGGCTTGGGTTGGAAGGGACTCAAAGCTCATCCCCACGGGCAGGGCCACCTTCTGCTAGCCCAGGTTGCTCCAAGTCCCGTCTAACCTGGCCTTGGACACTTCCAGGGATGGGGCAGCCACAGCTTCTCTGGGTAACCTGTGCCAGGGCCTCCCCACCCTCACAGGGAATAATTTCTCCCTAATATCAGCTCTGTATACTCCTGTTCTGGGTGCCCGGCTGCCCTCAGTAAGGTGGGCTGTGCAGGCTTATTCAACAGCAGCTGCAGGAATGCCTCACCAGCGAGGTGCTCCCCTGGATGCCAAGATGGGATACAAGCAGGGGAAACGTGCAGAAATCCAAGAAGCAGCTCCATATATTTTTATGATGGAAGGCCATGACTCACAGCACCAAGTTAGCCCAAAGCTCAACGAGACCCAAACCCATATACTTTAATTCTTGGAATAAATGTGCTTACTTGGGGCTAAAATCCTGCGAGAAACATTTCCTGTTCTCTAAGTAACAACGAACACAAAGTGAATACAGGTGCACTCTGCAGGCTGGCCCTCTCTTGCCCTTCCTTCTTCAGCTCTTAGGACCACTGAGCAACATTTCTGCATCTACCCTACAATATGTTCAAAGTGTCAGCTTTTGCAAAATTATCATATAAATTTGCTACCGGTAATGGACATTATGTGCTCATTTTCTAAAAGCTGTATAATTATTTCTGTATTTCAATTAGAAATGGACTTACTAATTTATTCTTTGTCTGCAGATTCTTCCTTTGATTTTGTACTCAAACAGCAGAAAACACTTCATATGAAAATAATTCACACAACAAAATTTGCCCCACTTGGGAGTTTGAAAACCTCCAGTCTCTGCTTTGGCTTCATTTTGTGCAAAACCAGTGGCCTCCCTGACATTTAAAAGCTCTTCTTTAGCACAGCCCTTATCCAAGCCCATTTTCCTGGGCTCACTGCTCTGCTAAAAGAATGACAAAAGATAGAAATGGTAAAACATTTAAAGAGAAAGACAGGGTGAAAATGATCTTGAAACATTTCTTTTTATACTACTTTTTTCCCCCACCATCATCTTAACACTTACTGTTTTAAATAAGCCCCGATGCTCAGGGACATCACCAAAGACTCTCAGTGTTTTGCACACACAGCAGCACCTCTGCCCTTAAATTCACCAAACTGATTTTTTTAACACTGGAGTGTTCCAGCTGGACACAACCTGTGACTTTGTGTCACTTATGACCACGCTGAGACAGGGTAATTCTCACAGGGTTTCCAGGTGGCACCCACTGTAATTTATATTGAGCCCCCAGGCTGAGTATTTCGGAGCTTGTATCCAAAAGGAATTCATGCCCTGGCTTAGTCTATTGCATCAACTCTGCATTCTTTCCTGAGGGAAGCTTTCCAAGCTGCTGTTAAAGACTGCATTAATCTAGAGACTTTCAGCTGGTCTAGCACTTGCTGTGTCCCTGTTATAATATCTACAGTTATTATTTTTTGCCGTGACATTGGGACACTTTTCGTAGGACCTGGAAGAATTTGAAGTCACGTCAAATGTCAAGCCACGAAAATAGAGACCATTCCACGCCAGCCTTTCCCCATATGAATTTTAAATATAAACTGGAAAGGCTTGGGGAGCGTGGGAGAATGTGTAGCTTTATTTCTTACGTCTCAGAGTCTCCAAGATCCCTCACAAACATGCTTTATAGGGTGGGAGAACTCCGAGACAGTACAATAAATCAGCAGAGCGATAACCATAGAAACAGCCAGCCCTGCCGCTCTCCCTTTAGTGTGTACGTGGCAGAGGCACCAGGCATGAGCAGTGCAGGTGTTGGAACAGCTGGATGGTACCAAAAGGCAAAAGAGGTTCATTCTCCTCCCCCATTGGCGTGGTCATCCCTGGGACTCAAGAGGGAGAGGTCTGGCGGCCAAGTCTAGACTTAGAATGGCAATTGGCATGTTAAAGCCACTGCTTAAAGTTTCAAGGGCTTTAAATATTAACTTGGTTCAACTTGCATCACACCCTTACGGTTATTGCTGGAGAGATTTTAATGTGTTTCCAGCAGCAAGTTGGCTCAAGGGTTTGCCATGTTTCTCTCAGCAACTCACAGGCCACCAGTCTGTGTCTGGAAACAAGAGCCACCTGCTCTAATGAACCACCCTGGGTACACGACTCACACAGTTCTTATCAGAAAAGGATGTCTACAGATATGAAGGAAAAGTCTGCTTCTCCTGCTATTTATCTAAACAATCAGTGCTCGTGGCTCACATCAGCAATCTGTTAGACTAGTAAGCTCTGTGCTCCTGCTGAGCCAGAGGCTGGACTAGATGACCTCCAGAGGTCACTCCAAACCAGAATTGCTTTATGATTCTGAGATAAATTCGGTACTCATCAGAGACAGAAACAGTTGCTAAAGGGAAGTATTTCTGATACTGAGTCTTTTACAGCAAAATAATAGATACTGCCTAACTTGACAGTCACAATTTTTTGTTGAAGTTTTAAATCTTGACATTTATAGAGCTCCTGTAAGCACTCCAGCCAGTCATCCCTTGATATCAGCTCAGGGAAAGGAGAAACCCTGGTTCCTTCTGCACTGAGAGTGGGTGCATAAATCAAAACACCTGTGACTGTTGTGACAGCTTGCCAGAGGTGAACTCAACTCTGAATGCAAACTTTGCTATTTTAAATGAAGTCAGACAACTAACAATGAATTATAGCTGGGAAAGTTAGATTTCCTGAAACAAAACACCACCTATTGTTCCTCTAGATCACACAATGTAAGGAAAGCTCATGCTAACATGACAAAAAAGCCACTCTTCTGCCTAAAATCCACAATTTTTTTCCTACTATAAACTGTATTCTTCATATTTTCCTGTGTCTTGAAAAGTAGACCTGCTCACACAGGTCCTCTCATGCTCCTCCACTGAAGAGGAACATCAGAGTAAGTGGCTTCTCAAGATGTTATTTAGGTAAAAAGGCCTTTTGTTAGTAGAAAAGCTAAAGTCACATATGCACAAAGTGAGTGACAAACCACTGAAGAAACACAAGCTTAGTGTGCTGAATGTCTGCAGAAACAGCTGTAAGTGTTGTATCATATCTACAAATGTTCATGTTCTGTACATCCCAAAGCCTCCAAAGGAATCTGCACAGTGCTCAGAAAAAACACAACACAGGGATGTCGCAAGACTTTGTACAAAGGGCTTCCTTTTAGATCTCCTTCAGCTGACTCTTGTACTAAATAAATGTTACAGAAAACAGCTAGGACAGCCTAGCTTCATCAGCACTAACAATAAACCCCTATTTTCTCTCTTTAATGGCTTTTATAAATTATTTTAATATTCAATACAAACTGTCAAAGCACACACAGTTTACTGCCCACATTATTATTTTTTCTTAGTTTTCTGATGTTTGTACTCAACCGCTGTTCCTGTGTGCCACATTTTGTCATATTTATTGTCCACACAAGTGGTGGAACAGAAGATTTATTCTAAGGGGAACGTTTCAATTTCATCCCCAAACCCTAACAGCACTTTCCCTATGCATATCTTTCCTCAGGGCAATACTGCAGGAACGGGTAAAGCGTTTAAGAACATGTTTTTCCTTTGCTCAGAACCTCCCCGGGGTGTTCACAGTATGGACCAAAGCAACCTGTGAGGCCCCTGACAAAAACCTGCAGGGTCTGCAGGTCCCTTTGGTGGTGCACAGAGCCAAACAAATGGTAGCCAAACACATAATAACAGCCAGATGTAACCCAGGCAGAGTGGTTTTCACCACAAATATGAATGAAGTTGTCACTTACAAGTTCTTCACATCGATGATTCCTCGAAAGGCTTTTCTAGGGATTCCTTTTATCTGGTTTTCACTCAGGTCCCTGAATAAGGGAAGAGGGGAAAAAAAAAACAAAACACATTGTATTAACAAAGAGAACACATTTCTCAAATCTACATGGAGCATCCACGTGCTTGGAGAAGTAGATGTTTCTGAATTTGTTACACCACATGATGTTTTCAATTTTCTTTCTCTCTCTCCTCTAGAGGTCTGTGGAATGAGCTGAAATGACTCCACAACAAAACCCACCAGAATTCGTGATACAAGTGAGAGAACTTCCAGAAAACATCCCTCAGACATGGTCATGACACTGACACAATGCAGGATTTGCTGTCAGAGAACCTGCAGCCAAATCTTGTGCCTTGGAATTGCAACCCTGTAGCGTAAATGAAATGTTCTCAGCATGCTCCTGTTTGTTTACTGACTGCAAAAATACTTGGCTTCCCCTGCTCATATTACAGCCTCTTATTGGAAATTAATATTCAGGAAAAGCATGACAATCATTCTCTTGTAAGCTTTGTAAATTCACAGTGAAAAGATCTTAATCCACCACATTAAGAACCCAAGTACATTGTGTATCAATGGCAACAACTGAATTTTTAACCTTGCTTAAAAACAAACAACAACAAAAAACAAATAACCAATAGCAAGTCAAAAAGCCTTTCTAGTACTAAACCATTGCAAATGTTTCCATTTAAATTATTACATCTGCATTGTGAGTTCAGGTTATAGTTTCCTGTTACCCAACCTGCATTCAGGTGCTTTTTTCCTTTTTGCACCGTAAGTATTTCCAAATCTGCAACCCTCCACCAGTGCAGGAAGGAGGGCATCAGGAATGGGAGGGAGATGGATACAAACTCAGAAAGCTGGGATGTTTTCATGCTAAGGAAAAGCAGCACTCACCCTGATTTCCTTGCTGGTGCCCTGTCAGCAGGGAGGAGAGGGAGCAATTTCAGCCTGGTTTAGGTTACTAAGTGGGGGGTAAGAGAGCAGTGTAAGAAGAAAGGAAGGCGGGAAGAGTGGGAAGAAAAATATAAGAAGTGAGTAAAGGGAAGGTACCGGGATGGCTGGACAAAAGGACAAAGAAAGGTGATACTGCAGCACAGGGAATTACACAGTGCATCGTTTGGGAGGGACTCTGTCCCTGCGTTACACAAGCCCAGGATTTTGCCCCCTTTTCAGAATGAAACTCTGGATTTCTAATGACTATTAAGAGGGAATGGCAGGAATCTGTACTCACCCCCAGACACTCTTTTCTGTAAGTACATTTAGTGTTGCAGCAAGCTCCCTTTCTAGCCTCCCCGAAATTGGTTTTATCAAATGAGAGGCCAGGAATCAGAGCCTGTCACAAAAGCCCACATTGACACTGCGGGTCAAGATGTGTCACGCAGGCCTTTCTTCTGCTTTCCATCAGGCAGATAAGAAAAAAAGGGGACTATGTCCTTGTCATGGGACTAATTCAATTTATACCAGTCATGCAGTCTACACCAAATTCTCAAAGTAGCCACAATTGTCCATTCAGACTATCACAAACAAAAATGTGCTGCTGGATACAAGTCCCTTTTTCAAGTCAGATTAAAATTCTTTGTGACCTTCACAATTTGTTTAACACTGATCCACACTCTGACCTTTCCTTCACCTCCCCTTTATTTTGCCAGCAACAAAATATTAGTTCTTTAAAGACAGACCTTCAACCCAGACAAATGATCAGGCAACCCAGAGAAAGTTGGGTATTTCAGTAAAGGGTATTTCAGGCCCAGAAGAAGGAAGTCTCACGCTGAAGAGCGATTTCATGACAGGGAGTCACTCTGGTGTGACAGTGAGGCACAGCAGAGCCGCAGCCAATGGGAAAAGCGTGACAAAACGGCTTAGGAAGGCAAAAATTAGTCAGATCTGAAAGGAAGACGCACGCAAAGCAGAACAAAAAGGGCTTGAAAAAGTAGAACTGTGTGGTCAAAGAAAACCACACTAAATCCACCAACATCTCAAGTTGCGTTTGTCTGGCATGTTACTGGGCATTATTTCAAATCAGGTTGAAAAATAAATTAGGTTTAAAAGTTATTTTTTCTAGCATTACTGTGTTCTAAAAGGGCTAATTTATGTTTTTGCTTTCTGCTTTGTCTTTCTGCTCAACTCTGAACCTGTGGTCAGCAAAACCAGGGGACTGTAGGAAGTTCATCCATTTTCTATGAAAACCACTCTTGTAAACTGCATTATTTTCGTTTTCTATTAGGCACTCTCCTCTGGGTGCCAGTACTGCAGAAATCTCTCTAGTGGGCTGAAGAACTGCCAGCTTTGCATGGCCCTGATGACACAGCATGGAAGAAAACTCACCAATGCATATTCAGTTTTCTTTGACTGCCTTCTCACAATTATAATCATCCCATTTTGAAAAGGCCAGGAAAAGTGTTTCCCTCTGCTTCCTGATACTGTGCCAAACTTTCGTTAAGCATCTTTCCTAAGCAAGCAAACCCCAGCCAGGCTCAGCCTGGGCACCTCCCTAAATTTGCTCTGTGAAAGCAGAAGGCCGTAAGAAGCAACTTTTCTACTGAGTTTACTTTAAATTTCCAGATTTTTCACTCCCTACAGGCAAAATGAGAAGCTCACGCTGAGAGTGTGTAAAATAAATATTAGTTATTCATAGTGACTGCAGAAAACCAGGTAAACTAAGGTGAGGCTAAAACAAAATCTAAAAAAAAAAAAAAAAAAAAAATATTTGCAGTATTTAAGAAAAAAGAAACATATCTGAAGGAAAATAAATTCTGATTGCTAATACAGTTCCTATTTCTTAGGCAGAAGTTTCAAACTACCTAATTCTGTAATGGAAGGCAAGTTCAAATCACGGGTACATGACGCATCCTAAGGATGAAATCTGAAAAATTCCAGCTTTGGAGAAGAAAAGACTTCCAAAAATCCTCTCCCTAACAGCCAGTGTTAGAGAGCTGATGCAAAGCACTTGACCTAAGGACAAACTAAAATGGGCCAGTCCATCGGCATCACCTTCCTTCACAAAGGTTCCTCTGTGAAGAAAGCAGTGAGCTCAACACTAAGGAAACAGCTTCATGATAAAATAGACACTTTGAGAGAAGTAAATGTTTTCAGATTAAATTATTCTTCCTGTTAGTTTGATAAATACAGGCAAATCTCATCCAGTTTAATCTGCAGGCAGTGCACACTGCACAGAGATCCAGCAACCAGCCACTGCCTCAATACAGTGCAGTGACCCCCTGGCTCCCTCATCCAGGTTTCTGATGGAAACACGCTTGGAAAGGCCTCGGCAGCGATCCCAGAGGGACCAGTGAGGGGAACAGCACAGCAGGCAACAATACTGGACACGTTCAACCAAGAGCTGCCCCAGCCAGCACTGCGCAGTGAACCCCCAAAGGAAGCAGCGTTCTCCTTTCTGAGAGGGATGAATGGAGCCACAGGGATATTAAAGAGCTTGGACTTCAAGTTTGCATAATCAGAGCTGTGGGAGCTAACAAAATCCAGCAGCTGTGGCTCACGTGCCCTCCCAGCACGGCAGACCACACGTTAGTCTAACCCAGCCTCGAACAGGAGCTGGCACAAGTCAATACATTTTTTAGGTTTTTATTTTAATTTTGCTAAAATGCTTTGGACGCAGATTAACTCCCTCTGCAAGTCTAATATTGTTTGCCTGATCTTCAACTGCACATCGAAAGAGCCTTACTGATAAAAGGATTGGAAAAAGGAAAAAAAAAAGCACCCAAAAGTGCTGACGTTTCCTAAGTGCCTCTGCAGTCTTTGGCGTAGTGCTGGTTTTAGCTTCCTGCCTTAACACTGCCTATGGCATCCCAAGTGAAAATGCAACTCTCTAACAGAGCAATAAAATACGTTAAGACCTTCTTTTTTTTTATTTTATTATTTTGCCAGAGACAGTTCATCAGTTAATTGGAACACAGACCCTACGAACATTCATAAAATTAGTGTCTTCATTTGAACTACAGATTTATAACAGTAAAGCAGGGACTTTAATACAACCTGCAAAGTTCCAGTGGCGCTGGAAAGACCATAGATTATATGAAAATAAAAAAATCAGCAGTGATAACATTATGCTGAGTCTTATGCTTAGTTTTGCATATGCTTGTCTCCCCTTTCAAACAACAACAAACAACAAACCCCCACTCTTTGAGCACTGACAAATTTTTTCCCCCATCTTTTCTGACATACAGATTCTAAAATTTTAAAAGACTGCTTCTGCACAACTGCCTGAAAACCAGCTTAAGAAGTATTTATTGTGGTTGAACACTACTCTTTAATTATTTCTCCCGCCCAAATGGGCTAACAGAGATCACAGTGCAGTGTTATCCCATAAAGAACTAGGCTTGCCTTTAATGTCTAAAGAGTTTAGTACAAAGACTCAAAGAATAGTCCCCAAGAGCAAATGCTTCACAACCAACTATGTATCTTTCCCAGTATGTTACTGCATGTTGATTCCATAATAAAACTGCAAACTCACGGAGTTAACCATTAACACATGGAATGCATGGTTTAGCTAAAATGAAGGAAAAATCCAGAATAACTAAGCTGATTCCTTCAAAGTACCTTTTAGCTTATCCACCATTCAGTTGCTTCTTGCAATAACAAAGAAGAGCTCACACACAACTCTCTGTAGCAGCTGATACAAAATAAGAAGGCAAACACTGGTTGATTTGACTATATGGGGCTTGAGGGTGCAAAATAACAGATTGTTTCCCACCACCTCTTCCTGACACAATAACAGGGAAAATTAACAAAGTTTGCTTGTTTTGCAAAATAAAACCAATGAAAGGTATGAATGCTGACTTTAAAAAAGTGTCAGCTGCCACTGTGAAATAAGAAATAAGCCCTGTGCCCACTAACTTCACTCCAGCCACAGAATGTGCAGCTGAGAGAAATGAGAACTAATTCATCCATGTTGGTAGCTTGTTTACATTCTTTTACCAAATAGGATTTCTAGGTTTAAAACATTTCAGTCTCACCCAGTGATTAAAATAAAATAAAATAAAATAAAATGTTTCAGAGTTTTGTGCATTTAAGTTTAGTGACTATTCTTCAACCCAACTTTTTTTTTTACAGCTGGACTAAAACCAGACTGAACTACTCCAATAAAGGTCACATACTTAACACAATCTGGTCATTGCAATTTGTCTTATTAGAATTAGTTCTAATTTGTACAACATGTTACACATAAACTCTATCCTACAACGTTTTACCGAATTAAGTAACACAATTAAGGAGCTAAAGAGTAACAGATGGGGAAAATTAGAGAGTATAATCCAAAGATAATAGGTATCTCTAAGTAACACATAATAAAAGATAAGCAAGTCAATGAAGTGAGGAATGATACAGCTCAGCTTTTTCATAGAGCAAGAGCTGGAGGGAAAGTAACTCCTACAGTCGGAGAAGAGACAGGGCAAAGGGATCAATGCTGGAGGAAGAGTCTGCAAGAGAAAAAAAAGGGTAACACGAAGAGGTAGAGAAGGTAGAAAGAGGTAGAAAGACCGAGGAAATCCACAGGGAGAAAAGAACTTTACTCAATTATATCTATAACAATTCCAGCACAGAATATTAATATTCATGATGTGTTTTTCTTTTAACCAAATGCTTGGCACTCCCGAGGAAGCTTTTTGTCTTGCAGAGTTTCCATTACACTCCACCACTTGCAGTGGCTCACACCTTGCTTAACCTCAAGCAAGGCACAAGCAGGATCGCTGCACCAGCAGCAGAAGGGTTGCAGCACACACCCCCTTCCAAGGGCTGCAATTTCTTCTTGCCCATCAATCCCGAGCTGGGAGCAACATGACAGTTCCCCTGCTCACATCTCCCAGGCAGCTCCAGCCCCTGTTCTCAGGGAGCAGAAGGATGCAGCTCGGACTCTGTTGCAATGAGGGTGTGCTTGCCAAGGCTGCTGCACCTTAAAGGCGTGTTAAGACTGAGCCAAGAGAGTGAGAACCATGCTTGAGGTGGGTAAGAAATGGATCTGGAGGTAAAGCACCAGTACACACAAGCTCAAGGATGCAGATGTTGAAATCAGGTGAAAACAGGCTCTGTAAAAATGTTCCACCACATTTTTTTTTTTTTGTATCCCATAAAGCTACCATTTCATTTACAGCAAAGAACAAAAAAAGGATTTTTTCCTGCTCTGCCAAAATTGGAGGGCAGCTTTTTAATTTTTTTTTTTTACCTAAAACTAATATTGAACATTTTCAACAGCTAAATATTATTCTAGGAGCTATTGCCCTATTATTTCCAAAACTCTTCAGTATTAAAGTTTTTCCTGTCCTCCAAATGGATTAACAAATAACTGAGTTAGCTGTTAAGGACAATTCAGAAACTTTGAGCCTTGTAAATATGCAAGGTAAGTTCAAGATATTTATCAGCTTCCAGGTGGGAAATGCATTGCCCAAATCAACTCACTCCAACAGTAATTAGAACAAGCTGTGGCAAGTCTGACACTCATCAGCACCTCTGTCCTCAGGAGGGCTTTATGCCCTCAGTGAAGCAATGGCTTTGCTCTTTCTGTAGGTTCAGTGTAAAAAACGGTATTTACTGTAAAGCAGCACTTCCAGCTCTCTGTCTGAAGGAAAAATGGGTGTTGTTGCCCATGGGCTACAAGGTAAGAGCTTAAGAACAACAGGATTGCAGAGCTTTATTCTGTAGAAACTTGGCATCACTGCTGATTTTCTAAAAGGAAAGAAATTTCTTCCTACTACTGCTGCACTAAGAGTAAAGATGCTGACAGGCTGAGTTCTGCAAAACAAGAGCAGGTCCTGGGGATGTTTGCACCCTGAACAAGGCAAGGTGCTTGTGTTTTTGCTAAATATGATACAGCTGGATATCAAACCCTGCTCTGGGAGGCTGTTGGGAGAACTCTAGGTTTGTTTTGTTTGTTTTGAGGAGGGAATTTAGCTCAAAAAGTCCAATTAAGCCAGTCCTCGCTGCTTTCACGCAGTCACGCACTACTGCGCGAGCACTACTGCTAAGCTTCCAGAAGATAAACACCACGACTCCTTCGTTGATCCAGTTTCACTGTGAGGTGAGAGATGTTAACTCTTATACTTCTATACCTCAATATCTACCCAAAGCTTCATGTGGCCTAATTAACCCCAGTCACATACACATGCTTTTGTTGGGAAGAACAGGACACTGAGCAGAGCCTGAGCTTCAAGACTGGGGAGGAGCGTTCAAAAGCAATCAAAGAGGAAAAAGACCCGAGCAACACATTTCAGCGTCATCTTCCACCTTCTCCAAGGACAAATTAAACCCCAACTGCTAATAAAGATCCTTTAAGGGATCTGACCTGCATGGACTTTTACAGATTCATGACTTCTGTCCTGACACAACTGCAGGGATGACACAGTGCATGCTGCAGCCTTTTAAATGCTTACAAGAACAGAGGATACACATTTGTGCATACTTCATTAGAGGTTTTTAAAATTCCTGGTTGCTTCAAAAAAACCCAACCAAACAACAAAACCCCCTCTGTGTCACTGAACTAGACACAGTGTTACAACATTTCTCTATCAATGCACCCAATGAAAACAGAAAAAAAATTACATCCATCATAATATCTCTATGAAGATTAGTAAACATTTTTATATTATTTTAAATTAACTGTAAAACTAATCTGTGCCAATGCCCAAATCAAAGGCATGTTTATGACTTTTACAGTTCTTCCTCCCTCCTCCTGCCATTTCCAAAATGCCAAGCAAATAGTGATCAGACAGCATTTAGGAGACTCTTATTTTATAACCACCCATCCTGAGCCTGATCGTGAGTCTTCATTTTAGAAAGCAGCATCTGTTTTGTCTTCTGGAACACAGGCAATGAAAGTGAAATTTGTCCTCCAAGTCTTCTGCTCAACTTTGATTATGTCAGGGAAAAAGAACTGAAGGGTAACAGCCAGTGGGTTCAGGAGAAACCCTCGAAGAGAAGTAGCCTACTAGAAACAAGATAAGGATTCTGACTAATAAATGATAATAAGACTGTTTATTAATGTTAATACTTTCTGAAGTGGAAATGGAGCTACATGGAGACTCTGCTATTTTAAGCTAATTAAAAAAAAAAAAAAAAAAAAACCAAAAAACTGGTTTTATACTGTTGACCTGTTTTCTGGTTTATACCTCTTGTCTGTTGATCTGTACTGGAAAGAAATGCTGTGCATTTGCAAAATCTGAACACCACTAGGCAACAGTACCCTCCTCTCATCTCCACAAAGCAAAAATGAGCCCCTGTTTAAAGTCCTGCCTGATCGCTGAGCAAAAAGATCATTGTACATAATAATATTATTTTATATTTTTACATATGATGAGTTCTTATTTCACAAGGTAAACATGTGAAATCATAAAGTATAAAACATGAGCTAATAACCCGCACCATCACTGGATAAGTGATCAACATCTGCAGCAAGGCTCTCTTTCGAACGGTCTTTCCTGACCTAACTCTGCCTTCGTTAATGATGAATATTTTTATAGTAAGGAATTTTTTGCATTTTACTTACATATTCAAAAAACTATCTCCCTGACCATTACATTTTTGTGTAACCATCACAGTGTAGAATTAAAATGATAATCATAACAGTATTTATTTAATTCAGGCTATGATCCTGTACTTTAGCTAAGAAAATAAGACAGTTTTCATAGGAGCAAGTAGCAATTGCACATGTAAAAATCTAGGCTTTATTTTTAATGAAGTAAAAAGGCCATTTATTTAATTTGTTTGCATGATCACCGTAGACATTTCTGTGGCTATACAAAAAGCAATAAACATTTTAGAGAACCTATGGATACTAAAACCAACTACAGTGACATCCAATTTATTCCAATGAGGTAAAAACGAACTGCAAGTTATTTGAATCCACTGCAGTAAGAAGAACCAGCTCAGGTCTGGTTATCAAGGGGCTGTTATCTTGTTCAGTGGTAGAAAGTGCCCCAGTGTAAAAGGGGCACACCAGTGCTTTAGCTGTAATACAAGTTTTAAAATAAATTATCATATTGCAGTGATATTCAGCAGACTGTACTCCAGGAACAAGTACTGAAGCCCTAGAAAAAGGACAAAAGAATTCTATGCACCCTTTCCCTTCTTTCTTTCATAATATTTTAGCTTCTTTCTTTCTTTCACAGTTTCACCTTTATATATCTTTCCCGCCACGGATCATTTAGTCCCCGAAAGTCCCTGTGAAACGCTGCAGCAGAAGATACACTTCAGATGGGTTTGCAGCCTTAATTCATTTTTCTGTGAGGATATGACATCCAGATTTATTAGACCAAGATGCAATACCGCAAAGTGGTTAACTCCACTGGGGACATTCATGCAAGATGCAACTGTTTAAGTAATACCAGCTTCTCCATTTTACAGTAGGATCCGCAAAGCCACAAGCTAACCAAGGATTTCAGAGCAGGTCACCCTGACCATTTGGGCTGCATGAGACCCCTCCAAACTTCATTCCCCTGCTTTAGCTATAGGTACAAGAAAGACTCACTGAAACATAACCTGATAACTTCCTTTTTTTCAGTGATTATCCACGTAGACAAAACACCTTCAAGAATCCCGCTCCATGCACAGAAAGCTTATCATTCCACAGTGCTGTGATTTAGAAAAGGGCATTTAAATAGAATATAAGTGTTTAAAATACAGAAAATAAAATTAAAGGGTACTAGTAGAAAAAAGGTGCTAACGTGACACAGATCTAAACCAAAATTAGTTTTCAGCTAATTAACTTATCTTCCAAAAAAGAAGCTATACTTGTAATCATGCCACTCCTGAGGGTTTTCTTATGTTAATGTTTCGGTAGATCATCCACCAAGGACCTAAACCTTTATTGAAAACTCAGCCAAAATGAAGACAACTCCCAAAAATTAAGACTGTCCCTAGGACTTCACTGCCACCTACAAACCAGCCTGGCCTGAACTAGTCACAAGCTGGGGTAAGTTCCCTGAAGCCAATAAAACACTGTATAATGAAACCCTCCAGATCCTACTTGGAAAACAAATCTGTCTTTTGTCCCCAAACCCCCAAAACACTCATAGGGAGACCTGGGTGAATGGTTTACGGTAACTCTCAGAGATTCATGTGGCACATTTTGAGCTTTATTCCCAAAATGACAAGGAAACAAGGGCACTGCTCTGATTCATCAGCAAATGCGCTGCTCCAGCGATCCACGGCAGGATTTATTTGCATAAAGCCACTTCCAGAAATGAACTCGGCTTTCCTCCGACTCCCTGTCAAGCACGTTGCTGAATTTCAGATTGACAATGTCAGCTCAGAAAATTAAATTAAATTAAATGTAAAAAAGCTGACCAGGGAGAGGGAGGAGTGCGTCCTGCACAACAGACCCCAAGGGAAGCAGCAAGAAGCCTACACATTGCTGTTTCATTGTTGAGGCACTCTCAAATCAAAGAACATCAAATTCCAGAGTGATTTGATTTCATCACTGCTGGGAATGATGATGACTTTCTCTAAAGTCCACTACAGTTATCTGAGTCTCCTGGAGAAACTCTGCCCGACAATAACACTTGACTTATTATCCCACAAGTTTTTTCAATTTATGACACCTCTTTAGCAAGCTTTTGAAAAAACAATTAGCTAAGGGGGTGTCATGTGTCATATGACACAAACACTTCCATCTTATCAAAAAAGGAAATTTAACTTCATTATAAGACTTGGAAAGTTTACATTCTGATATTAGTTATTCACATCATTACTTCCAGATGTCAAACAGAAAACCAACAATCAAGAGACTAAAACCAGGAGTCAGTCAAAAAACATGCAAGAATTTCTGCCTCACAGTTCCATACACAAAAGTTTTTGTTAGGTTCCAGAAAGGAATTCATGGTGGAATCTGTTTTTATCCCAGCTCAGATGCAATCACTTTCCCTTTCTTTGAACACTTAATTTCTGGAAAGACAACTCTGTGTCTAACACAGAAAGTGGTTTTCTAACTAAAGCTATCCCACCCTGTTAAATTATGATATGGATTATATACATCTATAACACATATGGTTCCAATGCTGTTTCTAGCTTGCACTCTTTGTTCAGTCTTTCTAAATCACAGAGCGTAAGAAGGATATAAAAGAAGAAAGGCAAAACAAATACTAAATGGTAGGGTTGGGATGCATTACCAACACTTCACCAAACACAATAATACAGCACAAGTACAGTTTTACATATACTAAACATTTTCAACTTTCAGACGTAACTTACATGCTTTGATTAGTAATATTAAACAAGAGGCAAAGTTTATTACTTCATATATGAAGCATATTTGGAAGTATTAAACACACCATATCTGTGTCTTCTTTAGAAGGTTCTACATTACTGCAAAAATAGGAGTTAAACCAAGTATTTTCAGCAAATGCTGACATAAGCTACTGGAAGACAAAATTCACTGTAAGACAAAGGAGATTATTCCTTCAGCTTTTCCCCTGTGCCTGGTAATTAGAAACATTTTAACCAGGTCAAAATCACACATCACCAGAAAATGTCAGTGTCCTTTTCCTGCAACAGCCCAGAAGCACCACTACTGAATATTTCAATAAATTTGGTACATCATCCCATATGCTGCCTCCCCACAGGTCTACATGCTGATTTTGTCAGTTTGTGTGGTCGGTAGTGCCTGTCACACTGAAGTCAGCAAAGAGTCTCACAGAAATCTTCCACTGAGCCGCTGGCCCCAGGCTGTGGTCACACGACATTCAGTAACCACTATGTGCTCAGCAAGGACCCAGCCAGGGCCCAGCCAGCACATCTGAGACTTTAAAGAGAAGGGAAGGCCCAAGTGAATATGCTCTTATTCTCTCAGTTTTAACTCCCTGCCTTTAAACCAACCCCAGGACATGTGAGAGGGGAGCAGGAAGGAGCCGAGTGCCAGCCAGCAATGCCTGCAAGCGGGAATTCAGGAACTGAGGGCTCTGGCACACAACCACTTGCCTCTGCACCAGAGGTGTCAGTGTTTCCAGCAATGTCACAGTGCCCCTGACTAAAGAGATGGAAGCCCATTTACACAGAACAAGTCCTAAACTGACTGAGCAAACTATTAATATTGAATTAAGATTTTCTTTGCCTTGCGAGCGTCTCCTTTGGTTATCAAAGCCAGGCATTCTTTTAAAGATGCAGTATTATTTAAAAACACTTTTTATTTTTCACTTTATTGTGCTGAAGCCTTAAAATGTAGATAAAAGGTAGGATGAAGTGGTATCAGTGGATTGCAACAGTACCTGAGGGAACTTGCTTCCTTCAAAGGCCATCTGCAAGTTATAGAAATATCACAATGCCACAGAGACAGCGGGGTTTGCTTATCAGAGCAAAATACTGACATGGATCTGTGACTGAGGCTTGGGACTACATTTCTAACAGGGGCAGGTTTACACAGTGGTCAAAAGTCACTCACTCATGTAGAAATCTCTCAGCCAGTTCTGTCTGAGGAGACAGAGCCCAGGGGGGTGGCAGCAGCTGGGAAAGGCTGAGGGACAGCTGTGCTTTGGGCTGAGACACAGAACACACTACAGCTGGACACATGAGTGGCACACTGATTTTAAAGGTAATTTTTAAAATGTCTTTGTGGGTGATCTATGACCCTTTACTGGCACTGACAAACCCTAACTGGGCGAGTGTCTCACTCACACTCCTCCTGTGGCAATGCTGGAACAATTCAGGCAACTGGAAAAACACCCACTTGACTGCGTCCAGTCCTAATCCACAAGAAAGGATTTCTGATGTGTCTGTAGGAATGAAGTCACAGAAGCCAAACAGATCCAAGGTTTTTTGTTTGCTGGTTCTTCTCTAACTGGACAAGCAAAGGGTGCTCAGGAGCTTCCTGCCCTCGGAGTTTCTGTGCATCCCAGACCCCTACACCGCAAGCATCTTTGGTACCATAACATAAAATTTCAGAGCACACAGTTAATGTTCAAATGGCAGAGTATATTGATTCTCTGCCCATCCCCTAGTATCTTAAGTTTACCCAGAAGACTATTTTATTTAATTAACTTGGTGCTTTATTAATATAAATATTCCACTATTGATCATAAGAGAAGCTGACGCATGTTTGAGTCAGGCATACATCACATCCACTTAATGGAGCTCCACTTAGGAGAGTAGTTGGCTCTAAATCAAGGTAAATGGCAGCAAGTGCTCCTTTGGGATGACACGGCTTAGCTGAATCTATAACATTTTTACGGAGCTGGTTTTTTTAAAAGCAGAAAACGTATGGAAATTAGATATGAAAATGGTCTCCCCTTGCACGTATCAATTAAGCATGTCAATACCTTAATTAAATTGCTCAACTTAATGAGATTTATACCAATGAATATGTTTTATAGTTATAATAGCTTTTTTGGCTACTGTTCAAGATGTCAAATAAATTGTGAAAAGAGGATTAAAAAAGTAGTAATTGACATTCTGAACTGAAGCCAGTATTTTTCCCCTCATTTTTTCCCTTCATTCATGTGATTTTGGAGAACATATAAATAAAGTAATGAACCTTGTAATAGCTTTGCTTTTAAAAATGTCTTTCTTTTCCAGTTCTAATCCTTCTTATCACGTTCCCTAAGTGGCACACCATTTGAATTAAGAAGCACTTCAACCTAAATGATTATAGGGCTTTTTCCCCTTTGAGGCTCACTATGATGCCTTTCCTCCAAGTAAAGAGGAAGCAAAACTTTTCTCTCCAGACATGCAATTACTATGAAGACTTTTCAATCACACTGCAATAGCATAGTGCCTTGAAGAGCAAGGATCTTACCCCACAAGCACTGGGACTTCTACTCCCAGCCTGGACCGGTTCCAGTTTTGAATCCACCATCTCTCGGTAAAGAGCAGCACTGGATGCTGCATTTCCTGGCGTAATTCCTGGCTCCATCCTAAATGTACTTCTGCAACCTTGACAAAGCCATCGGCTGTCTCAGTGACTCAGTTCTCTTGCATATCAGGGTTGGACTTCAGTGATCCTTGTGGGTCCCTTCCAACTCAGGATGTTTTATGACAAGGAACCTGTGCCTTTACAGGTGAGAAACACCTGCCTGACATTACAAATCCCTGCAACCGCTACAGGCCCCCCTCAGCAGGACTGCAGGTGACCAGACAACAAAAAGGACCTTTTCCCCTCCCAAAAACGGGCTAAAGAAAAAGTCCTGTTCACATGGGATTTTCTATCGCTGCCTGGTAACAAACACAGGAAAAGCAAAAACCATTCCAAAGGAGCTTAAAGTACAAAAACTCTAAGTATAATAAGAGCATTTATTATTCCTTCATCTTTCCTTTCAGCTGAACAGTTTATTGAATTTCATTACAAAAATAATACCCAGCTCAAGCCTTTGCATAATTTAAATCTCAGGTTCTTATATTTTACATTCAAGTTTTACATCAAGGAGATTTTGCCTGTAAGACTTTAAAAAAGTATTTATTTCAGTCGTCATATGAACTATACCGAGTTTTGTAAAAACTCTTACTAAACTGTAATTAAAGGCCAAATATGACTTGGCAGTGGTCATTCAGAACTAAGAACTGTAGCAGTTACATGCTTTTTCATGTCAACCCATGTCTTACTTCTGGTCAGCTTCTCCAGACTTTTCTCCACTCCAAAGTTACCAGCAGTATTTTAAATGATACGCTTGAACCACAGTAAGAGACAAGCATTGTGCCTTGACTTTATTTCTCATCCTTATTAAATGTTTCTCTGTAATGCCAATCTAATTTTTCTCCTTTATCAAAACATTAAATCGATTTCTTGAGCTGAATTCCATGGCAGCATCTTCTGTGACAGTGAAGGATAAACTCCTTGATATTAAGCAGTTTGTTAGGTTAAAAAAAAAAAAATCTTAAGAACAATGGCTGAAATGTCAGGAAAGAAGACAAGGAATAATTTGTATAAGCCTTAACCTACCTCTCTCCACTATTCTTACAAATATTTAAGATCTGAACTCTTTTCAGTTGGTTAACACAAGTGCAATTTGCTGTATTTAAAGTAGTGTTTTTCATGTATTGAAGTACCATTATTTAAATAAAATAGAAAATAATTTCTCGTTTGATGAGGGTACTGACTCTTTTCTTCATATAGGTGACCTCCAACCAATTGCTTTCTGTTGAAATGGCATTACTCTGCTTAGAGCACTCGGTTACATCCTGGGATGTACCTCCTGAACATCCCAGCAAACCATTCCAGTGGAGCTTCTCATCCCTTTACTGTGGTAATCAATAGGTAAGGCTCAAGAAATACTGAATGCTGCTTTATTAGACATTCCTAAATTTACATCTAATAAACTACATTTCAGGGAAAAAAAGAACCCACTGCAACCAGCTGATGGCCTAAAGAAGATGTTATAAAACAAAACAGTCAAAGGTTTTCCACTTGATTTATCTGCTGTGACCTCTCCACAAGCACAGTCTCCTCATCACAACATGTGTATGAATGTGTCTGATCTGCACCCCTTTTACACCTGGGCATAAATCAGAGGCCAGTGAGTTGGGATATGGAATAATAATAATGTCTTCCCCTGCTGCTTATTTTAGAGGTGGCTCTGCTTTCTCTGCAAATGAGGAGCAGCTTTGGGATATTGCTCTTGCCTTGTTAAATGCAGAATTTGACAGATGAGCAAAGTGTCGTCAGATTTGTCAACAGCAGCAACAGTTTCTGTGCCCTGCTGCTGCTGGCTTTTGCCTGGGGAGTGAAAAAAATGGCACCACCCTCACATGGTATTTCTATATAATGCAATTCATCCTTAATAAAGAAGTTCATTCTTTTCTTTAATGGTTGACTTTAAGCCCCAACATACTATTTTAAATGCTGCTTCCAAAACTCAGACCATAATGACAGTGTTCTTTTCTCAGTGTTCATATTGTGTTTGGCTTTTTGCTCCTTTTTCTGCACTGATGGCATTAAATTGGTTTGTTATCTCCTGGTACATTCTCAAAATATGTCCCCTTTTTTATTTTTGCCTAAGTTTCATTCTCACAGTCATACCTGAAACTGCAGGTACAAGGGTAGTATTTTTAACTTAAATAAAAGCTATTAAACACTGACTTTTGACGTCACTTACGACTAAACTTCATTTCTTGTAAAAATGGCTGACAGATGTGACACCTCAATACATTGCTATTACAGATAGATAATCATTACATGATTATCAGAACTTACTTTAAGTCTTAGCTTTCCTAAGGAATGTCAGAACACAAAAAACAAAATATAAAAAATTGCCAGGTTATATGTTACTTTTTAACAGGCTTTTATTTCTCAAGTGTTTCATCCACTCAAAATGAAAAGCAGCACTAGTTTCAGCTCTCACTGAAACTGCAAAGAGTAGCTGAACCGCCTGGTAACTACTGAAGTGTTCCACATTTATGAATAATGGGGCAATTGCACTAGTTATGAGAGAACAAATCTAATTTTTCTTCATGGTACTTGCTCTAGACCAACTACACAAGTTTGTTATAAAATGTGCTGTGTTCTTGGAAAAGGATGCACAGACAGGCACATGTATTCAAAGAAAAGAAAAGCATCTGATCAAAAGACCTTAGGCAGAACCAGACCGTCAGTCACCCTTAACAGGGAAGTCGTATCAGGCTATTTAAATGTTTGACTGATTATAGCTAATCGTTTGAGACAAAAAGATTGGTTTTTCCCCTCAGTGTTAACCAGACTGAAGATTTGGGCAGCTGACTCCGAATCACAGAAACTACAGAATCAAAGCTGGAATGCCCTAATGAGCAGATTTTCCTCAATACTGAAGAAGTTTTTCAGGATTTTTTTTTTTTATAAAAAATAAGTTAGAGGGTTCTTTTGACAATTCAGAATGCAACTCAGCTACTGAGATGCTCTCATGTTTTATGCCAGTATCTCAAAGGCAGGATTCTCTTAAAATGACAAATTGCAGGACACCCACTTTTGCTGTCAATACCACAACTCACCGTCCTGCAGAAACATCAGAAAATATTTTCTGGGCAAGTTCTTCCAGCCCTTCAATGCCTCACACTACTCTAAGGTGAAACTGCAAGCATCAGCAATATATTTAAAAAAAAAAAAAAAAAAGACCAAGCTTATCCACCTCTATTAAAACATATCTTCAAAAAGAAAATGATGCTCTGTTGGCAAGGGCCTCCCCCAGGTCTCCCTGGCCTTCCAGAGCACCAGCACTCCCACCACCCCCCAACTGCTGCAGTACACTCGAATTCAGACCTCAGAATGGAACACTTCACTTTTATAAACAGAGAGCACAGTTAATTTACTTTAAAACTGGGCTTACAACACTTTCCAAAAGAAATAACTGCTCTTCAAATAAAACAGAACTACTGCTTTAATTAGTTGTTACTTCAAGTTTTACAAGCTGAAGAGGTGTATTTCACTTAAGTGCCAAATTATTATTAAAAACACGCATGTCAAGAGTGAATAGAGAATATGTATCTTGTGAATGTATTTTTATTTAAAACAATAACGATATTTCTTCAAATCTAAGCGTGTTATACAGAAAATAAAGTCACAGTAATAAACAGGGTTTTAGCACGTAAAAACTTTCACTGAAGTTCCGCAGGCCAAAATAGAAAACTTATTACAAATATTGTCTAAAACTAAGAAAATATTTGTAACGTGAAACTCATACTAAATACTTTATTTTTAATCAAATCAGCTAAGATTAAGTGAGCCAAGGATGCACACAGCCCATGTCTGGGATTGACTTCATGTTTACTAATGTAAAAAGGAAGCAGATTACCCAGTGAGCTCCACCTTCCTGGGGGGATTGCTCACTGAACACCCCGGAGTTTCTCCATGTATAACACGGTTACAACTCTTGCCTACCTGTGCCAAAGTCAAATCCACCCTGCCTTACATCCCAACACCAGCACAGCACATCCAACCTGGGACAGTATTTATTTTCCACTTCAAATGGGAACTTTTATCATTTGATCCAGAGACAGAAGCGCAATCCCAGTCCTGCCCAGCTTGCATTCCAGCAGTTTATATCAGGGAATCTTAAAATTCAACATGCAATAAAGTTAGAAAACACTAAGCAGAGACATCTCACGGTTACCAGAGTCCTGTTTTCAGAAACACTTGGTTATGAGCCAAAAAGTGTTCCTTAGATGCCTTCAGCGGGCCTAAATTAAAAAAGGTTCAGCTCCTTCCATGGGAGAAGACGTTATAAAAAGAGCAACTAATTAAAGCGAGGTCTTTGTAGCAGCTTGACCTGCCACGTTGCAGGTCAGTGGGGAAGAAGAGGTCAGACTTTGCACTTCTGTCTCCTCATACTTTCTTCACAGGGCTTCTAAACGCACCAGGGCTAAAGCAGGGGAACATGTTCGAAGGGAAAGGTCAGAGCACCCCAAACCCCCACGAGCTCCTGTTTAAAGGTGGTTTGGATCCCAAGCTTTGCTGTCTCACGGACAGCCCAGGCTCAGGCACCTCACTCAGCTCCACTGCTGCCAACAGCCACTTCGAGCAGGAATCCCATCAGACCAGGAACGCTACAAAGCCTCCAAAAGAACGAGGAAATGATCCCTGTGCTGCTGGAAAAGGCCTGTTTGGCGGTAGCTGCTGGAGAACAGACCACAGGTGAAGTTTGCTGCTTGGGTGGTGGCAGCTTTTCTTTTCTCTCCCTCTTTTGTTTTGAAAGGGAAAACACGAGTCTGTAGGGGGGTCACAGTTGCTTTTTCAGCTTGGTATGATGACAAAAGGCTGGCAAGCCTCATTTCCGAAGGCAAACTTGCTTTTCTCAAGGAAATGAATGATTTTCAGGTGACTTTACATTTGAAAGTAAGATTTATCCAATATGACCTTTAAAGCCTCCATCCTTTTGCCAACATTGCCACGGCTCAATGAAATCTGTGGTCAACTTTTATTGTTTTTATTTGCAGCCTATCCTATTAAGAAAACAATGTACTCTCTAAAGCCTGAATGTCTACTATCTTTGTGGGTTTGATTTGCTGACACTGCCAATTTTTTGGGTCTTCTAGTGATTTATCAAAAAAAAAAAATTATTGTTTCATTCTAAATAACTTGCATAGCAAGGATGGAAAGGAGGGCAAGAACAATCCATGGTTTTGGGTGACTTTGCTAGGAATAAGTAGTATTTTAGGTTAAAAAGATTTTTGCTGAGGTATTTTCTCTGGGCAAATATTATCCAAGTGCAGACAGAAGAGACAAGCAATTAATAAAAGTCACTCAAACATGAAACTTGTAAGTTCATTTGTTCTCCACAATTCAAGAGCAGCTTACATTTCTCACTTAAGTTAGGTCCTTATGTCCTTTCAAGGAAGATTATACTGAAGTGTTCTCTAGTCAATATTCTCTGAAGTACATGCAACTATATATATACACATTTTTAGTAAATAGAAATTAAAGAAGTGAAATTTCATGTTCTGGGACGTATGGAAAATATTTTAAAATGAGAAACCAACAAGAACAAAACCAGCACACCGTGCCCTCCACACACACAGAACTTCTGACATGAATAATAAATTAATGGCAATAGGGAAGAAAATTAAGAGAACTAAAAAACTACCTCAGATTAAATCCAACTATGATAATAAGGAGTGCAATGTCTTATTTTCAATGACTCTTATCTTAGCATTGATTGTCTGCAGCCTAGAATATGTTGGAGGTTTTTCCTCTTGTGCTTCATCATATATATGAACAAGCCCAATCATTGCCAATATTTTTGACTTAAGACATTGGGACTTCTTACCAGAAGCTAAAAAATGCCATGAGGCTGAGGAAGTCATGAAATGAAGCAGCTGATTTCATTTACTTCCAAAGTTCTCTGGGCTCAGACAGTATCTATGGATTTCTCTCTGGTCACCTTTCCCTGCATCCATCTCTTGATTATTTCTTCTTTATATTTGAGTTCTGCGAGGATCTCCTTGTTCCTCCTTGCCAAACTTTGCTTGAATTCCTGCTCATGGGGGTGGACTGGTTGAGCTCAGAGATGGTGTCCCTGTCTGTGACAGGCCAGTTGGAACTGGGTGATCTCTGGATGACCTCCAACCCAAACCATTATGTGATTCTATGATAGCCTTTTAATCTACACATTGTGCTTGTGGTACAATGAACGTCACCAGAGCTGGTTTGAAACTTTCTGATTAATTGAAGCTTAAAACATGTTCATGGAAGGTTGCTCTAGAAACACTATTTTGTACTTAATTTCCTGGTAATATATCTTTATGACAGCACCCAACTAAACTCCATGTGTGATCAGGCAAAGTTTCTCCTCTTTTGGGTAAAGAAGTAGAAATTTTGACTTATGTTTTACCAATGAGATGAGGGAGAAAAGGGAGAGGAGGGAAGAAGGGAAATGAAAAAAAGCAGAACTCCAGCTCATGGTAAGCTGAAAATATTTCCAAAGCAGTCTTGCTGTCGTCAGTCCCACTGCTTCCTCTTATCTGGCTGGGAGTAGGAATGCAGTGCCAGTGCCATGGTTATCCCAGCCCAGCGTGGAGCAGGGATGTGTTCTCATCTGTGTGTGTGCATCATTTAGCGTGCCGGGCACGGAGCACTCCTGACTGCCCTTCATTACTGCTAATGCAATCCCAAGGTCAATGACTGGCCATAAACGTCCATTCTAAAGAAAAACTATTGAAGACACCCTGCCCAATGTCTTTTCCATAGGTTTCTGGTGAGACCAGGAGTGTCAAATACCCAGTTGACCTTTCAAGATAAAAACCATTATCAGCTGCATGGATTTAGACCTTAATCTGTTTCAGTTAAGCAGACCCACTGAGATTCTGCATTTCTTGTGGGCTGTTTCACAGTCTGTGACATGTTTTATCAATATTCATTTTCTCTCCCCCATGCTCACAGTGTTTCTCCCACGTGGTGGTCTCTTATCATGCATATGTATGAGGTCTCTGGTGGGAGTACTGGTATTATAACAGCGCTGTAACACTCTTTGGCATTTTTTTTTATTAAAAAAATATATCTTTTGTATATTTAGTTAGCATGGCTCTCCCTTCTCACACAGAACAGCTTTAAGTCATTAAGAATAACCCCCAGAACCCTCACTGGGCAGGATAAATAACGTTAGAATTCATAGATAAAACAAACCAAACAAAAGATAGCAATCTGACAGAGAAAGCAAAAAGAACCCCAACCAAATCAACCAAAAAAACCCCACAAACAAACAGAAGCATGTGGAACTTTCTATGTTTTGACAACAGGATAAAGATACTTCTGGTAGAGCTCTTTTGGCAAACAGAGGCTGTGAAATGCCTTGCAACAGGGGTACTAGCTGACAACAAAGAAGAGCAGACCTGCAAATGAACACTGAATGAAATATAATCATGAATTGATCCTGAATGCTCACCTGGTCACTTCATGTTAAAGTTCCTTTACATTCCATTCCGGAGTCTGACCACTTCAGGTGAGACTCAGAACATCAGCAATTGCACAGGGATTTATAACTTTCCCTAAAACATGTGTTATAGCACAGAGATTTACAGCTCTCCAAACAAAACTGAAATACCTGATTTTTATTGCAGCTCTGGAAAGTTCTTTTTAGTTTTGGTTGGGGTTTTTTTCCCCCCAACGTAAGAGACACTTCTTTTGACAGAAGACGGAAAAATACTAACCTAAAAAATGTTTTGAAAGTTGTCAAAACATTCCATTGGATGGACACGGGGTAAGAGAACACAAAGAAGTTTTAATTTGGGTAAGTGATTTTTACAGATCAAGAATTACAGTAATACTGCATATGTACCTGTCTGTTTAGATCATAAGGGTTAATTTTATAGGGGTTGGTTCAATCACATCATTTTAAAGGAGCTACACTAGCCAGATGCCAAGCTGATACAATAAACAGCCACACCAAATCGAATGAATTTAAAAAAAAAGAGAACCACATCAAGAAAATTTCACATGAAATCAGGTAATGACAGGAAAGAAAAATTAAGATATATTAAAATAAGTAAAAAAAAAAATCCAGTATTTAGGTTGAAGAGAGATTCTAGACATGAAGACTGATATATTGCTGCCTTTATCATACCCAAGCATTTTACTCCAGTAAGCCAAAAATCATTCATTTTAACATGGAAGCACCAGGACTTCAAATGAATCCATACATCAGTAAATATTCCAGAAAAAATTTATTCATTTTCTGTTGAGGGATCAGAATAAATGGCAAGGCGGATTAAAATTTTATCGTACCATTTCTTAGAGCAAGATTTTGCATTTAACTGCGTTGCTGCGTTGTTAATGCTTGTGTGAAACAACCCGGATGGAGCTTTCTCCAACACAGGCAGGGAAAAAGCTGAAAAGGGATGCCTGGGCTCATTACAGATGCTAATGCAGTTTAATGACCAATTAGATCTTTTTTTCAACAAGGTAAAAGTGATGTAGGAGTCTTCCTGTGTTGCCAACAGGAGCCAAACGAACCACAAAGGGCTGGGAGTGCTGTGATGTGCATTATTAACCCAGAGCAAGGTAAGACTCTGTCAAGAACAGTATCAGTGGTTCAGACAAACTCACTACTCTTTCAGCTTGAGCTACCTGAAATTATTTGTATTTTCATATGGATTTGTTGGAAGGTGATAAGTATCTGGAAAAAAACCCCACATATACATGTTTATATATAAATATACAAATACACATGTTTTTTATATATATATACATACACATACACATGGGGTTTTACATATATACACATATAAATGTTTTATATATATATAAAACAATATATACTGTATATCTTGCCAGGAGCCATAAACATTTCTTCAAACAAACCATTCTTCTTGTCATGTGAGGAGAGGTGGCTCTGCTGAATATTGCACTGTGATCTCTTTGGGATGGTCCAGTCTGGGCCTTCAGCAAGCACTGCTTAGGATGAGACACCGAGCAGCAGGATAAATGATGCCATTAACATAGGACTTGCTCCTGCTTCACGAGATGCAAACAGAATTTAAACTGCCCCCAGATCACCAGAACTCAGTAATCTGAGCTCTCCACTGTACGTCAGAACATTGTTAGGCGGTGACAAGGTGATTAAAATTCAGGTGAGGACTGGATCAGCTCAGTAGTACTGGCTCCCACACCTTCCCCTCCCTACGTGTCACATACATGCATGTGTGAGCACACACAAACATCATATCAGCTATTAGACTGCAGATAGAAACTCGATATATTTCAAATGCTATTGCTAAAACACAGACCCCATTTGATTCATCAGAAGCTCTAGAATACATATTCAAAATAAACATGGAACAGCTACAAGGAGCAACCATTCTTTAGAAAAACTAAAAGTCCATTGCTAACTTGGCAGGTCCAAGCCTAAAACTGCTATGAAAATTATTCACAGAACCATTTAGGCTGGGAAAGACCTCTGAGACCGAGTCCAGCCTTTGACTGATCACCACCAGCCAATCAGCTCCTGGCATAAGTGCCACATCCAGTGGGTTCTTGAACACTGTATTCCTAACACTGGACAATATTTTTTAAATCGAAAATAATCACACTACACTATTGTAAGATTTCAGAATAAACATAACTCTGTGAAAAAAATCAGCTCTGCTATAATGGAACCACTGGGTTATCCAGAATTCAGATTCCTGACCCACACCCAGTGTGATCAGGCTTCATGCATAAAAATCATTCAGGTTTTGTAAGATTTCTTTCCTATTTTATAATACTAAAATATTATAATACTAAAATAATATGGATTATAAGGATACCTGTGGTTCTAGTAGGACAAAAAAGTGTATCTGTTTGTCTCTCATACTGTACAACTACACCCAAAATGCTTTTGAAATGTATATATGCATGTTGTAACTAGCCAACCTAGAAATAAAATAAAACACATTTGCCTGAATGAGGTTTCTCTTCCACAGAGGGGTTGATCTCTCAGCGTTCAACTTTATCATACAAAGGCAAATCCCAGGAAATATAACAAATGGAACCTGACACAAGTCCATTTAATACACCCTCTCACATGTCCCTTTATTTACGCTCCTTCCACTAAAGCTCCATTGAGCCCATCCACTTCAATATTAACTTGTACTGAAACTACTGCAGCTCTGTCTCCCAGATAATTCTTAGGAACTGGGCACTTTGCTCATCTGCCTCTTTGCTACCAAGGAATTAAACAGAAAACATTGTTCAAAGGTGACTCTGGAAATATTAATGTTTCAGCACCATGAAAACTACCCTTTAACGTTTGAGGAGGCTGACTGGGGACGTCACAAAGGAAAATACAGACACGGCTCGTAGACCAAAGATGTGTGAGAAAACACATTAACCTGCTTTGGAAAACGAAAGGGCAGAATTCCTAAAATAAATGACCATTCTTCCCCTGTAAAAGACTAAATAAGTATTAGACAGCAGCTACATTACAAAGAAGGCCACTGAAGTAGAAAAGGCTACCTCACACAAACCGTGATCTTTACCCACGCTGACATCCTTTGCCCTGGTACCTTTTCTGCTCCCAGAGAACGTGAGGAAGCTACTGAATGCAAACGAGATGAATGGAACAAAACGACCTCAAGTTCAAACCCTATAAAATACCTCTCGCTCCGTTTTTACAAGCCCTTCCTCGAGATACGTTTAATTAAAATAAAAGCATGATATATGCCACTGTGCAAAGCCATTCTGATAACCAGAGTAGCTAAGAAATAACGACATAAAAGTTCCCCTTAAGACAGTTATTTTAGAAAGGCACACAGATTACTGCATCTGCCGCTTGTGGGCCATTTATCATATGCCTGCTAATTTTTTCCAATGCTTCAAGCATGTTTCAGGAAGAGTTTGTGGAAAAAGAAGAAAGATAGGGCTTTTTTTTTTTGCTAATCTCTGCCTCACTGGGAAACAGAAAAAGGTATCATTCACGGTATCTTTTTGTTCTGAGGAAAATTTAAAAAGGAGACTCCGAGCTGCTGGACTCTGAGTTGATGTTCAGTATGTTTTCAGTTAGAAAATACACATTTCTCATTTCCTTGTTGTGAGTTTGCCAGAACAGGCTTGGCATGGCAAATATTTAATTTTCTGCAGAGAAGTGGTATGTGCCACCCCAGACCTGCCAGTCTCTGCTCCTTATCCAAAGGCTGTGACAACACAAAGCACATGGGAGAGCAGATGGACCCTCAGCCTCCTTGTGGTCATAGTAAAGTACTTCAGTGCCTGGATCTGGAACATTTCAAGACACTTTCCTTTAACCTTTTCTATTGAGGAGAAAATGGAAGAAGGTGAATTTTCTTATCTATGTAAACCCTTACAGAGATGCTATTTTTGTGGACAGAAAAGAAGTTGAAAATGAGATACTTTTCCTCTAAACCCTTCACCTCAGAAAGACCCTGCTGTGGGATGGTAAGCAGGCTCCCCTACAGTTGTGAGGGTGGGAACAGAGCAGAGCCACAAGCAGTGCAAAACAGCAGATTTTCCTCCAACAGAGTTTGCAGGCCACAAGGTTCCACTCCACCCTCCCTTCCTGCAGTGTATTTTCAAGTCCCAACTTGGCCTGTCCTTTCCAAAATCTGCATTCACTGGAAAACAGAGTTTATTCTTTGCTGCTCCCTATGCCACCTGATTATTCCAGTCTCCTTATCTTCAACATTCCTTCAGGAACTCAGACTGCAAATAGCAGCCCCTTCACAAACACTGCCAGAGGGATTGCTTTAGGAGACTATTTTGGATTGCCAACTATTAGACCCATCTTTCCCAACAGGGGTGGCCCCTGACCCTTCCAGCCCCAGCCACACCGGGCTGTCACCACCTCAGGCAGTAAGTGACGTGCTGAGGTCACAGCTGGAGCTCACAGGTCCTGCAGCCTCCCTGGCACAGCACAGCCCTGTCCCACACGGCTGCAGGGATGCCTTGTTTACAGCACTGCCTTCTGCCACTAGGACAGCTCACTGCAGAGCCACAGGTCTGAGTAACTCCCCCTGCAGCTTCCCAACTCCGGGGGGATTACTGCCAACCTCGGCATTCAGAATCCTTCCTGTGCGGTTTGTCCCAATTTCCAGCTTGCTGTACGACAGCTCTGACCTCCATGAATTTGCCAGGAGCCCTTCACCTGGTTATGAGACAGGTGAGCAAATGTTTCCTGCAGGGATTGAGCTGTGGTGGACGGGCACAGGTTTGTTTTCTCACCAGCAGCAGAGCTGCTCACCATTGCTGTCCCATCAGGGATTAGTGTCCCCACTGCAATGTCCCGGGTGGTTCAGGTAAGCTCTGCCCACTGCCTTTATCTATTCAGGTTAAGCTAATGGTGCTCAGTGAGGCAACAGACACATTCCATGAACAGCTCAACCACTGGACCTGAGTGCACGTGTCTGGACAACAACATGGAGGTGAAAAGCAAGCAAAGATCATACATTGCTGCAAAATTAGGATTTTGTTTTTTCCAGAAATCTTAGGCAATCAGCAGTAGTTACACAGCTGGTGGCTGTCTGAACACAGAGCAGCAGCTCTGAAATTGGCAGGCCAAGCTTCCCACTCTTCATCAAGGCCATAAGGCAATAAAAATATTTAGAGGAGGGCTCTTCAGAAAAAGTACTCTTCGGGGCAGGAGATACAGATGAATCTCTGGTCAGTAGCATGCTACTGCACTGTTAGGCCAGAACACGACCTCAACATTTTTCTATCTAAAAACAGCACTGAAAGGTGAAGAAACAAAAAGGTGGAAAGCGAAAATAAAAATATTGCCAAGTATCCTCACATTCATTTCATAGAGCTGGATACATAATCACCAAATAGAGAGTCATCTCGGTCACAGGAGAGTCTGGAAGAAAGATCATCCAATTCAAACCCCCTTCTCAAAGCAGGGCCAAGTAGAAGAGGTTGCTCAATTTCCCAATTGCTCAAATTTCTGTTCTTTGATTTGTGCCCATTTGAAAAGTTTTTCTTCCACCACTTCTGGTGAAGGCAAGTCTTAATACTCAGCTATGCCCTTGCCCCTACCAGAATGACTTTGGAAAGTCACTCACCTCCTGCAAAATTATATTAATAAAGTTTATATCCTATCAATATAAATATACATTTATACATCAATAAAAATGTCAGGTGACATCAATTATCTCAAAACAAGACTGTCTTCAAAGGTGCCAAGTATTCTTAAAGAAATACTGGCTTCTAATACAGGTTCTCTAATGCTGCTGGTCTTCAGGCCTGACAGATTATCGATATAAATTGCATGTAATTAGCCTTGTTAAAACTTATAGTACAATAAAACTTGTAATATGAAGGAACTCACTACCTTAATTAGCACTCAAGTCATAACCCATACTTTTGCAGAAGATTTCCTGGTCTGATATAGCAGTTTGACTCTGTGCAGGAAAACAAGAATCTGACCATAGAGACAGTCTGTCAGCAGCATTTTATCAGCTCCTTTCTGCTCCAAGGCACGACACATGGATTGCACAGGATGCAGACTAGTGCAGGAGCACAGTTACTTTTTAAGCACCTTCCATGCTCAGTGATATCTGAGAGGAGCCAGGGACACAGAGCAGAAAACTTCGAGAGTCAATGTGCACTGGACAATGTGTGTATACATTATCAGAAATCAGGATATGGGAAGATTTTTCCCAAGGAAAGGAATTCTGTCCCTCTCTCCTGCATTTGGACAAATGAGGATCATTAGCCAGCAAGAAATCAAGAGAAGCCTCTGTTGTTCCAATTACTTCCTTTGCTCCCACGGGTGTGACAGCTTCACACAGCACATCTCAAATAGAGCAGTTAGTTTTCCATTCCCCCATATCTCAACGTAACACTATTTCCAAGATCACATGTGAGCTTATTTATAACTAATTCGTGGCTTTTTATTGTTATTGATAACACATATGAAGAGGTGAATGACAAAGCCTGGTTACAAAGCCCAGTTGTGCTCCACCTTTCCTGTCTATTCCTTCTACATTGACCCTCTGTGTCTTCCCCCTCAAAAACAGGAGCAAGCAATCTTTCAGCCAAAGAAGAACAGCTGAGGTTTCTACTCTTCCTTTGTGTAAAACAGCTTGGAAAACAGGTAACTAGAATCAGACATTGTTTTCTGTTGGAGTGGGTTCAAACCTGCTGTTCCCTGTCAGGGGGAGTCAGGAACAGCAAACCAGTGGCTCTGCAGCAAGAGCAATCCCTTCTGGCCTCCCCACTGAAGTTGTGCCATTGACAGAAGGAAAAAGAAACCTTCCAGAAAGTCAGAAATAGAAACCAGCAGGTAAAAGAGTTGCCTGGAGGAAGGAAAACTTGAGTTGTCAATTCTTGCCATAGAGCTATTTATACCCTTTATCCATTGCCATAGATGTGAAAGTGATCTCTCGGAGCAGAGAGCAGAGGTGATTTCACAGGCACTGGATTTAGCCCTCATCTCCCACCACCACTACAATGATTGCACACAACTGACTTCTGAGATAAATTGCTTCTGATTCATGCCTGTGTGAAGTCAGAGTAAACCACTTAATTAGATTAACTGATCTAATAAGCAGGGAGCTGCATAGAGATCTTTAAGCCCCAGTTTTCCTCCCCCAGGGACATCCTTCACACACCTAACCAAAGGGTCGGGTTTTTATACCATAATTACAAACAAAACCTCCCAAAGGTGCAGCCAAAATCCCTCAGCAATAACCTCTCTAGAGGTCTTACAATCCCTTGGCCTCAACATTCAGGGTTAAAAAGTAAAAACCAAAAACCCACCAGCCAGTTACATGCATTAAAACATCAGATGCGTTTCATTGTAGGTGAAGTACAGAGTCCATTCCTTTAAATTAAACCAGAAGACATTTCCTTCCCCTCCTTTGCCTGCTCCCTCTCCCTCTCATCTGTAGGATGGGGCATGCTGCTTTTCCCTTAAGAGGCACACCAGATTTCCTGTCTTAAACACACTCTATAATTAACAACCAGCAAATAATGAGTACCCAGGATATATAAGTCTATTAGAGTGCTGGCAGTGCTAAAGACTCATGCTGTTTCACTGTGAGCTCCACTTGAAGAGGTGATTTATGGAGGACATTTTTTCATTAAGTAATAGCAAATGGTTTCCACCCTCACAGTACCCAGCAATCTTCAGGGAACAGAACAGCGATATTGAGTCCTTTTCTGGAGAGGAACATTTCAAGGGCTTTGGCTAGAACATAAAATGACAATCATTTACTCAAGGTCAGGAAAAAACATGGGGAAACACAACCACAGGTTAAGCGTAAGATGCTTGATTGCATAAGGTCTGTCAGTTAGAGAAGTAATACAGTTGCTTTAAAAGCTACCAGGAGCTCTGACTATACCCATGCAGAAATAAAGAGGGCCAGATTGTCGCCAGGTGTCTCAAAATATCATTACCATTGCTACTTCTACAGCCATTATTACCCCTTAACAGCTAAGCTCCCATTCCCCTTAATTTCTCTAAATACTTCTACCTTGAGTAAATCATACACAAAGCTCCACTACACAGTGACAAAGCTCTGAGTACTGCCTGTGTGCCAGCTAATACCACAATAATATTGGTGCCTAATCATTTCAATTACCGACTTCCTTCTCCCTGAGGAGTAACCACACAGAAGAACAAAATATAATTACACTGGCAGTCCTGCTATTGCACATCCACTTCCTCTGCAGGCCCCCAGCGCTATTTACTACGAGACTGTGCCTGCTAATAGGGATTTCTCCAGTGTGCAGACATGCAAGAATCAAAATACCATAATTACAATACCTTGCCTTTCCAGGCAACTGATTTAAGGCATCCAAATATTGTAATACTATTAAAATAAACTTTATGACATTCATGGGTTTTATTTTTCACATATCATGGATACAGACCCTGAATTATCAGTGACAGCACACCAAAGCACTGGCAGAGCTAGTGAAAAATTGGAGTCTTGGCTTCCAAAGATCCAACATCGACTTTTCTCCAATGTTTTCTCCCCTTTGCATTAATTAAAAAATATTGCCTACATTGAAAGATCTCAGCTCAGGAGTCCAAATAAGCACACACAGCTACTAACCCAGCCTAGTTTTGTGCATTGCCAAGAAGAGATTTTGCTGTGACCTGGTCCCACAAGAGAGAAATACCAGGCAGAAAATCACCTCCTTATATTAAATTTTTTCAACACCTCTTTTGTGTTTTAATAAAGGTTTTTCTGATGAATCAGCACAGTCCTGCAATATCCTTGTGGGTCCCTTCCAACTCGGCGCGTTCTGTGAGAGTAGGACAACAGGATACAGAACCTTAAGTCCCTGTGGCATTCAAGGAGTGAGCTGGATTCTGGAAAAGCAGTTTATTTCAAACCCACCTGAGCCTTGGAAGACCCTCCCTGCCTATAATATCTCTGTATGATGGCAAAGGGGAGAATGGAGACAGCAGGCAGGTAACACCAACACACAGGTGGGTGTCCTTTGACCAAGGACAGGCCACTTCTGCAGTGCTCACTGCAGACACAGCCAAAGACGGGGATTCATCCCACTCCTGAAATCACCATAAACTGGGAAGCACACAATTTCCTCTCAACACACACAACAGTTGCTACGTGCCTACTTTTCCATTTAAATTGACTTTGTAATAGCCTGAAGGCGAGAGGAAAGCAAGTAAAGAGTTCAACAATTTGTTCAGTCATCATGACTTTACCACTTCTCTTAATTTCTTTCCTTTAGTGCCTCATATAACGGAGGAGATTTTGCAAAAACTACAGCTCCACTCAGGAATAAAGAGCTGTTCTCTCAGGGTTCAAACGAGCACAAGTGCTGAGCTATAATAAAACAGGGGCTCTGCTTTCTGAGCTTGGTGAAGAGGATGAAATGGGAGGTGATGCATATCTACACTCACTTTGAGGGATGACAAGCAGCTCCCTGGGGACTCCCTGAAACACAGGGCAGGCAGAGCCCCTCACATGGGGCATTCATGGGGTTTGCCTGGGAGATACTATGAATATTTGCAATTTGTGGATGTTCTGATCCCAAGAGCTCTTTAACACACAGAGTGTCACGGCCTGCCTTCTGGATATGATATCATAACCTTCTCCTGTCACTGCCATGGAGAGGATTTGCTGTTGAAATCCAACAGGCCCAAATCAGACCAAACACTTAGAGGGCTACTATAAATCTTACATGGCAAAACACACTTTCCAAAACGCATCTGTGAAAACACTCCCAAACTCTTCTTTACTTGAGAATCTTAATCTGTCTCTCTTAAAAACACAAAAACTCCTCTTTGTGCTCCCTTGGGAAAAAGGGGATCGTAATTATTGTCCTCTGCTCATCATCCAACTGGAAAGGAGTCATATTTTCAAAAATCCAATGGATTATTAAATCCTCCAGAGGCCAGAAGGTGTGCTAGCTGCAACTTTTACTCTCCTGAAAGCCCTGGGCCTTCTAAGGCCCCTTCCCATGAGCATCAACCATCAGATAAAATCACACTGCAGCAGCTTTTACATCAGCAGCAACATACACATACAGGTAACACAGAACAGTGTTTCTTAAATAACTCCTCAATTATTAACTAAAAGTGTTGTTTAATGCCAACACACTTCTTTGTCATCTCTCCACTCATGACATTTTCCAGAAATTTAATGTGGCATAACCTGTACTTTTCCGTGCATGCCAAGGGACATATTTTAGGTGACAAGCAACAGACCTTCTACCTGCCCAAATTTCTTCTTAACACTACAAAATGCTCATGTTTGAGGCATTTGGTAGTTTGCTAAAGAGAAAAAAGTATTTTTAAAGATATAAAATCAGTTTGCAAAAGCAATTCCTTCACTTTTAATACATCTATTAATATCCTGCCCGTCACAGTAGTTTCTGTTATCTAAAATAGCCTGTGCTGCTCAGAAAACCCCTCAAAAAGAAGCAAAAAATAGTAGTTAGCACAACTACACACATTTATTTCATGCAGGACTCTTAATATCCCTTAAACAGGATAATGAAGGAGACAAGCAGGAGTTCAGGGCTTGCACTCCTAGTCTTGCTCAGAATTGAATTCTATTAATCTTAATTACCTTAATTCATGATGTTTAAAGCTAAAGTGTAGATTAGAGTGAAAGCTCAGATGTTTCAGTGGTCCTAAGTTGTAATGCTGTCCTTGGGTTTTAAAAAAGGAAGGAAGGATTTGGAGAATCCACTTTTAGTCTAAGTTTTCAAATACCCAAGAATCCTGGATTTCATCCTCCCAGAAGAGTCTGCAACACTCATTTTACTGAGACAAACACGAGGTTCCTTGCTTGCAAAAGACAATGCATTTCAAGATGAAGACTTCCATTTCTACTACTAGTATAGTATAAATATTATTTGTATTATTTAGCTTAAGTGCTGTAATTAGGAGCCAAGCTAATAAGTGATATTTGCTAATTTATTTATTTAAAAATTGCAGCTTAACTGAAGTCTGATGGAAAGTGTATTGCCACAGAGTTCCAATAAACTGTCTTCAGCATCCACAGCTGCAGAATTCTCCTAATATTTAGCAATACTGCAAGGGGTAAAAGAGGACACCAAGCATCATTTTGCAAGTGCCACATAATTCTTCAGCATTATTACTCCCTTCCACTCAACTTGCCTAAGGTTAAAGATGAAAAGAGCAAAATCATCCATTATTATCACAGGCCTGATTCAGCAGCTCTTAGTAGTTAGTAGTAAGTAGTTAGTAAGTACTTAGTAGTTTTAAGTACTTTTATGTGACACAAGTGCCTGCAGCAAAAAAGCTGGGTTTGGTTCCACTTCTGCTGGTAAATAAACATTTAAGGGCTTTTTCTTGCTGCTACTCCTGGGACAAAGGAAGTTTGGAGTTTGACTGGGATGTATCTTTAGCCAGTGTTACTCAATGAGAAATCTCTACTTGTATTCGAATATTCACTGGGGATGTAGAAATCCCTCCAGGTAGGACTGCAGGCCACTTCGGAGGGGACACTTGCCTTGGCAGTGGGAGATGTGATTCAACACTCGCTCAGCCAAAGGGAGGTCTGAGGGGGTGTCTCACTCCACTTGATTTTGCTTAAAAGGAAGAACTAGCCTCAAAAATTCTCCTAAAGCTAAGCTGAATTCCCAAGCAGTTTCCAATGCCTGATTAACTCAGGTGCCTACAAAGGCACTGGGGTGGTATGTTGGCCCTTGTTGACACAAGGGTACACAAGAAACGGTTGGAGCTCATCCAAGGAAATCGTGCATCACTGACCAAGTATCAGCTTCACAAGGTGAACACCGTTCAGCTTTCAGAAATATTTTTCCACAGAGCTGTTGACAGTGTGTGACAATACAGGACTGATATATTTAAAAGAAAATTGACTTGCAAGTCAAATTATAAATAATGGCATTATTTATCAGATACATGAATGGCCCATTTTGCTGCAAGATTACACAGTCTATTCAGTTTTCATGTATAGTATCTGAATGAATAAACGATTTACACAGTGCTTCATCAAGGAGAAGATACATTAAATTTAGTACTTCTCATATCTCTGATTTTTTTTTACTGTCTGGATACTAAGAAATCATTGGGTAAATAGAACCTGGTACTGTTTGGAATGAGCAGGATGTCAAGTAAGGGATTTCAGCTCACCTTGGAGCAACATCGGGCTTAGATACTCACATTTCAGGGAAGTGAAAAGGCAGGGGGTGATACTGGGTGCCAGGAGGAGCATGGCAAAGAAAATTAGAAATTCTGTCAGAAAGCCAAGGACCAACATTGGAAACCATCACTATTTTTCATCATCTCTTTCTTTTCAGTATTCACCTGAGTGTTACTGACCTGAGAAAGATGAGGATGAACAAGGAGCTCTCGACACAGCCCTGACTGTCCCAGCTGACTAATGCAAACACTGCACGTGAGCTACAGGATTAACCAAGACTGGTCACAGGACAGGCTGAAGATATGTGAACCTTTCTCCATATCAACAAAACTGGCTTTTAAAAGTCACACATAAGGTTTTCTTACTGTAGTGGAACTAATTTGATAGTCACCAGGGGCTACAGCACTGACTCACCTGTCCTGCATTTCCAGCAGGTGGAAAGAGCAGAAATAAATACTGTCAGTGTCGGACATTGAGCTGGAGCTACAGGAAAGGGTTGGGAAACTTGGAAACATCTCAACTGACCCTGAACAAGAGACGGCAAAACAAATGGTATTATCGCACACAGCAAAACAGCCTGGGTTAAAAACTCAAGCTTTTACAGTGAGAAAACCAAATAACTATTAGGAAAATGATTTAGTTTATCATCTTAAAATCCACTGTGGCTTGCTCATTAACTACCAGTGGTCTAGTTGTTTAATAGTGTTGTCTTGCCTATTTGTCATGCATAATAGCATTTCTTTTGGTTCATTTCCTCTCTGCTGCCTCTAGGAAGGGACACAATAAATTACTTCATACTTTATGTCATTCTTTAAAAATTGTTTATAGCTTAAGAACTAAAATCACGGGTTTAGATCTCTGCTGGATGATGAAACTTTATTCTCAATATGCACAGAGTTTAAAACTATATTGAAGGAATGCTGCTGCTATAAAACCCACAAACTAATATCTCAGAGAAGTAAGTCTTAGTCTTGATCAAATGTATTAGTCTTGGTCAAATCTATCAAGTTAATCAAAATAAAGATGTGTCTCTTAAAGTACTCTGATGTTTCCAGGATCTTCAAATGTTTCAGCATGTTTCAGATGCTTCAAATCATGTATTTTGAAGGAAAATCTCCACAAACCAGACTGGAAATATCATTAACAGCTCACAATCAACACATTTCCACTTCGAAAAACAGTCCTAAAGTCTCATATAGAAAAAAATCGAGGAATGCCTTAATTCAGTGCTTAGTAATAAAGAAGTTTTATGAAAATGAAACTGCTGAGGTATCAAAAAAAGGATTAAGTAAAATCCTCAGTAACAAAAGGTTACTCGATTAATTTCTTTGATTGCAGCATTTAAAGTGAAAACTTTCTATTCTTCAAAAAAAGTTCTGATTTCATATAAACAGTAGATTGTTAAATTACCCTTTAACTTCATTTCCTTATATCACTCTCTTAACTCCCAGGGAAATCTCATTAGAGATGGATTTTCCAGCAGTAGAATATGGTTCAAACATTCAGCCATGCAGAGTATTTAATACAAGAGCCACCCTATTAAGCCAGATGATTAAAACATGTAGGTATCCACTGGATTTTATGGCAGAGCTGCTTTAAGACCTGCAGCAATGGAGTGAGACAGAACAGTTTTGGACCACGTTTTAATGATTCCCTGGAAAATAACCTTCTCTGTACACCTGGCTGAGGGTGGGCAGAGTCAGAGGATACCTGCTGGCAGGGCTCTTGCTGTGGGCAGCAGTGAAACAATTCTGGAAACATTCAGGCATATTCCCTACTCCTTCATTACTTTGAAATTTAGGGAAGAGATGAATATGAAATTACTTTATTACTAATTTAAAGAAGAAAAAAAAAGACAAGGATTTCAAATGCACACAATGATACTCATTTTAGACAAGCTGAAGAAAAAGTTACAGGAAAATAACAGATAATTTTGTGATGAACAATCCTGCAGTATTGTAATTCTGGGGACCTGTGAGGTTGAGTACTACATCAAATAGAAGGATCTGCTCACTAAATCCTAAAAAGTCTTTTCCACACATTTCCAGGTTGATCATACAGCATACCAACAGCTCCAAAATGCTGCCATCCAGCCTGTCTATCTAACAGCATTTTAAAATTAAAAAAAAAAAGGTTGATTTCTCATAGAAATGGAAGTTCCTCATGGAGATGGAAAGTGTATCTAAAAGAGAGGAAATTAACTGATACACAAGTGTTGAAATTCTGCACCAGTATCTACCAGGAATGACCACCTCTCTTCCTTTTAGAGTCCTGCTGGCTGAGAAGGGCCAGCAAGAGGCAGAGCCAGTTTATGCCCAGACTTAAATCCTAAAATCATGGAATCAGAGAATGTGAAGGGGTTGGACCTTAAAGATCATCTAGTCCCAGCTTCCCCTGTGCCATGGGTAGAGACATCTCCCAGTAGCCCAGGTTGCTCCAAGCCCCATCCAACCTGGCCTTGAACACTGCCTGGGTTGGGGCATTCACAACCTCTCTGGGCAACCTGTGCCAGTGACTCACCACCCTCACAGTAAAGAAGTTACTCCATATATTTAACCTAAATTTCCCCTCTGTTTGTACACATTACTCCTTGTCTTGTCACTGCAGTTCCTGATGAAAAGTCCCTCTCTGGCTGCTCTGGAGGCCCCTTCAGATCCTGGAAGGCGCCGTGAGGTCTCCACTCAATCTTCTCCTCTCTGGGCTGAACAGCCCCAACTTTCTCAGCCTGTCTCCAGAGGGGAGGTGCTCCAGTCCCCTTAACAATTTTTGTGGCCTCCTCTGGGCTTGCACCGACAGTTCCATGTCCGTAAATGCTCACGGTAAATCCTCACCCAAGCGCCCCTCACCCAGAGTCAGCACTGCTGCATTCCCCTTCACTGCCCTAAACCACTGTAAAAGCAGGGAGATTATGTGGTGCAAAAGATCCTGCTCTGAACACCTGTAATCCACGGTCTTGAGACATCCAAAAACTGTCATCCAGACCAACATTTAATAATTTCTTTTAGGAATAATAAAAGCCCCTCTCTCTGGTTTGTTGGGGTTTTTTTGTTGGTTTTTTTGGTTTTTTTTTTCCAGAAGAGAGGATTACAAAAAAAAATGAAATAGAAGAAAATCACATTTTATATTCAGGACATAAACGGAATTCAGACTTTCTGCTGGTTGGGTAAGCAGCGAGCTGCCGTGACTCCAATAAATAAAATCCATTAAGTACATACTAGAACAAAATACTTTGTATTTTCCACTCCTGGAAACACTGCTCCCTTGAATAAGGTAATACTTGGGGTTTGCATGCAGAACTAATATCTTCCTATTGGCAAAAAAACTACTGTAGATTTTCAAGTAATTTTTTTAAGCATTTTCAAAGGGGTGTTTTTTAAAAAGTTCGTTTCTAAAAAGGCAAAGGTGCTATTTGTTCGTATTTAAAATACAGCTAAGCCAAAAAAAAAAAAATTCAGAATACGAAAGCTAAAGGATGGCAAGAACTCATTCTGCTTCTGATTACTTTTTGTGATATAGCTAAAATTTAATTCAGCAGGTGATACAATTCACACTTATAATCACAGAGCTCCTTTTAACAAAAGGATAATCTTTTGCACTCGGAAAAAGATTAAAACAAAATTAGTTTTCCCTATCAAAGATTGACAGTATAAATACATGGATCAATAGACAAATCCAGTCCTCCCAACAACAAAAATCCCCTATAAAAAGGCACATGCATCCATGTGTGGTTTTGATTTAGCAGCTAACAAGAAATGTGATTATTAACCAGCTCTAAAATTATGTAACTTCTCTGATATCCTGTGATCAAATATCTCAGAACATGATGCAAATTAAATGACTCCAGTGAAAAACCCCAACCTTTCTCCCGCTTTAGTGGATCATTCCAAGGTTTTCTTGTGTAAAGAAAAATATAAGTATCATTTTTTATTACACTGTACACACTGAAACTGAAGTGTTGTACAAACAGAGGGAAAAAACCCGAAAAATAAAATCCTATTTTTGTGTCACTAGAGTAAGGTTGAGCCCCACAGCTTTGAAGATTGCTCTGAAATGCTTTTGGAAATGTAAAAAGCCTCATTGCTTTGAGAAATAACTAGTGCTGCACATGGGAAAAACGCAATGTGCACGTGGGCTTGGACTCTGCAGTGCAGCTCTCTGGGGCTGGAAGATACTGAGAGTAACTGCAAGGGAAAGAAGTGCTTTATAAAAAGTAGCTCTAAACTTCAGAGCAAACATAAATAAATAAATAAACACAAAAGAAAGGGAATGTGGGCCACTGCTCCTTAAAAAGAGGATCCAAAAAGAGATATAACACATCATTTCAACATGACTAATAATGTATGTTTTGAGGGGAAAAAAAAAATCCCAAATAGCTCCATACTGACAGATTTTTATCCCTAAATACTAGAGTAGGAAACTTCTTGATATAGAAAAAGTTTTTATGCAGACCTTAAACAACAAGGTTTGCACACAGGGTCTGGGGAAAACAGTGCAAATCAATCATGTTATAAGGCAATAATGCTGAAGTTTTATTACTCCAGCAGTGCTGGGTGCACCTGCTTGGTGCAGTTTGCTCTTGTTCTGAACTGGAAGTTACACATGAAGGGAAAAAGGCCACATTTATGAATTTACCAGTATCAGTGCAGATAAAATCAACTATCCAGTCAGGGTCACTACCCTAAAGAGCCCAAATGCCACTTTTGAATTCTTAATATAATTTATAGGATGTTAATAGAGTCCTTTTATTTCTCTGTGTTACAACTACACAGTTTTCGTAAGACAAAATGGAGCCTGAAGGTGTGAAATCAGAAGATGTACTACTCACACTGCCAATTAAATCAGCCCTAGAATGCTGCCTGTGAGTTTGAGCAAAAATTAACTTTTAGAGCAAAGTTTGTGAGTGATTCTAATTATCTGCAAAACACTGACATCATATATGGCTCAGCAAAAGCACCCAACCCAGGAGCAGCTCAAAATGTCGCACAAAATAATTGCAGCACGTTCATAACCTCATAAAAGTATTTTAACATCAAGACAATATTGCTGAAAAGTTGAAATTAGGAAGACTGAGGTGCAACCTTAACACTTACAGATTCAACTTTCTTTTTTAGGTTGTGTTAGACAAACCACGTACCTCCTATGCCTTAGTTTAATCCCACTCTAATAATGACCATCTATTTAAATAACAAATACTGTATATTATACATATGTTATAAATAACAACTGTCAACATACTTCAAGAAACACATAAGTATCATCAGCTTATGTAAAAAATTAACGCTATAGTAGCAGGGCAATAAATCCCTATTTTTAATTAAAACAGAAAATATTCAGTTCTGAGATGAAAAGTGTTCATTTCTAACGATGTAAAATTTGAGGACAGGTGCAAAGATACCTGGAATTCTGAGACCTCCTGAATACTGGTTTTCTTTGTTTCGCTCTTAAATTTACAACTATCTATGCCAACCCTTCTCAGTTTCAGCGAAGAAAGAATTATACTCCCAAGTTTTCCTCCCTTGAAATGAAAGCCCTTCAGAAACTGAATTACAGCCCCCTGAAAAGAGAGATTTAATAGAACCATCAAAGCACCACAGCTGCACTATTGGATACCACTCTAATTAATATTACATAATCCATACAACACATGTGATCAATTTAGAGGTCCCAGGCGGTTCTTAAGTGAATGAATGCAATTTGTAAGCTCTGATCTGTCACTTCCACTTAGAGCAGAAGTGTCTACATTTCATATTACATTGTAATGCATGCTGTAAGCCTGTATCACAACTCCAATTACTCATATAATGATCAAGTTCCACGGACATAATTAGGAAATGGGGAAGACAGGACCCGTAAAACCACGAGATGATGGCAGAGGAAAAGGAGGGAGAGAGGCAGGAAAAGAGTTACCAAAGGGTCAAGTGTAACCTGCTTGGAAAGGCTGCACTTATTGGCCACGAGGAGGAATTTGTCAAAATCTGCTTTGCTTTAGAGTTATTTTGCATGAAGTGGAAAAATGAGCAGCTTAAGCTCTATACTTGAAAGGAAAATTAGGTGTGGAATCTGGGAAAACTTCAACAGAAAGCTTTCTGCATGTCTTATTTCCTACCCCTATTCCATTACAGCAGTTAAAGGGAAGTACAGCCCCAGTCCCTCAGCAAGGCACCCAATAAAAAGAAATCTCTACATATTCAGAGTTGATTGGCTTTGATCAGGGGAGCAACTTCCCTTACTAAAGCAGAAGAGGTGCAGTTTTTACTGTAAATTTCTAAATTTGAACTACTGAACTATAGCCCCATTTAGAAAGACTAAAAGGTTACGCCTAGTTGAGCTCAAAAGCTGTGTCTACAGCAGAAACTAGAACAGCAAAATGTAACAGATCTGAGATCTTCCTAATAGGAAAAGCTTCTCATTTAGAGAAACTGAAACAGCAGGAATGGCTCCATTTTTGGCAAAATTGTTAGTTAAACAAACACACAAAAAGTGTTAGAGCACTTTTACCTCAAGATTTCCCAAATAATTACATAGAATGAAATATTTGGAAATATCTAAATTTCACAGGCAAGAGCACTTGCAGACGTTTTTGCTAATGAATCAAATCCAAATACTACCACCAAGGAAATCCAAAACAATTACATTCTTTTTCCCCAGCCAGACTTCAAGTACCACTGTGTTGACCTACAGCCAGTGAGAGCACAGATCTGGGAAGGAAGGCTCTGGGCTGGCAACACAACCACCTCATATGTAGCTTTTAGCCTGGTTCTTTTCTCACAAATACTTGCTTCATAAGACACTGAAACAATTAATGTAATTTAAAAACCCTCTAGTATTGCCTCCAGAATAGTAAATCTTTTCTGGAACTAAAATAAATCAGATTTAATGTTTTAGAGCAAACGCATGTATGAAAAAAGATACTACAATTACGCTCCCTAAACATGGCTCCAGATAATTATTATGCCGGTTTTCATTGAAAGAGAAAAGAAAAAAAGAAATGAAAGAAGGGAAGGGGAGGGGAAAAGCCAGGGCAGTGACGTTAGCAGTGTTCCATTATGTCCTTATTTAATTCCATGGCAAAGATCCCATTGACTTCAATGAGAGCACGATTTGGCAGGAAAGACACAAGCAGAATGAAGTAGTCTCAAAGCAATTTTAATAAACTGTTTTCCTCTCTCAACTCTGACAAGCCCATTTCCTTTTTTTATTTTATTTTTTTTCCTTACTCTTTTCTTTAGTGTTGTTGATGCAATTCTTGTACTTCAACACAAAAGTAGCTCTTCAGCAGCCTTGGAAATGCTGGGTTTTGTAAGGAGAGACACACCGAGGCACATCATGCGTGGAAGATGACAATAATAGAAGTAAAACTGTATTTACTGACAGTGTGGTTAATGTGAGTGAAGTGTAAGACTGGAAATTGAAATCTGCACAGTCTGACTGGTTAATAACAACCATCACTCAATGTTTATCCTGATCCAAATCAGACAGAAAGAAGCAGGAAACAAAGGAAAAGAAAATGCAAGTTAAAAGCTGTGGGTTCCAGAAGTACCAAACCTGCTGCGAACTTACTGAAATTATTATTAATCAATCTAATATTTTTTAAAACAGTTAGTTGGAAGAGGAGGCATAGCATCAAACCAACTGTTATACATAAAATGAATTCCAGCATTTCAAACACGGAAATATTGGGGGTATTTCGTTTCTCCAGAAAATGGGCATTGGCTACTGTGGCAATGCAGACGGCAATAGGCAGCAACTATGAAGAGAAAACAGCCAGAGAAACGCTTCTCTTGTCTGCTACCCTGAATTATTTACTAGAAAAATCCATCTCAAGGATGCACAAGATTTCCACAACACCGTCACAGATTTCAAACACTTTGTGTTTTTGTGTGTAACGAGTTACTTCCCCACGGGCCATCGCAGGGAGCCGGGAGTGGCTGTCCCTGCGCAGGCGCCTCGCTCCGCTCTGCTCCAGCTCTAATCCTTTTACAATGGACCTAATCCAGTTAACGGCAAAGAATGGTGAAATGTCAGGGTAATTGGATAACAGCCTGGCATTCTGTAATTATTTCATTACGGCAGCAGACCCCATTTGAAGGGGACGCCCACCGGTGCTGCGAGGCCTCAGCCGCCCCCAGCCCTGCCCCTGAGGGCGGCTGGCACGACGACACCAGCGGCCCCACGGACATTAAAACTGTGTTCAGGAGACATTTAATGTGCATTATGTTTTTGTCACCTAGAAGCCAAATATCCTACCTTGGTTTGGGACGCTGCAGAATGCCCCCCAAGATGGACTTGCTGGTGCTCTCACTCCTCAAGGGCACTGGCCTTCCCTGCTTTGTGTCCCTTCGCTCCTGGCTGTGTCCCCTCAGCAAAGAGCAGGGCAGCACCTGCCCGCAGCGCTGGGTGGATGATGAGCAGGGTGACAAGGGACCACCGCAGGGAGGGGCAGCTCTGTGTGGGGACCCAGGGGTTCACAGGGTGCAGCCGTGGGGCAGCTGCAAAGCCTTTTGTGCCCTGATTCACCCACAGCACTCGTCTCCTGTGGAGCCAGGGAACCGCTGACCCTGCTGAGGAGACGCAGGCAGGAGAGGGATGGTGGTCCAGGCACAGCCAGGTCCCACTTCAGGCTCAAATACGGCTCCACAGCTCCTTGATCCTCCTACCAGCTCTGTCCACATCTCAGTTCTGGGGCAGATGGACAGAGAGAAAGAGCTTAGAAATGGAAACCACCACTTGCACTGAGCAGACGAGCGTTGCTTCAGATGTACAATAAAACAGCCTGCAGTATTTCCATGGCTGTCACCTAACTCTGGGCACACTGCTGACAGAGGACATGCCCTGTCTCAGACCTCTGTGCCACAGGTACAACCACAGGTGATGGAGCTGGAGGAGCATCCGACCCGCACAGTGTGGACCAACAGTGACACCTGGGGGAGAGAGAGGCGGGATGAGCTCAGCTCCCTCCCTCTCCTCAGGTACCCAGAGCGCCTGAGCAGCTCACCTGGAACCCACCCCACACACCAGGCCTTTCACCCTGCAAGGGGTCCAACTCATTTCTGACACATCACTGACTGATTAAACTTCAATCTCTGCCAAGCTACTTATTGCCAGTGGGTCTGAGCACTGTAGAGTGACACTATTTGCTGTGAGGAGCCAGTGCAGTCACCCAGCACCACTTCACACCCAAAATAAGAGAAGTACACAGCTATTTGTGTTCTTATCACAGGTAATGCAGATTTTAAACTTTGCTTACTCCAGATGTAATATTTTTTTTCACACAAACATTTATATTTCCCTAAAAGAAAACAAGGGGACATGAGAGCCATTATAGTATCATTTATAGCATCATTTTGAACTAATAGAAAAAATATTTTAGAAATGAGATTTTTTAATAATTTTTCATATATTTATATAAAACTCTATGTGAAGACTTTTGTAGCTTGTGTTAACTACAGAGTGAAAATGCAAACTAAATGGTGCACTCAACAAGAGAATAAATGACCTCCCACGCTTTCTTCTTCCCTCCTCCCAGTCTGCACCAGCTTCCAAACTCCCACACTTGACTTCTTGCCTCCCTTGTGAAAAACCTGCCTCCCTGACCACAGTGTCACTATTTATTTATCCGGTCTTATCTCCAGGGGTAAGGGCTGGAGGGGGTGCCTGCACTGAATTACCCCCACACAATTTGCTCCTCTGGGATGGAAAAAGCAGAGCATCTCCCGAGGGCTTGGAGACGGGAATCTCAGCAGCCTCCTGCCTCACTGGGGCTGGTGCAGGACCTGGTGGGGCAGGAGCAGCTTCTGCAGCCTCACACAGCTCAGCGACAGGAGAGTGAACGAGCAATTCCAGTCAATCACTGGAGTTGCTTCTCTCTGTGGGTGGCCCTAATGATAAGGTCTATTTCTCCTAAAATAAACTGTACATCTTGAACAACTATTTCAGCCTTCCAATAAAGGGCAGAGATATCTGTGATAACGCACCATCATCTCAAATGTTTATCTTGAGTCACTATAAATCTGATTAACAAAAGTCACAGCAAATTAGGAAGTTAACCTGACAAGAGCAGTTTCCCCCTCTGCTTCATTTGCTGTCCAAAGTTCAATGCCACATTGTTTCGGGGGGTCGCATAAAGATTTTTTTTTTCTTTCCTATTTTCAAGTCAATATCAAATGGCTCCCAGAAGCCCTTACTTTTTTTATCTCAAACTCTTCTAGAGAATATTTTTGTACAAGCATTTGAGAGAAGTGGCTCATTACAGTCCTGGAACAGGTTTTTTTTCCTCCAACACCTATTTCTTCTCCCTTGTATGACTATTCTGCCATTTATTCTTTGCAGAAATACTCTATTCTGCAACTCCACATCACTACACAGAGGGGAGGGGAGTCTGACCACAGGTGCTCACACACACAGGGTTTGCTGTAGGATTGAATATGAGCAGGAGAAGCATGAGGAGGAAGCTGCTGAAAGATTGATACTCACATAAAGGAGGAAGTACCTGACAGGTTGTGTTCTTGCTGCTGTAGCAGCAACATGCAAAAACATTTGTTCCACCTGAAGATTTTCCTGTTTTAAGACTGCCTCTTCCATATTGTTCAAGTTTGCAAACAGAAACTAACACAGGTAGTTAAGAAGTGTCCCAGACAGGATTAGTGATTGTGTTTTGCAAAAAGCAGTAATAGGAAGGAATAATAAATGACTAATGAGATGATCGACTCAAAAATCTGAATTATTGAATGTGTTTCGTGTAATCACTACAGAGGAGAGGGAATAAGGAAATCTACTTGAACTAATGTATCAATACACCTGCAGAAGTCATAGATTTCAGTTGTCCTTTCATCTTAGGAGATGAATAGATCTCAGAAACCGTGACCATGTGGGAACTCGTAGCAGCAAATCAAACTGCCCCAGGCAAAGCCAACACATAACACAAAGACGAGCAAACAGACAATCCTGCTGCTCTCTCCAGCTCCTCTTGACAGCAACACTCCTCACGTACTGCAAGCATGTGATCCTGCTGCAGTCATGCTAAAGGCACCCAGTCGTCCCAGCTAATTGAGCCAAACTGAGTCCTTCCTGATGGAAACAATCACAGCGTTTTGCCCGTGCATGAGTATTTCCCTCCTGGATGCAAATAAAGGATGCAGCCAACAAATCAGAACAAAAGAAGATAGGAAGTATTTATGCCATGATAAGGACTGGGAGAACACGTATGAATGAAATACTGAAGCCGAGTGGGACAACATTTGACAGATAACAATCTCACAAGCTTCCTTACTAAATAAGGAAAGGACTGAACAACACTGAATAACAACCAGGAGTGGAAATTCCAAGCACTATTAAAATGTCTCCACTCCCTGTAAGCTCAGAGTATAGCTTTACAAAAAAGCTTATTAAAAAGTATTTCTCTTCAATCATATACGTAAGAGCCCATGAAGTGAAAGGAGAGTGGCACAAACTTCATGATTCAACACCACAGACCATAAAAGGCTGCACTTTTTTGCACAGTAACACGCAAAATTTACAGCTCCCACAACAGCCACATGACTTTTTAGTCATTCACACTCAGGGTGCATTAGGACTGCACTAACTCACTAGACCGATGTGGTGCAATTATTAGGGAGTCCCAAAAAGCTGGGAACAATTCAAAGTCCTGGAATTTTTCATCATTACTGATAAATAAGCCAAAGGCTGTTGCATCATTAAAGCTAGGAAGAGTCGTGGCATCGATAGAAAAGACGCCTTAATTACCAAATACCGAATCACTAAGTTCATAGTAAGTAAAAACCAAAGCTTTCTGCAGACACGGAGTGTCAGACATGTGCTATGGGAATACAGAGATTTCGTGGCCTTTTGAAAAATTACGCTTGTAAGGTAGTCCTGGGCATAAAAAAACGTGGAAAAAAAAGTGTAAGAACTCCCTGTTCTTATAGGTGATGAGAAAATAAGGTTTGGCCTTAAAATTGTCACCTTGTTCTCAACAGGTTTTATAGTGTTGTCAGGGCACAGTCCTGCAGGTCTTGAACGGGAGACAAGTAATTTAATGTCTTGGCCAGGTAAACCATGGGAGTCACAAATCCAGTGGAACCAGACTCAGGGGCAGACCTGTGGCCTCCTGGGTGGCCCCACATCCATTGTGCCAGCACCAGTGGACACTGCAGGTCAGGAAACTCTGACAGGGTAGAGAAGGACAGACACGAGGTTCCAGTGGTGCACATGGCTGGAGTTGAACGGGACGAGTTTTCAGAAATTTAATTGGTTGTGAAATACACTGAAGAGTTCAAAGTGTTCTCTGACATAACCAGAAAAGTTTGTTGCAAGAGATGTTGGCACAGCTGCGTTTTGGTTTTTACACAAAACGTTGGAAATGGTCTCTCCCAAATTTCCGTGAAGATGGATCACTGTCCTAACAGGATAATACAGACAAGGGGAAAAACAAGTATCAATAGAGGCCAGAGCCTGATAGAGCTCAAGTTAAAAAGAGAGACCTCATTTTTCTTTCCATCCTGAACATTACAGCTGTAACAGCTTTATTACTACAGCTTTATATATGTTTACATTTTTTGCTGATTGTTGGCATTACAGCCACATCTGGTATCATTTTTCTTAACTTGCCTTATTACCATTTGTAACGTGGTTCCCCCCACTCCCTGAGCCTCTCAAGGATCAATCTTGCCTTGCCATTCCACCCCGTCTTGTCCTCCTACCTCTCCTCTAAGTGTCAGACTTTCTAAGACCTTCTTTCAAGAGGTAATGACAACATGAACAAATCTTTTTCACTCCTTTTCTTTTTTTTTTCCTTTTAAATAAGGAAAAATTCAACTAGCAGGGCTGATTTGCAGCCTGCCTGTTTGGCACTCTCATACCCTAATTCCAACTCCCACTCTGATCTGCTGGCCAAACAACGTATTTAATTATATCATGCTGGTAGTACCAGGCCCAGATAACTGTTTTGCTGGCAGCATTCTAAACTGACCCTGTGGCCACTATCTCAGCTTCCACAGCTTACAATAAATTCCAGACACCAGAGTGCAAATTTATCACCTGGGAGACACCCCCCTCCTTCATTCAGCACTGAGTTATGGGGGAGCTGCCATCCTCTGGAGCATGTCCACATCAAAGGAAAACTAGAGGACCTCCTTTCCTTCTCCCATGTTTCTGGCTTCAAGTAATTAACAATCTGTGACATTTGCACATTTTCACACCAATTGAGACCATACCGAATACATTTGTATCTTAAGTACAGTTTCAAAACCTGAGGAAAACTTCCACTGCTGCTATTAATGAAAAACAAAGTTCTGGATTATGTTGGGTTTTTTTAGGGTTGGGGGAATCAAATTTGTCATTATAGCAGAACATATTTTACTTATTGAGTAAAAATAAAGAAAATGTTTAAACCATCTCAGAAAATACTTGTCTTACACTAGCATTTATACATGAACTTGAAATGAAAATTTACAGAGCCAAATGAAGGTTACATAACTGCCAAAGGAATTGTCAGGGACGAAGCATGGGGAATGCTCCTATCAAGAAGGCAACAAATCTAAATAGAGAAAAAATTATTCTTCCACTGTCTTTGTAGGCATCTAATAGATATTTATTCTGTTAAGAAAAAAGATATCTAGTTAAAGCCATTGTGTAGAAAAAACACCTGCTAACGCTCTCTAGCTAAAGACCACAGAAAATGGGAACTTTCTTCCAGGATGGTTGCGGTGCTTTCCAAAGGGAACTGACTCTTTGGAGTGGACTTTTACCTGTTGGAGAAATTTGGATTTGGTGGCTAATGCAGGAGGTCAAAGCACCAGCACACGAAATCAATAATCCCATCACAAAATGAAGTACCTGTATCAGACTGGAGGTTTGGAGCAGTGGTAAAAGGGACTCCACTGTGTGATAAATACCAGGCAGAGGCACCCTGTTCCAAAGATCTTCTCAAAGATGTGCCATACACAGGTAACACCCACTGGGTCCACAGGGTTTGTCAAGGACCTGGCTTCCCTGCCAGGCTCCCCCATCAGCTGCCCATTCCAGAAATGTACTGTGTGGAGAGTAGGGCCATAAAATAAGAAAAAATTAAAAACTGTTCCAGCGTGCCTCAACGACTGAGGAGTAAATAATATGAAGACATGAGTAATTCCAGGGGCACTGGAAAACACAGGTGTCATTCCCTACACAGATTTGCTAAAAATGGGTATGTTTGAAGAAGTCTTGAAGACAACTCCACCTGGGGAAGCCACAGCACCTCCTCATGTTCACGTCACACAATGTCTGCAATTTGGTTTTTCCTCCCAGAACTGTGATTATTCCAATGCAGGAAACTACAAAGTAAGAGATCTTTTCAGCAGGGGTTTGTTGATGTTTAATCCCATTTGGAGTGCACTACACGGAGTTTTAACTCTGCCACTCTATTTACTCCTGCCACTTAGAGGCACTCATGGTCTTTGAAAAGACACGTTGGAACAGGCAGGTGTTTTTTATTTCATTTTGCCATGCAGGTTTTAAGAAAAAGAAATTATGAGAGTATCATTGCTTTAGTGGTGTGTATGGTTTCTAAAGCTGGACATGCCCTGCTAAAGCAGACTTCAATGATGCTGTTTCTTCTTTACATACAACATCATTATGTCTATTTGGTGAGAACTCAGCTCCAAGCACTTTCTTTTCTCTCCACAAACTGTTATGTCTCTCTTTGGCACAATATATTTTTTTTTAAAAATGAGCAAAAAGCATAGTGGTCACTTCACATTCCAGAGCCAACGGTAATAAACAAAATACACTGTAAGAAAATGGCAGTGGTGCACCTGTGAAAGACTTTGGCACTGGATCAGCCCTTTCAGCTTTTCCTTCTGGATCAGCAGCAGTTTGTAGACTCCACGAACATCTTCAGCTCCCTGTTTCCTTCCTTGCCCCTGGATACTTTCCACCCTTGGAGCGCTGAAATGGCTGCAGGCTCAGGCTATCGGTCTTAAACTGCACTGAAACCACTTTAACTCTGTCTGTGCTCGTTTCCCACTGAGGCATCTCACCAGGAAACTGAACACTCAAAGGTCTGTTGTATGGATTCTGGATTTGAGTATCATATGTACGTTTACAGACAGATATGATGTACATTCTATATACATTCCATGACATCCTTGCTAAAATAAGAAAAATCCCCAGAGGGCAGAAGCCCTGCATGGGCAGCTATGTCAGAGAGCCTCCAAGACCTTCAAGTGCAGAAAAGGTTGTTCTATGTAGTTTTGATGTCTGCCTTTTTATCCAGAATGTATTTTAGCTTCTCTAACTCTTTAATAAATTTTGTTTACCCACAGAAATGAGAAATCATTGGCAGCTGTGTAAGAAAGCAATTATTTCAAATTAAGATAAATATATGCACACTGCTGAGCAAGAGGCTGCATTTTCATTTCTCTTTTCTGTCCTGTACTTACACACCTGTTAACTTAGAGACCAATCCATTCTCACAAAGGCAATTAATTATTTTTTTTAACTAGCACATAAAATCACCAGCACTGGAACCAAAATACATAATTTGCAACCTCTGCTGACACAGGGAGCAAAGACAGCCATACCACACTAGAACTGGATGCTAAAAATATATATATGTAACATGTATTACATATATTTTCAAGAAACATATTCCATTTTTCAGGCTTCCAGTTTCTGGTTTTCCTGTGACAAAATGGAGATAACATTAACTTTAAAAAAATTGCTACAATTGACTGTGCTTTAGAGGGACATAGGATTTCATGACCCTGAGAGGTCCCTGCCAGCCTAAATGCCTCTAGAGTTCTAGTTGAGATTGTTAGACACTTGAATCCTCTTTGTAGCTTTCTAAATTTATACAAAACCAATGTAAATTCTGATTAAACAAGATTTTACTTTTGTGACAGTTTACAGACAAACTAAGACAAAGGTTTCCGGACAGATAAAATATGAATCATTAAACCAATCAGCACAGTCAGGAAAACAAGATAATTCGTCTGACCCGATGAAGTGTCTGTGTCCTCCAAAGCCTTTCTACTTCCAGCTCTACCAGTTCATCTAAAGATAACAAACAGGTGGTGCCTTAAACAACTCACATGAGGGATTTCTTTCCAAGAGCACACCTGAGGAAGCACAGCTGTAATGGCTGTTGTGTTGAGCTGCTCTGGTCACTACTTCAAAACACCAAAGACCAGGTGGCCCAAAACATCGGTGGCCAAGCCATGACCCCCATTACTGGAGTCAGCCCAGGCTGGCCTGGTCTGGCATTCAAATGCTGGCATGAAAGCTCTGCTTAGTTTGAAACATCAAAAACATCTCAGCCTAAGCTGACATGCTTTCAGAAGGCAGAAATTTAGGGGGGGGAAAAAAAAAAAAAAGGTTAAAATTCGGAAACATCTGAGGAAGTAGAAAGGCTTTCACTAGATATCAAAAATTTAAAAAAGAAAATCTGGGGGTATTTAAAGAGAACTGCAGCAAGAATACAAGTCAATAAAATAACAAAAATAACAAAGAGAAGGAGGACACTTAGGACAGCTTTCTTTCTGAGGTGTTTGATGTCACCTGCCTTGGCACAGGCACCAATAGAGCTGGGGGAACAACAGCTCTAAGGCTCAATCAATCATTGTATCTCAATGTAAGAATGTGCTCTGTTCCACCCACTGCAAACATTTTGCCTTTTCCTTTGCAGTAGATGTGTGGTGCTATTTCTTTGTTCCAACCTTTTAACAAAAATAAAAGTTAAGAGTTACCTAAAAAACTGCAAAGACACTTTTCCAGTCCAGTTAGGAAATCCAGAAAGCCTTGTGGCTCAGCCTGACTCTGCCAATCCTTTAAAAGGCAACAGGTGTTGTAAATAAAATCGGTTGGCCTCAGTTCTGCATGCCTTGATTATTTATTCTGATTTTCTGAAAGAGTGTCTGGAGTTGGACAGATAAAGGACTGGGACAGCAGACAATATAACTGGCTAGTGGTAATGACAGCTGTTATCCATATGCTGACAGGAGGAGGACTTTATTTCTAGCAACCGGGACCAAAAATCTGTTTTTCTGAGAGTACTTAAGGATGGATAGGTGAGAACTAGTGCTCCACTGAATAGGGAATTTCTTAAGAGTCCCCCCAGCAAAACGAGGTCAAGATGTTAAATGAGATGCTGCACACATTTTCATCAGGAATATAAAGGTTGTCTTTTTGTTTTGTTGGGTTTTATTTGGGGGGGGGGAATCTTTACTCTTATAGATTAAATGTTTTAAATATTTTAATATCTGTGCACCGAGGGAAACACGAATATTGTCCTGACACAGTCCAAACCAATCATGCAATCTAAACAGCATGCCAAGTCTGGAAGGCATATTGAGCATGTTCCTGACGATGATATCATAAAGGTTCCCACAATGGGAAACACATGGCACCAATTCCTCACATTCCCCAACCTGGACGCACGAAGCTCCGTTCAACTCTAATCACTTCAGTGACAAAATCAAACGACCTAAAATTGAGAAAATAACAAACTCGGGGAGCCTGAATTTCACACACTAATCCTGCCTTGAGATACACACATTTTCTCAAAGGCCCAGGTGTATTCTCTAGTGTTAGTCTGAAATTCAGCGTAACATTTTGAGTTCACTCCTGACGAACAAACACGAGGCGTGATCCGGAGTTGTTTATTACCAAGTGTGTTTCGGAAGGGATGACATTAAAGCAAACTCCTTTCTCCAACATAAACATACACATGTTCACTGAAATACCAAAAAACCTGGCAAAGGCATTCTAGAAAAGCTATAAGTTACCAGATGTAAGTGCTATTGTAGCTGCTGCAGCTCCGTGGAAGCACTTAATCATGCTGAGAAAGGATGCCTCTTCCCTGGGAGCTGGAGTGCTCTCTCCTTTGTCTTCCTGCGGGTTGCACGCCCTCAGGAGCTATTCATCCTGTCTTCTGCTACTCGTACACGCTGCAGCTCCTCTGCTTCCACATCCATCTCTGACAGATCCCCGGGAATTGTGCTGCCAGGAGGGAGCCACACGAGACGGAGATGGAGACGTACTGGAAATGGCAGAGCCTGAGCCTCCAACACCAACCTGTCTGTACCAAGGGTTTGCTGCATCCTTTTGGAAAAGCTTGTTCGAAAAAAGCCACCCGTGCCTATGAGGCACAAAATTAGGGAATATGTGGAGGGAGAGTGTTTGCGGGCAAAAACTACATATGAAAACTACTTCCATGAACGTGGGCAGAGAATAAAATTCTCCCTTCCCCTCCTGCTAAGAGAAATCACACATCTCTGAGAAAACTTTTAAAGCTATTTTTTTCTCTCTGCAGTTTACAAAATACCTTCGGCTCAGGCAACCTTTTTTGACTATTTTGACAAGATACCTGATACTTCCACAGGCATCTTGTCCAAGTTGAGAGGAAAATTCTCAAGAAAACTTATTTAGAGGGGGAAAAAAGGGGGGAATGCACCTTGGGTCACTAACACGTGGATTTTACTTATTGATTTTCAGAAAGAAATTTCTGCTTTATGTCCATTGAAGCCCCAGCATTGTTATTCCCACTTTGTACATGAGACAAACAGAAATACAGAAAGATAAAGAGAGTTATGGAGGAGAAAAACAGTGCATAGACTAGGGATAAAACCCAAGCTGTCAGACTACTGGTTCATACTGGTTCAGCACACTGGCCCCAGGGAACACACCAGCTTCTTACAGAGAGAAGAAAGGAATAAATACAATTGGGGGAAAAAAAACCCACACAAACAAAAAACAAACAACAACAACAACAAAAAAAACCCAAACAAACAAAAACAAAACAAAAAAAACCCAACCAAGTCTAAACTTTCCACACTGATATTTCTTCCTTTAACAAAGGAAAAAGAGAGATATACAAATGTTTTACTTTAAATTGAATGGCAACTGGTTAGAGTGTATAAACTAATCTCAGATGACATATCAGAATGTGTCATTCCAAATAAAAGCCCACTTGATAATTAAAAACTTTTAAACGAAATGAGAGTCAAACACAGAAAAATCACACAGCCAATGCATCTCAGAATAGTCACTGTAATGTAAAAAAAGTGTCACACAATCTCATCTCCCCATATGTCACTTCTATAGAAGGTCCAGGTGTGCTGGGAACACACAACCCTTTCCCATCCTTCCCAACTGCTGAACAAGCTCTGCAGAGACACACTCTGTTCCGCCACAAAATAATGTCCTTTTCTTCAGGGACTATTAGGATCCTGAAGAGCAATTTTTTTTTTTTTTCATAGCCAAAAAGGTTCAGCACAAGAGAGGACTAACACAGAACTAACCAGCAGTGCCAGCACACTGCAATGAAAAGGCTGGTATCTGCAACAAAGGAAAAGCAAACAGGTGATCTCATGAAAACCCTCAAAACATTCTCAGATCACTCGGAAACCTTTTAGATTTGTATCAAACTTGTATTTTTTTTTACATATTTGGATGCCTGTATATGGAGTCACTTTGCTCCATCTGGCAGCCTCTCCTCAAAGGATTTGGAAGAACAGGAAAGCACGTGTGGGTCTAGAGAGGTACAGAGGGGAACTCACGTCTGCCTTCACGTGTTTGGCTCCAGCCAGAGCTATAAATATACTCAGATCCACATACATACACATACCAAAAAAAAAAAAAAAAAAATTTTATATAGATACATGCGAAAAGCTGTCTTAAAAAAGAAATCTAAACCCAGTTTTTTTCAAAAGCTCTTTAAAAAAAAAAAAAAAAATCACCAAACTCTTTGCTCTTCCTTGCTGCTCAGGAATACACGAGGAAAAAGAAATATGTGTTTCCTTGAGATACTTTAACAACCCCTCTTTGCCTTCAGTTTTTTTCTTCAATGGGTTATATATAGTTTCTCATAAAAAAAGAAATTACTGTGAGACAAATGCTCCCCTTCATCTCTGGAAACATGGTAAGAGGATGTTTGCTGTCTTAGCTGTGCCCCACTGCTGGATGCTGGATGTTATCACTACAGTTACAGTATTTATCCTGACAAGGAGCTTCCTTATGGACAAATCAAAATGGTGTGTAAATAATAAATACTGGAGACTTCATCTCCTACAGACACAGTGATTTATGACCTGTTTTCTCACATGCCTTTCACTTTACAGACTTGGCATGGGGTTTTACACGACCTGACGTTTTCGGAGGACTCTATTTAACCCTTGCTTTGGTTGGTCACACCTGACAAATAAAACACACCTCAGGGCTTTCTACTTGGAGCAGTCACAGAAAATTGCCTAAAATATATACTCTGGCCACCACAAAGCCTCTAACAGCAAAATAAAAACACCAACTCTGAGAAATTTCCTGTTCTTCAGCTGAGCTCCATGAGATGAGGCAGTGTCAAGAATTTATTTTTCTTTTTTAAATGAGAAAGACCGAGATCATTCTTTAGTTCCTAAATGCATAAGAAAGATAAATAGCAGGCATAAAGTTTTTCGTTTTAACAGAGAGTTTCACAGAAGAAAAAAAAAAAAAGGAACACATTTTGGATGCAAATCCAAACTGCAGGCATCATTAACTGTGACACACATCAGCGCTTCAGTTGGAACAGCAGGTAATGACCATGGATGCTCTTCCTGAGCTGACTGATATCGGTTCCTAATGGGCACAGGCCTAAAATCTGCTCAAATTCTCTTCAAAATTTCTTTACAGCACACCCCTAGTTAGCCACTGATCAGTAAAGCATTTGAAAATCCTCTTTTTTATAGAATAACTACTTATCAAAATTGCCAAGTCATTTTAACATACCACCAACAGTGTGGAAGTATCACAGGATGCTCAGTTCTACCTGCAGTGAGTGTTTCCTTTCTGCTGGTTAGCAACAAAATCCCAATAATCCCAAGGGAGTTTTCTGACTTTATTAATGATTTTACGTTTTCTAGTGAACGGAAAAAAAAATATCCACCTGAAAAATACTTAAAAGAAATTATCAGGAAAAAAATATTTTCCCTTTCCCATAGGTGATGCTTAAGTCACAGACAGACAGGCCAGGCTTTGAACTCCCAAGTGTGAGCTTCTCCAATATCATGAGAACAGTTTGATCATCACTGATAAAGTTGAGAAGACAAATGTATGCTGTGGAAAAAAAATAAAGCTGCTACCTCTTCACAAACTCTTCTTACACTCACTGATCATAAATTGCAAATTTTAAAGAAAGAGATGCACTCGTCAATACAGTATTTAAAAGATTCACAAGACATCTCCAAGTTGTTTTCCTCCCATATTTTCAATGTGAGCACTGAAATTTTTAAAAATCGACCTGAAGCTTTTAAATAACCACATTTATTTATTTACTTACTTACTTATTCCAGCACAATTAAGATTTAGGTGAGGAAGCCACAAAAGGAAATACAATCAAAGCTGGAAAACAATTATATTAAGCATCCTTATGCTGAATGAAACATTATGGAAGTTCTGCACGTGCACTCCACAAACGCCTGTGCAGGATGGGGACAGCTGACAGGAGCCCTTGTAAAGTCTGACCTACCCCTCATAAAACAAGCACTTCAGGCACTGGTAGAGATCTGTACAAAAGGCAAACGGGACCAAATGTGTTTCTCCAGGCACTGGGCGGGGGGAGGACCACACCATGGAAAGGGCAACTCAATTGTCCTGATTTAAAAAAACCCCCAAACTATTTAGATATGGACAAGGCTTCCTAACCACGAGCTTCTGATCCATAATACCAGAGGAACATGCAGGATCAGGATCTGGGAAAGGCTGGCTGAGATGCCAACATCCCTTACAGGATTGTGCTGGCAACTCAGGGTAAGTTGATGTATCTGAGCATCTCCAGAAAAATAATCAGATTTCACTCTCAACATATTCTGTCTAAAATGTTTCAATCAGTTCCAATTCCAAGACATGTCTTTCCATAATGTTGGAATGCAATGGAATTAAACCAAAGGTTTATTTCCTTAATGGCTTGTCTAGATTTCATTTTGGATTTACTTAGCATGAGAAAGTTACAGTATTTACAGTCAGCATAGTAACTTCCTATGGCAAATTAAAGGACTGTTTCAAGACATGTTCACACCTTGAACTCACATTATCTACTGAGAGCATGCTTGATGAAATTGTCTGTCTACAGAAAAAAGATTTAGAAGGAAAGTATTTCTTCATGATTCAATTTATGTGTTTCCATGAAAAATGGCATTTTATATTAAATTCAGCCCTTGAAATAGTCTAAGCACTGCACAGGCTATATTTTCCATTCTGTAACTCTCAATATTAAATTCATATTTGTTTAGTAAAATGCCTTAAAGGTGTAAGAATTCTCAAGTCTATAGTTCAAGCCAGCAGTCTAAATAAAGAGTAGAACTGCAGTATAGGAGTTAGTAAATTACTTAACTAGCACAATTTTAATCCCATGCCTGGCCTATTGCTCTCACGGCAGCCATCAGTGGGTGTAACAGAAGGAAAATAAAATTTCAAATGTACACTTTTCGGCATTAACTTTTAAATTAAACCAAGCTTTTAAAATGGATTTTTTTTCCCCCTGTCTTCCCCTTAATTTTGCTGACATCTTTAACCGAGACTGGCACTTCTCAAAGCAACACCAATGATTTCTGCAGCGCGGTGACGCAGTAATTTATCCGTATGTTTTACTCAGAGCCACCTGATTGATCCAAATTGTCTCTATCACTGTGCTGCAGAACGTTCCATAAACAATTAACTGCATTCAGCATTGTCATGGTTTAAAAATACAATTTGATGGGAGCAATTTTCATGGAGTTAAGAGGCTGAATCAGACAAATGCTTATAACCAACGCTAACGGGAGACAAACAAGACAAACTCTCTTAAAATGGTTCATTGCATGAGTAAGTGAATGATCATTTGCTGACGGCAAAAAAAACAACTGCTTAGTAATCAGAACTCTGTTTGGAACAGCAGTCTATTCACAGAAGGTTTTCAGATAGTTTATCTATAAGAAAAGAGTAAAAAAAAAAAAACAATTTAGTAATACAGACAAGTTTATTATGTAGTAAGGAAAATGACACAGTGCACAACTGTTCTAGATGGTTAGACCCAAACATCAAAGAGGAGCCTGGAAAAAACAAGTCACAAAATTATTTACATTGGCCAAGTACTGAATAGGCCTAAAAAGACGGAGGACAAAGGGGATGCACAGGTCTCATAATCACTGTCCAGTTTCTGAGTTTCTGGCTCCAGTAAAGAAGGATATCAGAACATGTAAAATGGGACTGACCAAATATCACTGCTCAAAGCATGGCTTTCTTCCTCTTGGAAACACCATCTAGACATTCCTGGGATACCATTCTGACTGACACCTTCAGAAGGACTTTCTCCTCAGTGAGAGCTAAAAGTAGCTGCATCAGACTAAGGGGAGGATTAAAGGGTATCTGTGGGAAAGACTCACCTCAGCAGCTTAACGTAACCGGAGGGAAGAAAATGCCCTACAGTCACCAGCTGGGACTAGGATTTCCAAAGGTGGATGGATACTGATTCCCTCAGAATCCTAAGGAAACAGCTACTTTCAAAAATTATGAAGGAATTTGAACTGGTGAAAAAAAAACTCTGGAGCAGAAGCCACAGAAACAGAAATACAAGATCAGTGTGAGCTGAACCACCTGCCCTTCAGAGCAGCCACAGCAGGTACCCAGGGAGGAGGCACAAGCAGGGCACACCTGCAGTGACCCTTCTCCAGCTGACACACATCTGACATAAAGAAACAAACACAGCCAATAAACAGTCCACTGACATCAACATTTCACCTAATTAGGTTTAAGAATAAAAAGGAATTAGTGGGGAAAAAAGTAGAGTATCTGGAAAGAATTATGAAGAGAAAGCTCTCATGAAGACACCTGAACATTCCCCATTCAACTCTTTTCCTTGCTCTTATTGTGTTTCCTACAGTCCTAAAAACAAGCAGTGAAAATCGGTATGTGCGAAGCACAGCTAACATCTGCTTTAAAACTACACTAAAACCCTAAAAGTTGGAATTATTGTTCATTTTAAGATGGATTTTGGGTTTATTCTCTGTATCTTATTCCATTTACTCAGAACTAATCACAAAGCCAAATTAAAATAGCTGGGACTTTGGCTTTGAAGCATCTACGGCAACCTATGGCAGCAGCTGAAGCCATGCCAAAGGTGCATCATTTGCTTGGATAATTAATTCTGTTTACCACCCAGCCAAAATGAATTACCATATATTCATCCAGTGTGGAATATTTTCTTCTTCCCTTTTTTTTTTTTTTCCCTGCACTGGTACAAAATCATAAATTTATTTCCAAAGGGATCCAGATGCAAACCCTCAACATTTCTGCAGGCAAAATAAACCACGACTTATGTTCTTCTTGGCAAATCCACCACGCACAAGGTGCCTGGAGATATGCTATGCTGATTATGAGATATTATTGTGAGGTTTTATTATCCTTTTAAACAATAAAACAAGAAAAGAAACCAACATAAAAGAAAGCAGCTCTGTGCCAGATGTAAGAATTTAATGCTATCCATTCCTGACTAGCTAGTTTGGAACATGTGCTTCAAATATGAAACTTTTCTAAGTCTCCACAGGTGAGCAGTTGATCTTATCTTGCAATTTCTGCTTCTTTTCAAACAGTGCACAGCACAACCCAGCAGCTAAGTGATCCTAAGAATGCTGTAGCTAAAATAAAGGGGGGGATTTTATTCTTCAACACCATCTTCCTCAAGTAATTATTACACTCCAAAGAAAAATTTCACTGCAGTATCAGCTCAGAATCTTAGGAGGGAATAAGGGAGTATGGAATAGTTTGGGGCTTGTCCTCCCTCTGTCCTTTTCCATATTTAACAGACCTTTCCTACAAGCCTTCTTGCAGTTTGCCTGAAATCTCCACTCAGTCTTAAGATGCCAGAATTTAAAAATACTTTTCAGTCACGTGCAGCAAGAAAGGTGTTTGAAGGTGCAGTAAAATAGTCAATATGAGAGACTGGGGCCAAGCTGCTCTTCTGCAGTAGGTCTGAACACAATTCTTGCAAAAATCTACTTCTAAAACTGGGGGTTTGATATCTCTGAAGGACACACATATACAGACATAAAAACTTCCTTTGCATTCAAGGCAACGTCACCATAAAATTATGTGCAAATTAATGAAAAAAGGGCATTTCTTTGAAAAGCTTTATGGATGGACAGTGTTTTTTCCTTTATTAAATTCTCTTGCATAAGGTCTACCTTGAGGGAAGAAAAGCATCCTTAAAAAAAAAAAAATTATTTTAGAATCCCAGCTTGTAATTTTCTTTAAAGTGGACATGGTGGAGAGAGTCAAATGGAAGCAACATCTACATGAACAAGCAGCAAACCAGTTTTCACTTGTGATAAATAAATTATGAAGATGTTTGTTCTCCTCAGCTGACATCTGCAAAGGCTTAACTGCTAAAAGGAGCATTTAGCTCACTTCAGAGAAAACTGAAGTATCCTGCTAGTAAATTCTGTTTTCCAACTGGTTCTTATTTACAGAAGAGTTATTAAATATTTATTACGGCAGAAAGCAAGTATTTTCAATTGTCCTAACCCAAAGTCTTTCAGTGCCATAATAGCTTTGCTTAGATTTTTTACATGAACCTACAATGTCATCGCCAAGAAAAGACACAAATGGGCCTCCACCATTTGACAAGGACTGTACACAAAACTACATTTGCCTGATTTTTCTGTCAATTTAGTGGTTGACAACTTGCTAAACAAGGAAGAGCAACACTGCAATAATAGTTGACAGATGCTGTCTCCACGAACTTTCGAATTCCTTAAACCTTTCCAAAAGCACGTGCAGAAAGAGATCTGCTTGTCTGTCAACGTGCAATTCCAAGCAGGGATGTTCTGACACCTCTCAGCTTACATGGGGTATTTTTACATTACCCAAATGCCCATGAACCACAAATGACAAAAAACCCACATTTCAACAGAACTGCTCGTCCTTTTACTTACAAAACACACTATTGCACATTGAGACCTGTACAAAGTTTCTAGAGCCTAAATTTAAAATATGAGCACAGGGTTAAATTACACTCAAGTCTGTTCAATTTTCTGACACGTGGTTATGAGGAAGACACACCATCCCCTTTGTCATTCTGTGCTGGTTTGTATTTTTTAATGTATTTTTTACGTGTTTTTTTCACTGTCTGTGGCCTAGATGTATGAGAACGAAAGGTAAAAATGCTGCTGTTGAAGAACACCTCACCCAGCCAATAGGCCTAAACCACCAGTGCTGATTTGTTATAAAACAAAACATCTTGTCCATTTTTTTAGTTTCAATTTAATAAATGCTACATGACATACAAGTTGTGCTCTCAATAATTAATGCCATTTGCACGAGCTTATTGCCAAAACTTAATATATTTGCCTTTAGCAAAGATTTTTTTTCACTATTCATACGTTTTACCCCTGGAACTGAAAAGCTGGTTTTTCACTACTTATTAGGAAGCCATAAGCAAGAATAGATCCTGAAACTGTGCTCACAAACTTATGGGCTGTCAAGGTGATTTCTTTTAATGAGTCAGTGGAATTCAGTACAGAGAAGGAGCATTAATCTCAAGTACCTAAATAAGGGCACTTAGTAAATACCACTTTTGGCATCCCAAAAAAAACAAACAAAAGAAATAGAACAAATCCCTCCCCCCTTCCATTTTGAATCACATCTTTAACACAACACTGAGGTATCTGCTGGTTTTGAGAGTTCAGGTCTGCAAAGATCTTAATACTCTTAACAGAGAAAGAGGATGCCAGACTGACTACACCAAACTAAGCAAAGCTGAACTGTCCTGGGGAGGCTCTGTTTTAATGCAGAATATTAATCTATTATATATACAATATGTATAATAGAATAGAATACATATTATATACAATATGTAATATTATAATATTATATAATGCGGAATCCTAATATTAAGAGAGAATGAGCAGCAGCTGAACACGTGGAGAGGGTGACCTTCATTAAAACCCCTCCACACAGGCAGTGGCCTGAGGTATTGCAGCATGAGACAGAGCAAGTTTGAGGTGTAGTTGCCTTCTCCTCAAGTCCAGAACACACACAACTACACAAAACTCTTTTGGAACAAGCACATGTTTTTCTCCACCTCACTCACTGACTTCATTTTTCCTTCCATATTAGCAACACAATTAAAATCCCTGCAGGATTAACTACTCTCAGAGGACACAAATCTCACAGTCAGGGATAGGCAATTGTATCCCGTGGCGGTGGAAAATCCTGTAGGAAACATATAGTATGGATGCTCTGGTATTTATAAAAAAAACAGCTGACCTTTACAAAGATGTTCTCTGCTGGCACATGAACACGGATGTGGGTTAGCAAAGAAAATAAAAACGCACCGGAAATATGTACAAACCTGACTGTTATTATTGCTGCCCACTGAAAATCACAGCATGAATATTTTCTCATCCCATCCACTACTAGTTAAGTGGCAAACGGAAAAAAAGTCAAACGAGAACTCACAGGAATAGAAATATTCTTTCCTTGTTTACTCTTCTCACATTGCTGCTATAAACACACACATCGCTGTGCTGCATTTCCTTCTCAGGCTATCCAAAATCCTTTCTTCTGGGGAAATGTTAATCATGACCCAAAGGTAAACAAGGTTTATAGGTTATGCAGTTCCTTTGGGAAGGCAGGAAATAGGGGGTTTTATTTGATTTCTGGTATTCAGAGGTGGTGTGCAGGCTACAGCAGAAAATACCTCCATGCTTACCTGAAGAAGTAGTTAATAAAAGAAGTCTGCAAGACTTAACACTCTCTAGCTGCCCCACAGAACCCTTTTAAGAGTAACACTTAGCACCTGATCTGCTCCATGTGGCCCTGCTGGTGTCTGATGAGGGACCCTGAAGGATATTGTGGTCCCCCAGTTGCTTTAATCATTATTTCATTGGGCTGACTGCTGTAGGTGGGCAAAGGTGGGTATTTTTAAACACCATATAATGAGCCTGGGGGAGATTACATACTAGTACCTTACATATTTCTGTCACTAACTTGTTCCACTCTGAATCAGTATAAAAAGAACAAATAAGATTGGTTTGGGATAATCCAGAAGCTCTAGAGATCCACCACAGCTGACTGTTCCATGGCCACTGTCCCACGGTGTAGGGTTTTGGAGTTTTCAACTTGCCATAAGCCCCCAGTTGGCAAAGGCACAGACATGAGGGACGTCCTGCCCCAGGCTCAGCCCCCTCTGCCACAGCACTCAAACAAGCCTGTCCCAATCCCTCGGGAGTATTTCCTTAAGTAACAGCAGCCAAGGAAGGGCCATGTGTGCTGCCCACAACCCAGCGCACAAGGTATCAGAACACCCCTCGCATGGCGATTTTTAAATTCCTGAGGCATTAAATTTCTGCAAAATCTTCTGAGAGGATGAAGAGGCAGAGCAGAAGCTCAACTGTGTGCAAAGAGGGCTGATCTAGGACTGAAAACAGATTTTCTTATTTACTGTAAGTGACAGCTGGATGAATTACACGAGTAATCTGTGTCTCTCCATTTCCTTCTATCCATCAGACTGTACTTACCCATCTCTTCTGCCTATATTCAACTTTACAAAACACATACAGTAACAGCTTAAATTATTCATTTTCTATTCAGTTCCCTATAACACCAGTTTCAGTTCACTGACCTGTGGAACTCATTGATTTAACTAATGCATTATCTACAACGTTATATATTATTAAATAAGTTTGGTCTCTTAAAACATTTCCATGACAACATATCACAATAATACCCACATTTGTCTGGCCTATAAAATGATTTCTTCCTTTTGATATGCCTCTCAGAAAAAGTAAATTAAATATAGACTGCCCTAGTCCTGTAGCAGTAGCCAGGTTAGCAACTGATACCCTAATCTTGCTCTCCCTGAATAAACTACAAAACTCTCAGGCCCTGTATTCCTCCCGTCACAGGCATTATTAGTCAAAATTTTCTGCTACATTGACACACACCAGTAAAAAATGTAAAATCTCTGAGGATATAAAATGCTCTCAATTTTCACCAATCCCAAAAGAAAAACAAGAGGCATTTCAGGCAAAGACTAAATAAAAGACCTTTTTGGAGTCACAATAAATACAGAACTGCACTGAACCACCGCCAGGAAAAACTGCAAACTCTGCCCTCCTCACCTAACTCAAATGTCTTGTACCTCCAGGGAAGGGAATTCCTGCCAACATCATATTCTGGGTTTTCTGCAAAGTCATCACTGAATCTCATGTGTAGGACTGCAACAGATTATAGCAGAAATGAGAACATCATTAGCACAGCAATAAAAACCTGGAGAAATTATGTGGGGTGATGCACTCTGGTGAAAACATTAAAGTGAACTTGTAGAGCTTGAAAAACCCAGCTGATGTCTGTAGCTGCACCTACTCTCCTTTCCTTTCTTGTATTAGAAAAGCTCCAACATTTTGTCCCCCTAAAACAATACTTTATGTCAGCTAAACACCAGTGTGGTCTTTAGGAATACTGAGCAGGAACTGAGGACATTCTACTGTACTGAGAGGGAAGGAGGGATTGGGACACTGCAGGGCTGGCACCTTCCAGTGAAACCTGTGAGCATTTCACTAATTAAATATTTGTTTTCCTAGCAAAACAATTTGTTTCCATCCATCTTTTTTCTTGTTCTGTCAGGTGTTAATGTTGATAACCTTAAATTTCTTTGCAACTCCTATGGAAAAACAATCCAGAAGCTGGTGGGACTTTTAGAAAAGCTTTGTTCATTCATTTTCTGATACCTTTCCTCATGCAGCAACTCTGGCAATGCAAAACTAATACCATCCTCACTCTCTAGTCAACTCCCGTTGGGCTGTTTTGACCCTTGTTCATTAAAAAAAAAAGAAAAAAAAAAGTGGGTTTGTGTGGGTTTTAGAATTTTAAATCATAACTGAGTAATCTTAATCTCTCTGAAATGATAGGACAGATCATCTGAGCTTCAACATGACGTGAGTACATAGCTCGGGGCCCCAGAGCTTTTGGGAAGGGGATATTGGAGCAGGTTACTCACCTGAAATTATCTTTTTAACAATAAGATGGAAATAATGCTCACAGTCCAAAAGCCTTAAAGGAAAACCTGCACACAGAACCTGAATGTCTGCCCAAGATGAAAGTCATCCTGTAACTCTGAGAGCGCGGCCAGGCCAACCTGCGCCCACCCCGCCACGCAGGTGGCAGCGGTGTTGATCTGGTGCCCTCTGCTGATCACTGACTCGGCCCAGGAGGAACCACAGCTGGGCCCACTCCGTTGATCCTGTTTCCAGCTGCTTTAAGCACCCCAGGCATGAACTGGTGTCCTTTAAAACGAGTCTCAGTGGCCCCGCATCACCCTGTTGCCACGGAGCCTGGTGCACCTTGGTGCTTCCATGGTGAGAAAGTGGGAGCGCTGGGGACAGCAGGTGTCAATCCCAGCAGTCCCACCAGTCCTCCCCACGTTCAGATGCTGAGCAAAAGCAGATTACAGCAGCCCAGCTCCACCTCCTGGGATGGAGCAGCCTATTCCTCCCGCAGCTTCTGCGAGAAAGAACAGCCCTGAGTTGCCGTGGCACTGCCTGTGCTTTCCTGCCAGGAAAGTGCTGGAGCTCCTTCTCAGTCATGAACTGCAGTGAAGGCTCATTAAGGGACAGCACTGCAGGTTGCTGAGGACAACTATCAAATGCAAAGCTCACACACAGTTCCCATCCGTGACTGAAATCCAGACAGACTCGTTACTCACAGCACTGCTGGCACCCAGGGTGTGGATAAAACATCACAAAATCCAAAAGCCATAAACCAACGTATTTTCAAGCTCTTCCTCTGCCTAAGTAAGTATTGTAAGGAGGATTCTGCCTCATGACTTCAGCAACCAAGATCCAAAACAATATTCACAGTTTTAAACTGGCAACTTCTTCAGAGCTCATGATCTCCCACGCCTGGACTCTTTCGTTCTCAACACCAACTGGTTCTGCTGCAGAAAAGGTTCATATCTGTCCTGACAATAGATTTTTCGATGTATTTCATTCTATGTGCTCAGTTTATCAAATGGAAAAGAAAAAGAGCCAGTTGCATTCCATAAATAATAGTTTTGACAGTGACTATGAAATGTTGAAAGCATTTCATGGAATGCTTCAAATATTAAAAATTGAATCCATACATCATTCTGGCTGGAGTCAGTGAATGACTCCATAGTCAAAAACTGGAACATCTCCTTTAAAATTAGGTTTTCAGAACAAATACCCACATTTATAAGGTCTATAGTATCTATCATCAGGTCCTGTGTAATTTGGATTAATACCTGTTCTTTACACAAATATTCACAGTAAGAACTTTAGTCTAAAAATATGTGTGTAAAGTGAACATCTCTTTTTCTAACTCTCAAATTAAGCATCTTACAACATCTTGACTGTAGTTAAGAAAGGTATTCCACATGTACTCTCTCATGGGAGTTAAAAAAACAAACCAACCGGTCATAAATGTTCTGACCACTGGTAGAATTAAAACCTGGATTCTAATACATTTTGGGTTTGCTTTGTAACTAGAAGACTTAAGTATGAAGGCTTATGATATAACTCTTTTCTGATTCTTAATAAATATACAACTTTGCTATTAGAAATCTCACTCTGAACAAAACACAATGTTTACCTCTCTACACTGCCCAAAAATATCGCCAATATGTGGAATTTTACAGATCATGTGAAACTGCTGTGCCAAGGAGTAAAAACATCTTTCAAATCAGTATATGAGATCCGTGCATCTGGTAGAGAAAATTAACACCTTGTCCTGACCTTACCTTTTCCAGCTTCCAACCATGAGACACTGCTTAACCCACCAAACAAAGCTCATAATTAATGTTTGATGCAGATCCATCAAACCAACACATGTTACATCATCGGCTCATTTGTTTTCTGCAAGCCACCCCCTTCCTCTCCAGCAAGGACAGGAGCTCAACCTCAGCACCCACTGGGACAGCAACACCTGGAGAAGGAACCACGCACAGGTCAGGGCTGGTCCATCCATAGTTATTTAATGAGTCAGTGGCCACACACTTCCATTCCACACATCACACGTTACAGGGAAAGCTGGGCCCAACGTGCCATCATTCAAATGCAATCTGATATTTTCACCACCCAGTTTGTTGAAAAAAAAAAAAAAAAGGCTCTGGGATAAATGAAAGGTAAAATCCTTGGAAAAATAAACTCAAGTCTGTAAAATATTAGCGAATGTTTTCATAACTTCTCCAGCAACGATAGTTTCTAATGGATCAAGTGTGACTGTATAAAAGCTGCATGGAGAAGTCTGAGTGGCAGAGATGGACACATAACAGCTTTTCCTATAACACACAGACATCACATCCTCCAAACTTGCTGAAAAGCACTACTTTGGTTATAATTTATATTTTAAATACTTGAAGGTGAACCGCACTGGGAAACTTGATATCAAGTTTTTCAGCTATGTTATTTCAGGCAAGTTTATTGACTCCTGTAGTTGTGAAGGTATGAGAAACAAATGGCTGTTTTTCCCACCTCAAAGCAACTAAAAGTATCTTTTTTTTCATATTAGTGACCGAAATGTGGAGTTACAGCTGAAATATTTCAGGCAGTTCTCAGAGAGCACAGGTTCACTGGTTGTATATTCACTGACAAATAATGCAACATCTACAGCAACTACACAAAGTTACATGCTATTTGTGTTTACTTTTGTCCCTAAATCAAGGGGCTTTTTGCACCATGAAGATGTTTATTCTCTGCCTGCCTTGAACTCTTGCCACAGCTTTTTCCTTCCCTTCTTGAGCTAGAATTTACACTCTGCGCTGTGTTTCCCATTATTACTATAAACACAGAACGCTGTTTTAACAAAAACAATTTTAATCAAAGCCATGCAGAGGTCCCATAAAAGATATGAAAGAAAAACTCAATGAAGGAAAAAAACTAAGACTGCCTGGATGGCCAGCAGTATAACCAACAAATCAGCTCAGTGTCAGTGCACTTCCAAAACTCACAGTTCCATCTTCCATCCCAGCTCTCCAGAGAGCTCTCAAGCTTGTGAGAAGCTCCAGACAGGTAACACAAGGGCTGAAGAGCCTGGTGCACACAACAGTCACCGCTCACAGAACTCAAAGTCTCTCTTATTTACTGACCAAACCCATAAACCATTTCTTCTGTAATTCAAATGAGAAATCACACTCTGAATATCAAGCTTAGCTTTCAGTCGTGTTTACAGGGCTGAGGATGTGACAGGCACTTGAATACCGCCAGAAACACGCGGGAGCTGACTCAAAGCAAACCGACCTCATTTACCGTGATTTCAGAGCGTGCTCTATACATTACACCCCAAAAAACCCTCCAAAGGAGCCCATTTTCTCTGCCAGAGCTGATGTTTACCTCTGCACTGCTGAAGAGCAGCATTTTTCTGTAGCAAACACTATGAAAGCAAAGACTATTTTTTGTGCTTTTGTGTTTTAGTTTGGCTTTTTTATTCCCAAAAAGTAAATACTCAGCTGCCACCAGTTCAAATGTGGTTATTTCACATGGCATAGAAAGAACTCCCTAATTTTTGGGCCTCATTTACTTCTACGCCAAAAATCCTCCACGCTGCCTGAGAATTATGAAAGGTGTTTGGTGAGAAACCTCCTCCTTACAGGTAACTTTGTTAGGGACAGAACAGGACAAAAGAGAAAGGTAATGAGGAGCTCTCAGGTCATTTAACCCTCCAGGAATTATTTTACAGTGTGGGATCATAACTGCTGCTAGGAAAATGCTTCCCAAGTAGCATTAGTGAAATGAGTCTTGCTCAGACTTTTAGATTTATTTCAAACCCTAGACCTCGAGATCAAAATGTGAAAACCTCTTCAGCTGTAACACACCCTGAACACAACAAATGCAAACTCTGGAAGAAAATGTTCGTAAATACATTCAAAATAATTTACCATTCCAGCACCCACAGTTTTTTTTCTGGCCAGCCTGAAGAATGATTTATTGCTATTTAAAGTTTCACTAACTTAAAAATGCAGAAGAGAACAGCCCAAAACCGAGTGTGACAGAGAAAACCTAGCATTAGTGACATCTGTCAGGTGTCACTGGGGGCAGACAGTGACATCCAGCACCAGGTAGCCATCAACCCACTCTGGCTTCTTCCCCTGCCTAGTGAGGGAAAACCATAAAGCATAAACCACTTGACTCTCTCTTCTCCTGCTGTAGAATCAAATAAACTTCATGCTAAGAAGACACCCCAGCTAATTAAAATACAGTGAAAACTACTTTTTTTCAGCCCTTCGCATTATTTGTAGGCAACACCTGGAATATTGAGTTGCTTGCATTTGTTTTCCTGTTCAAAAACCCCACACGTGGTACCCAGTTAATTACAGAAGACCAACTCAGGGAGCTGAACAAAATCTGCTTGAATATCTTAATATTTTTGACAATTTTGCTTTTCTTTTTTCTGTCTAAATAGACTTTGGGGGGGAAAAAAAGAAACAAAGGATCTGCTTTTTCTACTAGAAATAGGTTTTGATTTTTGTCTGGATAATAAGAATTTATAGTGTTGCTGAAAGGCCCTGGAGACAGTCCTGGAGACTGAAGTAATTTATTTACTCATAGAACAAGCACAAACCCTACAAGCACCTGCCCCAGGAGCCCCATTTAAAGCCTCTTGCACCTGACCTGGAGAGACATCTCACGGAGGTGAAACAGGGTCTTCCCATTCCACTTGGGGCTTTTGCTTTCCCTTGTCTTATTTTAATTTTTTAAATATTTATTTTAAAAAAGAAAGTGTGTGAAAAGTAAGTTGTCCATCGGGGAACAGCTGAAAGGATTCCTCAGAAACGAGATTTGAAAGTTTTCCTACTTTGAATGAAGCATCAGACCCCCTTGAGGTCACTGATGTGGCTTTAGGTCTCTGTTACTAAGCAAACAGCAAAGTTTACAACCTTCAAAAAAAATGTGTGTGGGGGGGAAAAATAGGATATGAAATGCCCACGGACAGACAGCAAACCCAGAAATAACAGCCACATTCAGGAGAACAGCAGTTTGGATTTATGGAGTGTGATGTACTAATGTGTATAATGAAGCAGACAATCTAATGACTCAGAGTGCTAAAAAAAGGGGGGAAATATAAATCCACAGAAGTCACAAGATAGATTTGCAAGATTAATGGGGATAAGCCAAACATTCCAGATGTTCTAATCCAGGGTTCTTGTCTCTATGCTACAGAAAATCACCTTTCCCAAGGAAAAAAACACCATCCATCTTTCAACCTGCACTTTTGTTCCCATTACCACTCATGAATACTCAATTTTCATCTATCTGCTTTTTCTCCCACTTGTAATCAAAATGAAGGAGCAAATGTCCTTTGTATAGAAAACATTTTAATAAGTGCCTCTGAAGACAAAATACTATAGAGGAATCCATAATGTGTAATTTATCAAAATAAAGCAAAAGTATTTTTTTTCCCATAATTGCTGTTTAAATTACATGAAAATACTCGTATCAGTTCTAAAACTGCCACTGTCACCATTTTTCTTCTGCTGTAAAACCACAGTAGCACAGCTAAGTACATACTCTATTTATTGGACAAAATTTACTGTTCTAATTACTGGACCTGTTACAGCTAATGGAAAATAAGAGTTATTGGGTTTTGCTCTGAAGAAGAAAGCTGTTCAACAACGAGGTAACAGTGGGATACAAGAGAGACCAAGGAATCTGATGAGTCTGTAACTTGCTGTAACTATGGAAACCAGTGATTATAACAAAATATTCACATTTTAATCATGATCCCTAGAGGACTGACATCCCTAAATTGATTCTATTTTTAAATTCAAGATTTTGCTAATTTACTAGTCCACTACCAACCACAAAAAAGGCACCCAGAAGGCCTCAGAAGAGCCACACTTGTACCGAGCAGCACAGTTCCACGTGAGCAAACCCACAACTCTCTTCTCTGAGAACCTGCACTCCAGCATGCTGACTTCTGAGTTCCAGCTTTCAAAAAGGAAGGTCTGTCCTCTGTGCTAATCCTGGGAATTTAAACTCTGGGAAGAACGAGCTGTAACAGTCAGGCCCAGGTTTTCCAAAGCCCCTTTTATGGGAAGGACTGAGTAACACAAGCCATGAAGTGTGCAATCACATACAAGGTGCTCGAACTCCCACACCTCAGCACGATCTGCAGGGCAAACCGAAGAGTCCAGAACACGAACCGAACACAGGACACAGCAACCTGGAAGGTTAAACCCAAAGTAACTACTTTAACACTTAGTTTTTAAGAGTTGCCTGCTTAGATTGGAATTTCTAGGAAGTGTGAAAATAAGTTCTTAATCAGTGCCAAGACCAAACTTTTATTTTTGACAGGAATTTAAGAATTTGATCACACTTGACTCCTTGTAATTCAGTCTCTAAAATTCACTCTGACAAATCTGAAGTTCCTGCCCTGTCATGTTTGGCACTTTTGTAATAGAAAAAGGAAAAAAAAAAAAAACAAACACCCCTCCCCAAAAAGAAAAAAAACCCCAAGAAACAAACAAACAAACAAACCAAAAAACAAAAAACCAAACAACAATTAAAAAAACCAAACAAAAAACAAACACCCAAAAACCAACCAAAAAAAAAAAACAAAACAAAAAACAAAACAAAACAAAAAAACCCAAAATGAAACAAACAAACAAAACCACAGAAAAACCAACCAAAAATCCAACACACAAACAAAAAAACCCCAAACCTCTGAAGCTAAAATAAGTTACATGAAAAGGCTTTTTATAGAAAGCCCCTGGCAAACAGGTTTATGTAGGGAGTAGGATCTCAGAAGGGCCTTGGATGTCACAGATACACGTCTGTGGTGAGCACAGGGTGGTTGCTTTGCACTGAAGGAGCCCGAGACATCCTTGGGACAGGGGCCCTTAGGGGAGACCAGCCCTTTACACTGACCTAAATCTCAGACAGACCTTTAAGGAAAGGGCTTGGTTGTATTTTTTGTTCCTTTCGTGTTCTGTTTCTAAATCTGCAGTGGGAAGGCAGCCTTGTTCTGTGCCTTATTTTACTGGCTCTTCCTTTCAGGTAGAGCAAGAGAGACCTCGGCGTGACCTGCCCCCACGTTCCTTGGGAGCAACAGCTTTCAACAGGCCCACAGAGTGATTTATAATCAAAGCATGTTTTGGGGCTGCCCAAGGACGAGGAGACCTTTTTCCAACAAATTGCAGAGGAGCAGGGGGCTCAGCAAAGTCACTGTGTCAGGTCAGGGGTGCAGCCCCTCCGCGGCAGCGGCGAGCGCCGCCGCATGAGGAGCAGCTGGTGGGAGGGGGGAGGATTGTGATTTTACAGCTAATTATGCATGTGGTTACCACATTGGAAACTCAGCTTCCCACATAACGAGCACTCGCCGCTACAGAAAGTCACACGCCAGCTTTAGGTCTCCCATCCCTGTCTGCCCCAGTCGGATGGAATCCGGTGAGGATGCGGAGCCAAGAATGTGCAAACAGCGTGGCCTGACTCTGCTTCTCATCTCTGCACTGCAACAGAGATGCTGAGAGATAAACAAACAACCCTGCTCTGAAACGAGGGCTATAACAAATAATTTGCAAGTACATTATTGTCCTCAACTAAAGAAAAAAAAAAAATCAATTCCACTTTTAAAAACCTGAAAATGCCAAACCCTGAATTGTGTTTTTCAGAAGAGCAGTTAGGAACAAGTTTAATAAGTTAGCTTCCAAACAAAATAAAGAAACCAGCCTTTATTAAATTATATGGAAGGGGGTCAGAGATTAAAAATCCTCTGCCTCTCATTATTAGACTTGAGATGACAGATTCATTCCAGAGCACAGAAGGAAATATATTATCCCAAAACAGGATATGAAGTTCAGTCCCAGTAGATTAGTCTCTGTTAAGTAAATTTATTGTCTAATCTTTTAACTCTCCCCCAAACTGCTGCCCAAGATTCTCTTCCCTAACAGTACTAAAACCCCTTTCCCTTCCCTCTAAAGCCCTACCCTCAAAGCTTCCCAACATCCAGCCCTCTGGTCTCATTCCCACCAGGGCTCTGATGGTGCATGAACCTCCTAGAAAAACAAGAAAGGATGGGAGTAGGAGGGAAAGGACTTACAACTGCAGTCACCAACTAATAAAAGCAGGCTGTGCTCTGAAGTGCTAGGCAGAGGAGAAAAGCAGGATAAATGTTTTCCTTGCTTTAAGCAGCAGCAGCAGGGCTGGTGGTGAGCCCTGCCTGAGTATTTGTGTGTGTGTGTGTGTGTGTGTGTGCCTGGTAACCGCTCCGTAATTTGGATACAGACACTGACAAAAACCTTCAAAAGAGCCCTACTCCAACGAGCACGTTCTGGGAAGAATTAAATGTACTCTGTGAGGCTACAAGGCACATCAAACAAAGAGCAACTCTATCCCTGGTTTGTTTACCGAGGCAGAAGCAATCTTCCATACAACGATACATTTCTAATACACTGTTTAGTCTAACTTTAGACTCCATGAAATTATTCGCAAAGACATGGATTCCCCAAAAATTCCAGTAGAAAAAGGCGGTCCTGCCTTCATCCTCCCTTTCATTCCCTTTAATTGCATGAAATTTAATTGTGTGATTTAATTGCACGAAAGAGCCACACTGTGACAAAAGCAAAAGAACAAGAAGAGAATGTGCCTTCAGAGTGCTGCAGCCAGAACTGTTCCTATAAGGGCTCTGTGATGCTTCTGTCACCAAGGAGGACAAATATTTCACAGGTACCACATGCAGTATCCCTACTGCTTGATTCACTGAGTAAGATTGCTAGTACTTTCTTCCTAGAACACTAAATTATAAAAATACTCCTGTCAGGTACTTGGCTCAGCACTTTGCATGTTGTCACTTAGATGAGTTGTGATGTACCATCCTTATGCATGAAAAAAATTGCAGAGAGCTTGGTCTCACCAACAGAGTGTGCTGTCAGTTCGTTATTAGACTGAGGGCAATATCATTAAGAGAGATTTTTTTTTTTATTTTTTTATCTGAAGATCTATTGCGAATACTCCGCTCTATAATAAGATGTTTAAATAGCTATCTCCACTTAAAACAGTTGATTTTCACAGCATCTGTTACAAAATGCCATTCTTGGCTCCGTCCTGCCTGGCTGATGATGTGCAGTGCTGAGCTGCACGACTGTTTCTGTGCGAACCCGGCTCTTATTTACTTTGGGGGTTTTCTGTTTCTCTTTAGGCTCTGCGTGGGGAAGGCATGGGAATCACAAACAACACATTTGGCAACTCTTCACATCACCCATGGTTGAGACAACCAGTCCCAGCCACAAAACTATCCCTCTGTAGACTATTTTTTCCTCAAATTGAATAATTTTAACGTGGTTACTTGCTCAACTTGCACCCTGCCATTTCAGCTCACCGTATATTTTCACCATGTACAATATGCAAATATTTACTACTGAAATTTATTTCTAAAACAATAACTGTGGAACAAGTTCAGGTTAAAAAAAAAAAAAATTCAGGGAAAGAATCCTGCTCTATATTCTGTATAGCCTTGGTTCTGTTTTAATCCATAACTTCTTTTTAATGTTTCCAGGGATGTTTAATAGATTTAATGTTATTGCAATGACAAAGTGTTACCCAGATTCATTTTCAATGAACTCTCAACACCACAGTCCAGAAAAAAGAAAGCTCTATACTCTTCTCATTGCACTTGAATGCAAATAAGACACACATATATAGCAAAGCCTAAAGGTCTCCAGCCAGAAGCCTGCACAACCCATTATACATATATTCCAACTTCCCTTTCCTTGGAAATTCATTCTTCAAGCAGTTACACATTTGTAAGTAACCAAAAATACATTTGTTTCTCTTGCTATAAGCCACTCAGCAAGTGGCCTCCCCCTGGTTTGTGTGCTCAGGCAGCACTTTGAAAACAGGCTTCGAGTCATCTGGTGAAACAGTCTGTGGGGCTACAAAGTAAACTGATCTACCAGACATCTGTACATTGCTCCCAACACAATATACAGGAGACACTTACATCTGCATAGAAGTATTTATGGGGACATACAGGAAAGGCTCACACCCCCACTTTCCCCCCAGTGAGCCCCCTGGCTCCTGGGCGATCAGCTGATCGAGATCCTCTTAGCACAGTTCTAATTTCCTCTGATAAGCCTTATGCTCAGTGGAACAGGCCACATAGGCTCTATGCAAAGAAATTCATGGGTATCCAGAGCACTGAACATCCACTGTTAATGGCATTAACACAAATTTAAAGCAAGCTACCCATCAGGGATTTTGGGGAAAGCGCACTGTGGGCAGGGCCTGTCCCTACCCCGATGTACCCAATAGCACCACACAGCTCTGACCCAGTATTTCTTTTTGTCAGTTTAAAGAGGAATACGAAGAATCCGCTACAAAAACTGTATTAAAGGAAAAGACAAATGAGGACAGCAGTCCTAGCTCCTGCCTGACTCCCTCTGCACCTCCCAGCACTGAGTCCCCCAGTCCTATTTCAGAACCTGTGAAGCAAATCATCCTTGCCATTAAACACGACCAAACGAAACTAACTTTTCATCGCATTATAAATATTTGGCTAAACTGATCGTTTAACATAAGAATTCTCAGACTACCAGGATAGAAAAAAAGGAGAGCAAATATTAGTGCTTCCTAAGTTAAAATTCAGATGCACAACACAAACCAAAAACCCAGAAACCAAATGAGATTCTACCCATGGATTTTAGACCAAACACACGGTGTTTGTGGGGTCTGATCTCTTGTATAACACAGACTTTTCTCCCGCCAATTTATATGATGCATTCTAGGACTTTGAAAAGGATGTGCATTCTCTATTAAGCGCTGAATGATCATTCACACGTGCAGGATCACCAATACTTTCATGCTCTGTTAAACTGAACTCTCCAATGAGTACTGCACCAGGTCCATCTAAACTGTGGAATGCTTTAGTCTAACCAGGCTGAAAGGTCTGGCCTGAGGGACTTGCTACTTTCAAAGGCGATACTGATATCAGAAATATTAATGCTATCAGTGAACCCCTCTGCTGAAATAACTTCCAGCTCTTGAAGCCATGTGAGCGCAACTAAAACTCCAATGGTATTTTCTGTCTCCATCACCCCGAGCAAAAATGAACAAAAGGACACAAAACAAACCCCCCACCAAACAAAACTCCTTCTAAAATCACTCATTATAACCCTTTCCATTGGGCAAAACTTCATTTTACTGCCTATTGTACCAGACTGCAACACGCTGAATAACAAAATATTTGAAAAGTCAGTGCAATTACAGCACATATTCAAGGTGACTCATTAACCCAGGAATGTGGCCCGAACATGACAAATTCACACATCTCTCTGTTTAATACCACTGGAAATGATGAGTGTACAGACAAGTAAAGAAATCCATCAGAACTGTAATGTCCGGAGTTATTTGTTTCCCTACACTTAAGCACAATCAATCACTGAATGAGGTGCTGGTTTGAATTCCAAATGACTGCTGTGTTCTAAGTGATACACCATGCAGAGCCCAAAAAAACAGGCATGGTGTGAGGTGCAGAGCTTGCACAGGACGTGTGAGTGGTCAAACATGCCATTGTGGTGCTGTAATCCCAGCACAGGCATTCCTGCTAATGGTGAGCCTGTGCATTCAATACCCAGACTCCATCAGTCAGGACAGATAACCATCGTGTGCTGCAGCCATTCCTTAAACAACATCTCACAAAACAGATGTAGACAACTTATGGAAAAAGTGAAAGATGCATTGGAAGCATACTCCAAAGGAAAAAAAAAAAAAAAGAAAGTTCTCATCCTACTAGGTTTGGATTAAAAAGTTAGGAGTTCCAGTTTCATAACGAAAGCCAAGCACGCTGAGAGGGTAAGACAGAAATCCTGCCTGAGAAGGATTGCTTTAGAAATCAGTCTCTGAGTTCAGAAACTAATTAGTTCAGAAACTAATTGAAACCCCAGTGCATTATAAACCCAGATTCACTGGCCATTTCTCTGTTTCTCTCACAAAGAAAATGTGTCATTTCAGAAGGGTCACAACAAAGGAAAGGAAAATGTAAGGAAATCTCATACAATAAAAATGGAGTGACTAATGTGGATGACTCAGTTAATTGCATGACTTTCGACTAAGTGTATTCACAGGGACAGAAATAACACTAAATCACAAGGAATATCTGGGAAAAAATATTTTGGATCAGTAAAAAAAACTTATGCCAGAACAAATGTCTGGGTCTTCAGAGCAGTATCTTGTGTGCAGTGCAGCCAACAGTGGCAGAAACAGGGTCTGTGTCTCGTCCCACTCATCGCCCAAAGCCCTACAGCCACAGGGTAGTTCAGGTTGGAAGGGAAGCCTGGAGTGTCCCTGCTCTAAAACAGCTCTGAGGTCAGACCTGGTGGCTCATGGTTTTATCCTGTGTGGTCTTCAAATGCTACAAGGATGGGAAACTGCACAGTCTGGGCACTCTGAGGTCCACAGCTCAACTCTCTCCATGGAAAACAAGCTCCGCCTTAACGTCCAGATACTGAGGTTTAGGATGCAGCACACAGAGCCACAAAGCATCCCGAGGATAATTCTGGGTTGTGAAATGTGGTGAAATCCAGAAGTTGCTCTTTCCCTTACCATCTAACAGTACTTACACTATGTAACATACAGAACATTACTGTTATCTCTCTCCTGTAGATGAGAAGAAAAGGTGCTCCTGTGAGTCTTCAGGTGCCGGATCTGAAGCAATTTGGGATTGAGAACAGTTGGTGTAGTAATAGGAGTTCAATTAGCACTAATTTGGGTCTACCTGACCTCTTCACATGGCTTAATAGAGAGTACAAACCCCAGATCTGTTACCTTGGTCCATCCCTAAGCACATGAACAAGAAATATCCACCACGAATCCAAGAGATTTCAGTGCCATCGGGAATAGTGGAGTTCCCTGATGGATACTATATCCTCCATTCAGGATCAGCCACACAGAGGATTCTGAACTGGCACTAAGGAGAAGGAAAGGGAAGAAACCAGCCTGTGATTCTATGAAATTCAGGAGTATGTGGTCATTGTCATAATATTACACAGATCTTTACAATTTTATCTCACATACATTGAATATATTTGTATATATAATCAGTATGATTAAACAGTGCTTCAATTTCCTTTCAAAGGTTTTTGAGATGCGGAAACACCTGATATCCAAATGAATTATGAAGCAACTCTATTTTCACCCCTTAGTAGCTACCAAAACCTGGAAGCAATCACCATTCTAGGATGAATAATTAAAATAATTTGAATACAGCAACATACTAGAAAGCCATGACCATAAACTCACAATCCTCGTAGATGTCACATTTGGCTGCCTGTACTGAAATGTAAAATAATGGAATTGTGAATGTGATCATAAATTCAGTAACAAGTATAATTGCTAGTCCTGAAAAAAACTATTAGAGTGGTAACTTGATTTTCTTGTCACTCCCGTTCTGCATTAAGCAAAAGAATGAAAAAACCAAAATGCAATCAATGTAATGATTTTTGCAACAAGCATCTAATTGATTTTTCTGCCGCTACTATAATTTACAAATAGTCTATTAGTAACTGTTTGGTTTAACTGGATATATAAAACAAATGCTCTTGTAGTGATGTTAACTATGTCACATTTTATCCATAGAGAAGTTATTTAAAGATAGACAAGGTATTCTATAAATGAAGCATATCATACAATGGAAAAACTAATATCCACTAACAACACAGTAAGAAAAAAATGCCAACTAATCTATTTCCATTTTTTATATGACTTTTGCCTCACTAAAATTCCAGGGAGCATCAGTAGGCAGTACAATTCAAGCAGTAGATAGGTCAGCCACATTTTGAGGAAACACACTTTCCTTCAGGTTTCAAGAGATGATTTTCCTTGTTAATGCAGGCACACATAATCATGAGACTCCATCCATTTCACTGCTCTTCCAAGGAAAGCCAACTGATCAACCCCATCATCCGTGGCTGATATTTTTTCATGGGGATTTGGGACAGCCTTCACCTGTACCTGGCTCTATAGAAAACACTTGAGTTCCATGACAAGTTAATAAAACCCTGGAGCAGCCAGCTCCTCTCTTCAGCCCTTCCATGCCTCCATCCCCATCTGCCAGCTGTGCCTCCCTGCTCCACAGGCCTTCCCAAGGGAGAGCCATGAGGGGAACACTCACCCACCACCACCACCTGTCATGTTCTGAAGGAGATCTTTTATGTCTTGAGCCTAAAAATGAGTAATGTTCATGAACAATGGAAATTTCTGATCAGTGACTGAAATGCAGACTTTCAGAGAAACTTGTACCACAACCACATAAAGGAATTATTTTTCTTAACTGACCAAGAATTATTTATTAATTCTGAATTGAACCAACAAAATCTTAGGTTTTGGTCTTCATGCAGAGAAGTACGGGGGTCTGGTTTCTCTCAATATTTATTTAGTGAGGTTATTGCCATCACTGAAAGCAAAAAATGATACATTTCTGTTGGTTTTACCTCCTTGTTCTAGCACACGGTGGTCCATGACACAACATGGGCAATACATCATCTGATCAGCAGGGACGTCAGATGTTGGGGGCCACCTGTTAATTAGGAACATTTATCACCTGACAGCTGTGGATCTCTCCCTACTGGAGCCCCTCTGGAAGGACCAGGCTTGCTCCTGATAAATGCAATGTTTTGCATGGACAGGACAGATGATGCCTTTTCCGTCAGAATCAGAAGCTGGTGATCATTTAGTTCTGCTTATTCTGTTTTTCCAACACTGGACTTGCTAACTCACTGCTAGGACCTGAGGACACCAAAGTCAGGTGCTTACACTGTGGCTGTGGCAGGTGTGTACACTACAAAGAATGATTTAAAGAAGTAGTTTTGCTCCAAAATGTCTTGAAACAGTAACAGTGAGGCATTTATACTATCATATGAGTAAGAAGGTACAAAACAGAAAATGGCACTTGAAGCTGACCTGTAAAACAACCAAGGAGCTGCCTGCAAGTCCAGCAGAGGAGGACTGGTAATTACATGAGCAGACTTGCTATCTGAGCTGGGCTCAGCTTTTGAGTTATATCATCCATTATGTCAAGAACATCAACATCTTTCTAGTTTCACATTTCTCAACTTTCCAATTCAGCCAATAACATGAAAGAACATTGAATTTACCAAACAACTGGGGCAATCCCAAGGAAAAATGATGACTCCGAGCCACAGGCTAACCTCAGAGATTCAGTTCTGTTTGTTTAGCTTTAATGCATCTAAGATCTTTCTCATGATACTTTGCTATAAACAAATAAGTTTTCCAAATTGCATTATGTTTATAACAAAATCTTGACCCCTCGTAGCCCATAGTAATTACAGTACTCCATAATAATTACAGAACTGCAATAAACATAGTACTCCATCTTAACTTCTCAAAAGGGCAACAAAATACCATCCAAGTGTCGACCACATTGGTGGAAAACACCTGATACGAAACCTGCTCAGCTCTGGTTCCACGAGGTTTTTGTAAAAGAACTCTGGGGTTTTGTCTGCCAGATCTACCCTTGCTACTCCCTGGCATATGGCTGCACACACAGCCAACTCAGTGCAACGCTGAGCAAGATCCTTCCCCAGCAGCATTGCCACAGAACGTGAAATCACAGTGTCAGAATGATTCGCATGGTCCAAATGACCTATTTTTTTTTTTTACATATATTCACAACCATGTTTTTGTTCTTGGTTTTTTTTTTTTCCCCCCTTTAGGAAAAAAAAACCAAAAACATGTAATTTAAAAATCATCTTCCTGAAAGAAACCATTCTGGCAAACCGCAGCTTTCCTGGCTCAGCTGTGCTCAAGCCCAAGCATTGATGTCACACCTTTTTCAGACAGTGAGACAGATAGAAAAAAATGCAAGGAAAGAATAAAAATTGTTTGTGAAAACAGCCCCACTTCTCTCTTCCAACACATCTCCCAATCTACTTACACAGGAGGAGATCAAAATCTTCAGCAGGTGCAGAGAAAAACATTTCATTACATTATTCTGCACAAATGAGATATTTTTAGAGATTCTAAAACATAGGAAGGTAAAGAACTGTCCCTGAACCCACTCTGGGATCCAACCTTCAGTTGCTTCAGTAGCCTGGTAACTGAGAGCAACTGAGAGAAAAAGTTCTAAACTTTACAGGAATAGCCAAGAACTCACCCTAAATGCTATGGAGAAATCCTTGAAAAACTACCTGCACTCTGGAATGAAGTATTAAGATATTATAACAATTTTACTGACTGCTTCTTCTCATCAATACAGAACATTTATTTTGGCAAACATGGACTTGAAACATAAGTCTTTCCTTTTGTACAGGTGTAGCTAAATTTGTCCCTTAATCAGCTCGCTAGAAAGGGAGCATTAATGACAGTCTGCATCACTTGACAAGGGAAATAAAACAAACAGGCCCATCAATAGAGGACAATCAACAGAAATTAAATTTTCCCAATATTTTCTTGAAAGGGTAACACAGGAGGGAAAAAGATTTTATTGTTAAGGTGGATTGCTGGAATTGTTATTGAACAAACAACTGTTTTCATTTACTATGCTAAATAACTCCTTCACATATGTTTTAACCAAGTCAAGTTGCACATTAATTATACCTGTCTGGTTTGCATTACCCAGTTAACATTTCCTTCATGCACATCAGCAGAGGGGAACGCAGTTAATTCTCAATACTTCATCCACGAATATTAGAGATTACATTCAAAAACTCACATTGAAATTATTTGACATTTACCATTTCACTGCTCACTGAATGTCTAAGTGTCTTCCTACCTTCTACCTGATTAACAGCTAAATCAGCAGAGTCTAGACACATGTTTGCAGCAGCTGCAGTGCTGAGAAGCTGCCCCACAGCAATGCTCTGGGGTCCTCCTTCCCTTTGACAGCAGCAAGTTATCCCACCAAAGAGCAACTCACTGTATTTATACAGTCTTTCCCTTCCCAAGCCAAAGTTAAATGAAGTTGAAGGCAGCATCTCCAGGACAAACCATAGCCACAGCCCTAAAGGATTAGAAGAAGTCATTGTTTTCATGTCAGACATGTTTTTATAATACAGACCATGTCTATTCCTGTTATTCCATTTTCATCATCACGCCAGCTTTTCAGCAGTCAGCCGACCCTTTCCCACACCACAGTTTTAAAGGCTCATAAACATTATCTTTATTATATTAAGAGAGATTCAAAAATTGTAAAACAGATGTGAAGTCACTGCTGCCAAGAGCCTACACACAGTGTGATTCAATAGGATGTGGGTGCTGTAATGTACTCAAGACAACTCACTCTAAAACTGAGTTCAACTTGCTGAACAATTATTTTCATCTAGAAAAACAAAAGCTTAAAATAAACTAAGAACTCCCATCTGCAGAGGACTGAGAGTGATCCAATGACCTGACTACAGACACTCCACAAAGATGCTTCTATTGACAGGATCTGCAGACAAAGGAGCGATGGAAAAACAAGGATTAATTTTTGTCTTTGCTCTTGGAGAAGCTGTCTAATGTAACAGCATCCACCACAGTGAAGAGAAACAACAGGAATTCCATCACCTCTGTGTAGTAGCTCCAGGCTGGCCAAGTTTTCCCCTCACACCCCTCAGGCTCATGAGGGCTTAAATTCCTGTGAGGTACCTGCACAGATCAGCTTTTCCTGGGCCCTGTGCTGCCCACATTTCCCTCCCTGGACTCTGGCAAACCCCTTTCTTTCGGTGCCACCACTCCTGGAGCGCTCATGGCCTTTTCTCCTCACCATTCGGAGCCAAGTCAACATTCTTCCCACAATGCATGCGGCACTTGGGTTTCTTTTTCCATTTCCGTTCGGCAGCCAGGAGCTCTGGTTTTCCATGTTTTTATGTAAAATCCCGATGTGGTGATATCTGCAGGAGTTTTTCAGCATGTGTCTCTCTTGGAATTTACCACATCCATCTGTAGGTGGTCAGCTTAATTTTTGGGACAGTTGAAAGCTTTATATCAAGCCAATACACGGCAGTCTCAAGAATCCGCCTTTCCTCAGACAAGGAAGAAGCCAGTCTTGGTTACTGAGTTGGGATTTTTAGGGTTTTTTTGGTTGTTTGTGGGCTTTTTTTCTTTACTCCAAGGCAATCCTGTGCCCCTTGTTAGTATAATCACAGAATCTACGTTAGTAGACAGAACATCTTTCAGTAGGTGTCCAGGAGGACAGATGGTCTGTTCCGTGGAGCAGCCTCCAGACACCGGGTGACACCAAAAGCAGCTTTCGTTTCTTATTTAAAACCAAAGCAAACAGCAACACAAAATCCCAACATAACAAACTCACTGTGCAAGTAGGGATGTGCCTGCAGCAAAATTTCCCGATTTTCCGGAAAACATGCATTTTGCTCTTTGGACTGAAGCCATCTCCTTTTCTGTTGGCTCTGCCCCCTCGGGGCCACGCGCCGTTCAGCTGAATAACTGCAAGGTTCTCACTTGCAGGCAAATAGGAAGGAGTTTAATGAATCACAACATTTTGTTCATATTTTCCTTGGAGGAAGCATTTTCCACATTTTCTCCCTCTTCGTGGAGTTCAGTGAAATTCCACCCAGACCCTGTATAACTGCTTTATTGAGACCAAAAGTTCACTGTCAGATCCTAGGGTTTCCCTACCCACCAAAACGAAAGAGAAAAGGGGGCAGGGAAAAGAAATGTTTCTAGGGAGAGAATTAACTAATGAGCTTGGGTTAGATTCCTCCAGAGACCTGTGAAGAGCAAGGTTGTGAACGGTGCTGGTGCATTTGTACAGTCCCAGCTCACATGCTGTGGAATGCTCTTTCACCTATTAAAAAAATTCTTTGGAAATTCCTTCTCAGTGATACAGGATTCACTGGAACTCCAGGTCCCACTGCTGTTCAGTGACATAGAGAAGGAGTTGTGGGGGAATTCATACAGCAGAGTGAACGACACAGCCCTTTGCCAGTTGCTTTTATCACCTCGAGTAAAGGTTGGCAAACTGGAAATCCAAGCCTGGTTACTCACAGTCATTGCTTTGACTCCTGCATTGCTCTTTCCTGGTTCAAACAAGTGTCAGAGGTCGGGGGCAGAGCTGGTATTTTGGATACTGGAGACAAGCACAGTCAATGAGGAGCAAAGCTACAGTCTGACTGCTGAACCGGGACCTGGATTTATGGAAATAACTTCACAAAACAAGGAGATCGTTTCAAAAGTAAGAGGTCCTTTGTTGTGACTCCAGGGAGTTGAAAGAAAAGCCAGAGGTAGCACAAATTCACTGAAGGACTGCATATCTCCACTAACACGGGATGGTAAGGATGCAGAGCTGTGTGCAGCTTCATATTTAGATATATATTTTTTCATAAAGTTCTTTCAAACTTTTAATTAAAAGTTCAGAAATGCGGGGTTTTAAACAGAGGAAACTGGCTCGAAGGCATGTTCATTTGTAATACAAAAGGGTCTTTCATTAATCCCTAATTAAATATTTCTCCACACTTAAATCAGTCAGACATCCAAATAAGAAAGGATGAGAACACAAATCATTTCCAAGGAAATGATACATGCAGCTCAAGAAAAAAACATGGAGTGTCCAGTTTTATTTTTCCTGCTTTTGTCCTTCTCCAATACCTTTCCTTCCAGGCAGCAGCTCCTGAATGCCCTGATGAATAAGTTACTCGTCATTTCCAAAAGACATTAAGAATCAACCAAGGAGATACTGGCTACCTTAGAAATAGCTCTTCTTTCCAAAATTACTATTATACTTCCAGAAAAAGTTCTTACACTGAAGGAAAAGGAAGGGCTATTACAGATGTATGTGAAAAAAATATAAACCCAAAGCTCTAGGATGAGTGAAACAAAAGCTGCTGATTTTTACACATAATTCATATATTAATTTTTTTTTTTAGAGCAATGAGAATAAAGAGGCTAAAAGAGGTAGAGAAGCTTCCAGGAAATTTGTGTTACTAGCAATTTTTTTCAAGCAAAGCTTTTCTTAATAAAAGCACAGTAAGGGCAAATTACATTTAGTAGCAAAGAAGATTAAAATACCAACCCTTCTTACACATTTTTCCATCTTGCTTTTACCTTGACAGATCAAACAAACTACATTAAAAGCATTATGAAGTTACCCAACAAACAAAATGCATGAAAAAACATGTTGCAAAGAAATGCATTTTGTATTTGGAGAACAGCTTAGCATATTATGGGCTAAAGGAAAATTTTTGCAACAAATTTGTTGCAAAGAAAATTCCCAAGTATAAACCGAACAGTTTCATATTATAAAAATTAATGAGATGAGGCTCATCTCTCAGCTGCTTTCTTGCTTGTGGATTGTTCCCCCCCCCCCTTACAAAACTTTGATCTTGTACTTGAGATGCATGATATGGATTTTATTAATCTGCAAAGCAATCTGTGACTGCTGCTCCCCCCTTCTCGCTGTCAGGGACCACAGACAGGTGTGAGCAGTCAGTGGTGCCCAAGTTGCATCACAGGGCTCAAGTGTCTGCCTCTAAAATCAGTTCAAAGCAATTACACTCTACAGGAAAACATAATTTTAGGTTTTGTCTTCAAGAAAATACTTTAAATATAAACAGAAAGCTCAGCTCATCAGGAACTGAAAGTGTAAATTTCTTCTGGTTTTAATTGCAAATTACATCCTTCCGTTCCTTCATCTGTCTGTGGAAGAAAACCCATGTCCAGAAACACAGGTTTCCTAGTCTGACCTCCTGGAAGGTTGTCCAACTTCAGAGAGAGTTGCAAAGAGAAAACTAAGCCAAGGAAATTACTACTCCTCTCTCCTCCTCAGGGATACAGCAGAGGAGGAGCAAAGGCAGCACATATTTGTGAGAACCAGGACTGGCCGTGGCTGCTGAGTCCCTCCTGCCCGACTTAGTTCTGCTGTGTCAGCAAGCCAGACTCAAACAAACTTTTTTCCCAGTAGTTGTAGCATTTAAAAAGTAAATCCCATTGCTTTAAGTTGCTTTAAAGTTGCTGTAAGAAAAACAAGCTCCTGGTCCTTGACCAGGCTCTGCCCTTACTCTGTGAGGCCCGTCTGGATCCCAGCTATTTTCTACTGGAGGTGTGAATCCCTCCGGGAGATGGTCAGAATCACAGCGCCTCCCATGCGAGTGGAGATGGCAGGGTAGCCTTGACTCCCACAGAAAGTAAATGGTAAATCAACATTAAATCAAAACCCGTACACAGCATGGCACGTGCAGCATTTCCACAAACAGGCTGGGGGAACAGCAATTTTATTAAAAAATGTACTGATCCTGTGCACTACAAACTGCTCTGCCCAGTCTTGCTGGCACCCATAGATGTCCAGCACAGGCAGGAGGTGGCTCCACAGCCCTCCACCACAGCTGGGGAAATTCTCCTCCTTCTTCCCATTCATCTCCCTCCCCATCCCTGTTTTTCCTGCCTCACACTTCTATGAATTTCTTCGCAGATGTCTGACGTGCCTAATTTGGTGGCTCACGCCCAGCCTGCTGTCACATCACCCACAGCTCACAACTGAAGGGGAAGGAGGTCAAACTCCCCCAAAGGCACCCGTGCTCCCAGCACTGCTGCAGAGTCCTGTTACAGGAAACCCTTCCTGGCAGTGGTGGTGCTGGATAATGCTGATTGACGAGCAATGACAGCACCTGTCAAAGCTTGGCACACGTGGACACGCAACAAAAGTAGAAGGAGCTTGGGGAAGCACAGCGGAGTCGCTGTTTAGACATGAGTTATCTGATAATTCTATTTCCTGTGTTAGGGAGAGTGTATGAATGTGTCCTGTAATTTAGCTTCAGCTAATAGGCACCATCTCTTACTTAAATTTAAATCTTTTGAAAGCTCCTTGGAATATAACCAGAGGTTGCACCAGAGGTTCAAGCCAGATGGAGGCTTTTTCTGGATATTTTTTGAATATATCTGGCACTGCTGTGCCAGCAGTAGCGACGGCAAGCACAGAAATAGAATCATGTAAGCAGATACAGGAGTAAAGCAGAAATGTAGCAAAGGATGAAAACACAACAGTAATGGGAGCCTTCCATTACCTCCATGGAAACTAGATAACATCACCTCAGGAGAGCCTGCACGCAAGGATATGATCAGCAGCAGCTCTGCTGCACAGCCAGGCAGGGAACCCTCAAACAGCAGAGCAACTGTTCCCCCTGAGCAGAGTGTGGCACCCAGGGAAGGGGCAGCACCAGAGAGCTGCTCTGCAGCACTGACCACAGCAGGGTCAACTGCAGCATCCCTGCAGCAATAGCGACAATGGGGCTTAGCGGATTTTACTGTTCAACTCCGAAAGCAGAAACTGCGGGAAAGTAAGAAAAAGAGTCTCTCAGATTCTCAAAAAGGAGTTGAAAGAGGCAGTCGAGGCACTAAGCCCATAGTGGGCAGCACAGAAACTATTTAAAGACACTGCACTGAAGATTCAGAGAAAATACCACTTATCAAAAAGAACTTTAGGAGGACCAAGAGAAAGCCATCGCTTATGGTTAAGGACACCACAAAAATGGAAAACATTTTGCAAAAGGTCCAAATGACACAGGAAGAACCATGAACTCCAACAGGTTAAGGGCAAAACCACAATTAGGTGGGGGTAAATCAACACCACAAAACCAACACTCGCAAGAGAACTCAGAGAAACCCTTGGAAGTAGAAATCCTACTCATTTATCACAAGCAAGAATACTTCCAGAAAGAGTAAAGTGCCACATGATGACCAAAGCACACAAGTGACATTCAGAGATAATACCAGTACAAAACCAGAAAGAACTTCCATTGTATCCATGCTCCTGCTGAAAGGAAGTTCTCATCTCAGGACACCTCTGTGCTGGGAATGCCTCAGCAGCATAATCAGGCTACGGAAGATATAAGTGGAGTGAACAGCAAGATACTGTCAGGATTACCTACCTAAAATTCTAAAAGGTTTCTAGGACAAAGCAGTCAAAACCATGCAAACATCAGCTCAACAGCAAAAAAAAACCCCAAAAACCAAAAATCAAACCACCAAAACCATATCAGGAGTAGAGGAAAACAAAGAATAAGTCATTATATCACTCTTTAGATCCCAGGTGTGCTTTCCACCTTCAATGCAACCTTTAGTAGTGGTATATTCACTACAAAAAGTTGAAAAACAACTGGGGAAGATCCTACTGGTAGAACTGGGAAAGGTTCAGAGAAGGGTAACAGAGAAGAAACAGCCTCCACACTGGAATGACGAGGTGCAGCAGAAATATTAGAGATGGAAAAGGAGGAAGTGGGAGGGGATACAACAGAGGTATTCGTGTGTGACACAACTTGGTAAGGTACAAACATTCTCTGCTTCTTGTCCAAAGCTGTCATCACACAAACCAAAGGCAGCCAGAGCAAAGCAAACAGCGGCAGCAATTCTGCAAAAACAGACAAGCAGTAACACCTTCTCGCTGAAACACATTTAGATGCAGAAGTTAATAAGGAATTCAAACAGATACTGGCCAAACTGATTGAAGAAAATTCTCCTGGAATTAGTATTAACTATAAAGTCACCTGCTGCCTCCAGAAGCTTGGGACTTGAAAGAGCTGGAGTCCAGCAGCATCCACAGGGACCTCGGACACTACTCTCCTGCTTGCCCCTCACGTGGATCTCCAGGCACTACCCCGACCACAGGCAAAGGTAGAATGATGAGCTTGACAAACTGCTGCTCTGCTCTGTTTTTACATAACAGGCATTAAGTTAAAGCGGAGTGGCTGCTGCTGCTTCATATATTTGACTGGGCAATCTCTGAAGAGGACAAAAGTATATATTTTAAAGCATTCAAGCCGTGTCTGCCTGCTCTGAAATATCTAGTTAGTGAAGAAGTACTAACAAAGGCTGCCCTACATTACCTACTCCATCAAAGCTGGAAGGAACTATCACTTCAGTGTTCCTGTCATCTTGCTGCATGACAATGAAGTAGTAGCAAAAAATGTATAAAGTTAGTCTCTATCTCAAGCAAAGTAATCTGGTATAAACTTGAAATCTAGAGTTACACAAGCACACCACATGCTTCTGCACCCTTAGTTCTTAATAAAACCCCAACAGGGCTAACCAAATACTGAGAGGAGATTTCAGGGGAAAATGTGATCCAAAAATCAGTTCTCACTTGATCAGAGTTCTGTGTGTTACCACTATGGGTACAAGTCTGAGTTCATACACATTATACGAACTGTATAAAACCTCAGGACAGCTCAGATCTTCAAGTACAAACAGGGCTGCCATTTGCAATCCTCTGATTCTCCTTCTCCCACCATATTTAAAGGAGAATGGGAGGAGGGAGATCCACTCCAAGTGAGGGTAAAAGAAGGAGATTCGCCAACTCAGCAAAAAGGGCAAAATTTCATAGAGAAGAAGACATCAAATGTTGGTCACAGATGATGGCACGACTGGCAAAGAACTTTGCATGATTTGGTAGCCAAGTTTCCATTATTTTTTAATGCTATGGTAGCCAAGTTTCCATTATTTTTTAATGCTATCTGTGTTCCCCAGTTGCATCTGAAAATTCTGCCCAGGGTGAATGTGAAATACAGAAACACAGATAAAGCTGGAAGATTCTGAGAAGAAATCAAAAACTGTGGTGACAAAAGGTCCAGCCAAGTAAAGCAGATTTTAAGTTCAAGGGAAGGAGATTCAGCTTGACTGTGGTTGAAATACTTAAAACAACTGGAACTTTTGATGACAATTCACCGAAAGGCTAATTGCAAAGGTTGAATGTTGCATTTCACTTCAGAAAGAAAAAAGGTCTCAAAAAAAGTTTAAAAAATTAGTTACAAGCTGACTCAACACATCTTTCACCAGACATTTAAAAAAAAAAAAAAACAACTTCCTTTTTACAGAGAGAAGTTGACCTCAGTCAACCCAATCCAGCTGGCTGGATTTTGACTGACAATATGATTTAAATGTCATCTTACTGCAGGTTTTGGTACCCAGGATTGCCAAATTATTCTACTTCCAAAACAACACTTACAATACTTGAGTTTCACTGCGCAGAATCAGTTGAAAAGTAAAACGACGACATAAATATTTTCCTGCTGTGAATAAGGATTGTGAGTTTTGGAAGCCTTTCTTCTATATAAACCTACCTGGTGTGCTTCTCCCTTCCCTGCAAGTCATTTTTTCCCATGCAATGGAGGTGACATCATATCTCTGTACACACCTTTGCAGTGATTCAGGTGCAAATCAACCAGCAATTCATCCTACAAATTAATATGTCCAAAAAGCATAGCACTGTGGAGCACAGGAAAATGCAGAACTGCCAAATGGCCTGAGCCACGAGGGACATGAGAACCACGTGTGCCATTTAGTGTTCACTCCCCCTCTCTTTTGCCATTTAATTCCCTAAATTGTATCAATTTCATCAAAGGAAGTGCCTGACACCTGCCCTTTAGGCCAAGAACATGGAAAAATCATAATACATGTAAGTTTTTCTACAGAAATTATGAAGCATCCAAATCACAATCCTGTGTTTTCCACAGATCATCCTGAAACCATTTCATCATTCCAAAGCAAAGGTGTAATCTTCGTGCCACTTGCAAAGATTTAGGAAATGTTAAGAAGGAGTATTTTGTTTGATTTCCATTCAGTGGGGACTCACAACGCTGCTGGGTGTTCAGAGCACACTGGTTTGCACAGGAACATACAGTGACTAGAGGGGAAAAAAAAAAGGCAAGCAACTGAAAAGCTGCCTGGATCTCTTTACCCAGGCTCATGTTTTGCTGCTGAGAAAATCGCTGGGCCTGGCTTTGAGCCTGGGAACGCTCCATCAAAGGATGCAAAGGAACGACGGAGTCGAGCAGCACCAACAGGGGAGGGGACCCCCTGAGGCCCCTCGCCAGGTACAACAGGAGTGAATATGGAAAGTTTAATATTCCAGGAATGAAGTAGGGTCAAGTCTGCACCCAGCAAATAGCCGATACCTCGCCAGCCACTGCCACGCCATCTCCCTGGAAGGCTGCTTCCAATGGGACATTTCTCAGACAAAAAGCCATAGCAGACTGTAACCACTCCTTGCTTTAAAAGAATTAACACAATTTAACTCCTTGCTTTATGATGTTTGCTGCATTACGAACACCATAAGGACTGACTCCTTCTTGCACTGAAAAATTCCATATTTTAAATTAATTTGTTTCTTTCTCTCACACAATAGCTCTTATCTTGCTACTTTGAGAGCAGCCTTGGTATTGAGACCGTCACCAGTAACAGCTCTAATTATGGCCAATAATAACCTTTTATTGAGGGCACGTCTAAAGAAAAACACCCTTTTTTACTTAGTAACTGACACAACTGAGGAAAAAAACCCAAATTTACATTCTTCAAAATACCTGAAGCCTCAAAACTTGTGGTTTTTCCCCACTGGTATTACTAGTTTTTATTTTTAGGTTATCCCAGTTACAGCATAGGAATACTTAGCCAGCATAACACTAATATTTGCTTTCAGACATTTAAAAGAGATTTTCATTACTCTTCTAGTACGAATACGAGCATCATATAAAACTATGGGATAAAAAGATTTAATACTTTACACAGTCACTGGTGCAGAATAATGCAAGAACAGCAGGGATCAATCTCTTTCCATACAACCTTTGAGCATTCCAGTTTCAGGAAGTGCTCTAATCATAATCCATATAATGCTGCAGGAGAACTAAAGTGAGATCAGAAAGTATGTATACAAACCAGCTTTACATTTTGGTCTCAAATATGCTGAGATATCTACCATAAAAACAGTAACCATCAATTAGATTTACCACAAATGTCAAACATATGTTTAAGCCAAACCAATCCTATCACAACTGTATGAAAACTTGGGAGCAAACCAGTCCAATTTCATATAAAACTTAATTCACACGACTTCTGATGTTTGTCTGAAGGAGCTCTGTAAAGAAATATCTACTTTACAGCAAGTTAAATGAAAGTACAGCAAATTTCCCCAATCCCAACTTTAAAGCTCGTCTCCACAGAGGGACTTTAAAAATCTGTCACTCCAGAACTTAAAGTGGTATTGTAGGTTTATACACAAACATGCTGGTGTTGTTACACTCACTTAAATACTCGTGACACCTGCCAAATTGTGTTTTCTCTGTGTAAAAGTGAACTGTGCTGGTGATGTGTTATTCCAGCAACAGCACAAAGCTACTGCAAAAATGGCTGACAAAATACGTAAGCGCTTTCAAAAGAGTTACTTGTGATAAAAGCTCGAAAGTTGCAAGGTCTCAGCATCAGCTGCTCAGTTTTCTTCTTTTAGGAAGCATTAGAAGAAATATTTGGTTTCTGTACATTTCCCAACGCAAACCAACTATTTTCCTTCTCAGTGCCAGATCCAACATTCCGTGCAGCCTTTGAGGATTAAGTCACTTTCACTCTTGATCCCATACACGAAAAATAAAACCAAAATTAGTACAGCAAGCCAAGAAATCAATATTTTAGATCAAGTTTTCTGAATGGTGCACATTCAGAATATATACACAGAAATGAAGTTCAAAACGAATTCCAATAATGCATTAAAATTACATTTAATGTTCTGGTAATTGCACATTCATGCTTAGCAAAATGTTTCTCCCAGATACTCTTCCAATCCCATCTTGGAACCAGTTGTGGTCCAGGAGTCTTCAAAGTCTCACAAACGGGGTTTTGGCTTTGTGTATTGTTTATCAAAGATAATAACAGTCATCTCATAGTTCAACAGTATCAAACACAGAACTGAAAAATTATTAGTTAAACCTCTAAGAAAAAGTCTTTTTACTGTCTTTATACCATCTCATTAACCAAATCATTTCTCAACCTTGGAAAAATCTCATTATTTCTTTTATACCACCTTATTCCCCAATTTTCTTTCCCCAGACTTGGCCCATGCAAGCATTCAGGTTTTCAAGCCTCTTACATCCATTAGAGCTTTAAGGCTTCATCTTCCAAGTGAAAGCTTTATTCAGAAGTAATGATTGGATTCTAGTAACGAGAATTTTATGCAAGCTGCTTCAGTGAGATTAGAATTAATATCACCAGATGGTTTTAGCAATAGCTACTCTTTTCTGTTCTAGTGCAGAGAGTTGTCTAAAGCTCATGGAGCCAATACCTGTCCCAGAGCCAGCACTGGATTTGGGACTGTCCCTCAGCACCCATAAGCACCTGGTTGGGTTTTGCTCTTCCTTCCTTCCTTCTGGGGCCAGAACTGGAAGATGACTTGTCTCCTCCTGCATTCTTGGCAAACTAAGGGGGATTCTGTCTGAAACCAAGGGTATGGGACTGTGAAAACATGGTGACATCTGCCTGTACGGTGGGAGTTGCCACATTAGGGGCTCTGCCTTCGTTACCCAGTATCACTGATGCCTTCTCTATTTTTACCTGGACATAATTACAACTTTATAACTACAAGACTATTTCAACCACACACAGAGCTGCAATGTTAACAAAGGGTTCTGTAGTCCTAATGGCTCATTAATGTGATTATCAGAGTACAAGCCATGTCTTGCAGCTTAGCACTTATGGCTTACCATTAAAAAGCTGCAATAAGTAAAAATAAAAGACAGAAAAAAAACCCCTCAGAGCACAGCAATTCAGAGGGACCACATATTGCTAGTAATACTTAAATTCAAATACTTCCTCCAGTGTTCTGCTGCTATTATCCTAAAAACCAAACTCCATAAACAAACATTTTTTCACATAAAAAGCATTTTCCAACTGAACACCTGACCAAGAGATGCTGAGACAGACACCCTGTCATGAAAAACAAACCTGGCAGCTGGAAGACAACTCTGCTTCAACTGAGATACTGTAATGGAGCTATGGAGCAACACCCACTCACTGCTCTGACAGTGGGGATCTACAGCAGAGTCACTGCTCACCTGTGTTGGTCAAGACCAGTTTGGTTGGCTGACTTCAAAAGCAAATCACAGATAGATTCTCGTTTCTCTTTCACCTGAGGAGAGACTGCTGGCCTTTCCCACCACCAAACTGAGCAACCTGCTCAGAAGTGGGGCGGAAAAAAGCCTGGGACCCATGGGGCAGCAGGTGGAAGAACGGCTCAAACCGACTCCTGACCTTTGCCTGCTGTGGGTGAGGGATAACACACTTCCACTGCAACAACTGTGTGAACCACGAGCATGTTACTGAGCTCTAAACAAAGTGTGTGCTGCCGGAGTCAATTCGTGTTACACGTATTGCTCCAGCACTGGGACAAGACAGGCTCAAAATGTCCAAAAGGAAACAAAGCATTCCTGTTTCCAGAATTCCAGAGTTTGATGTGAGTATCTGGAGAAAGGAAGAAAGCAGCACTCTTCCTCATAAATCACTGAACCCAACTTTTGGAAACTGCCTCTGCTTCAACAGGGATTAGCAGCTCCACAGCTTTGTTGCCATATGCTCAGTGAGTCACTGATCTCTTTAATATGGCAAAGGACCTACTGGAAGCAGGAAAAGAAGGGAAAGGGAAATATAATTCACTTTTCTCTCTCTACTTTCGTATAAAAATCTTCTATTTTTGTTCATGAGACTGTGGTTTCAAATTTAATAACGCACAGCTTTTGCTAGGGCAGCTGAGCAGCAGAAAAAGTCTTCATCATGGTAAGTCTTGTCAAAGAAATTACCAACCAGTGAAAAAAAGATCCTGTTCTTCCGAAGTGTTTGCATCTGATTACTGAAAAGACCAACACTGTACAAACAATCAGATTTACAGAGGTCCCTCTACAGCATTTACAGGATGGTCCAAAACTAACCTGCCATCATCTATAAACTTTCAGTCTTTGCACCTCATAAAAAAGGAAAACAGGTCTGTAAAACTGCCTTGTCTAGAAGTGCATAAAGAGGCTACCAGAGGGTTGTCAGCCCCCACTATTAGCTGGGTGGAGATATGACCGTGGGCTGCTGCGATGGCACAGCACTGAAACCTTGCCCAGGGGCTGCTGGCAGCACTGCCCTCACAGCCCAGCTGGCTCAGATGTGCTGCAGAAGGTCAAAGGAGGGAGAAAACAATTATGCAGAAAAATTAAAGGGCACAGCACATGGTGCAATACTTAAATTCCCAAAAATTAAGAAAGGAGAGCAAAGCAGCTGATGAAATCCTCTTGAGGCCCTGCTGTGGACAGCTCAGCTGCCTCCAAGGGCTGTGAATGCTGAGCAAGGACGGGGCACAGGCTGGGGGGGTTTCCACACCCTGGAGCTGGACAGACAAAATTTTCCAGACCTTGGGGCTGGGGCTGGACAGCCAAAACACGGCGCTGGCCCAAGGGTGCTCCACAGCTCGTGAGCCAGAGCACTGTGCACAAAAGCAGCTCCATAAATCACAACCTGCCCATTAACTCCGGGGGAATATTCTGGCATTTAAATGGTTTAATGGTCTAAGAGCGAAGCTGTTGCTTGTCATTACTGCCATTTCAGACATCCCGCTCTGAATTCATTGAAGGCAGGAGTCGTACTCCCTTCTAGACACTTCACAGTGCATATCCTCATCTGAGACTGAAAGGTTAATTTATTTGCCAGAACTTCTGCATTAAAAAATCTGAAAATAATCATTCCCCTCAGCAGAAACCACATAAGTAAAGAAGTGCATTGCTCATGAAATAACCACCATTGCCTGTATGTGTTCTATAGGTGTATCCATTAAAGCATCCAGACTCATCTGGCTGTGGCAAGAAAGTCTAAGAGGATATTTAGAAAAATATTTCCCTGAAGGCACAGGTGCAAATAGCCAAAACAAAGGGCTCCAACCTAAATATTTAATAAATACAAAGCCACAGAAAAGGAGACTTCATTCACCATAGGTTTTTTCTGGCAATTTGACAAAGGAGAATAAATAAAAAAGTCTTTTCAGATTTAAGTATCAAATGCTGAATCATCCAGAAAAGGAACAGCAATTTACAGGATAAATTTGTAACATTAAACACAGATATTTTTATGATTTTGCATCAAATAAAGCAAGGGCTGTTTCTGATGAGAACGTACATTGATTTCTCTCATGATTTCCATTCCCACTCAGCATTTCCTTCGCCCAATCTCACTCAATGAGCTTTCACACACTGAAAAAATATCTGAACTGATTTTTAATACAAAAGAATGCTCATCTGTAAGGCTGACGTGAGATGAAAACAGCACACCTGCTCCCGTTAAGTGGAAGAAGCGGAAAACAAACACCACTGCGAGAAATAACACTTCTTCCATATTAATTATTTACTGTTGGCACTCTAGGAGGCTGCACACTGAACTGCAGTGAAGGTGTTATTAATTACTGACTAGACAACAAAATATTCTCATTGTCAAGAATAATGTCCAGTACTCACCATTAGGTATTTGTGCTGTGATTTAAAAAATGGTCTGTGCTGTTTGTTGTGGGGTTTTCACAGGTGGTTGGGTTTTTTTTGTCGACTTTTTTCCTTTTCTGTTTTTGTGCTTTTCCTTCCCTTCCCCCCCATTCTAGGGGTTTTGTAAATTGCTCGTTGCTTTGTTTTGAGGTTTCTGTTTTGGTTCTACTGCCCAGTGTCCCTTGTCTCCTCATTTATACCATCCTTGTGAGGTTACTGGATGCTTTAGCAGTGCCATGACCTCTCCTCTGATCCAGACCATATAGAGTTTTTCCATCCCATGAAGGACGAACTCTGCTCTTCCCTTTCTCTTCCCTGAGAAGAGAACCCTTTATTCACCAAACACACAAGCTACTTTCCTAATTTATTCTACTGGTATCGCAGTTCTGCCTCCCTTGGCAGACTTCATTTTGAAGAAGGTAACAGTTCCAGTCCTACCCCAAGAGTAAATGAGTTCCTGTCTCCATTTGATACCTTCTTGCTCACGTGGGCTTGAAACCAGTACATTTATAATTTAGGAAACCTAAAATCTGTGGATGCTACACAAAGCTCAGTGTTCTACTGGGCAAGGCTACTGAGTGAACCAGAAACACAAAGAAAACTCAAAGCTGTAAGATCCCTAGAATATTCCTTGTTGTTTCTGGAAAAAGCATCACTTGTTGGGCTACTTTTTTTGGTTCATCATCTTTTTCTGCACCATGGACACCCGCTAAGACACAATAAGCTCACTGGGTTGAAGAGTCCCTCAGTTAAAATGCTGACACTGATTTATGAAGCAGCAAGCCCTGCAAAGACTCAGACTGTCCCCCTGTGAATTTTCTGTTAAGCCACGGAAAAATATAATTATAAGGAATATATGTTAGTAGGAAACTGTGGTCTGATGGTTCAATTATTGCTTTTACTATGGCATGCTACCAGAGCACATCATCATATGTTACAATTTCAGCAAGAGAATCAAAGTCACGTGACAGGTTTTATTTATACATTCTAATGACGCAATTAATAACCTTGATGGGACTGTTTTAGCAATCACAGCAGATATTTGCCATGTGCACACCAGGGGACCACAAAGGGATATGTGTAATCCTGTAGGAAGCAGCAAACACCTTTTTCCCCTCTATGATGAAAATACAGAGATGTGTGTTCAGGGCATCTCATGTGGCCTGTGCAGGAGGTGGCTCCTGGAAAAACAACACAGCAGCTTCATGTCCTATTACAGCCAGTCATCCACCTGAGCTCCAAGGGAAATTCCTATTGCTCCCTGACCTCCCCCGTTGTCAGGGCTTCAGTTACTGGTTGAAACAAACATGAACATACAAAAAGGCACAACCTTCTAATTTTAAATGTTGCTTGAAGCTGGTTTGAGCATCAGATGGAAGAACACACTGAGCTCGGCAAGCAAAAAGGAAAACTGTAACTGCTCTGCTTATGGAACTCGGCTGCTGACTTCAGATATTTGATAGGCAAACAACCACTTTGTGCACAGCTGAGAATAAATGTTGACACAGCAATTAAAGTTTACGTATGTATTACACAAACATAACCTCCAGGATAGGAGCTATAAAGCTCAGAGTAATCTGACCTTAGCAAAGGTCAGCAGGTAATAACCTCACATGAGAATGAGATGAGCTGGAAGCCAAGGCAGCAACAGGCAACTTTTAAATGAAGAGCTGGAACATATCCTTTTAGTCAAGAGATTCATTAAATCGACATCAGCCACACAAGAGAAAGGTAAAGAAAGCTGAAAATTCCTTTCTACAGGTTGTTTTTAAACTCAGAGTATCTGCAAGATGCACTGAGCCGAGCAGTAGCACCTGATCAAAATGTGCTTTATATTATTTTCTCTTGGTATCGAGGTCAGCAGCAGAAGAGCACAAAGCTGATCCTGACAGCCCTGTTTTCCAGAAGCTTTGCAACTCTCAGGCAACATGGTCTAGTCACCTATGTGCATGTGATCCTCCAATCTGCATGTGCTACACTGATAGAGCCATGTAAGTGTTATTTTATGTACACTGCTAGATTGCACAGGGATATTAAGATAACTCTGTTTAGCGAAATAACAAAGATATGCTCGTGAAATTATCTAAATAGATAATTATACACCCTTCAATTGATTCTAAATGTTAAGCATCTTAAATTAATAGGTCCCAAAATTTCCAACCACTGGAACAATTTCTTTGACCAAAGGACACTCCAGGTAGTAATTTTGCAGCATCCTAATTTAATGTAGAGTCAAAATGAACAAGCAGCAGAGGAGACTGGAGGCAAGTACCAGTTAATCATTAATTTAAGAAGCGCAAAATGACCACAAGCAACCACACCAAAATCAAAAAAACATCTTGATATGCACACTGGCAGTAGAAATTATCCTAATGTAAATCAGTTACACTTTGTGATGGGAAGCAATTTTAAATGATATAAAGGTTTAGATACCATAAATTTTTAAGAATAGATGTTTCAAGTAGCACAAAGGACTGATTAAAGACATACAAGGATCTCAGAGAAGAGAAACACCAGCTTTCTAACAATAAATAAAAACTAATGAGACAAGCCAAGGCAGACTCTGAGAAACGACTTCCTAGAGGTATGAAAAGTACTATGATATTTATTTTCACAGATTTCAAAAGCAAGAAAACTGCCATGGAGAATTAAGGGCAAAAAGGGGATAAAGATGCAACAGATACGCCCCTGAGACAAGGCCACTGGAGAAAAGCTGAGTGTAAATAATTAAACTGAGCTCAGTAAGTTCCCACTCTGCAGCTTTCCCTTAAAATAGGTGGGAGCCAGAGGAACTGTCAGAAATGAGAGAGGTAGGGGAAGAGGCTTTACAAGACTGTTAAAATTCACAGAGATATCACCTGCAATAGGTGTCATTCAAAGAGTAGTTCTGACACAGAGTGACAAGTATCTTGGCCTTTTTTTGTGTGCTAGCTCAAGATAAGCTTCACATGTTCCTCTACCCAGCTGCTTTTTGCTCTTTAAAACCAGCATAACATCTCTGCACGGACAACTACAGAGCATGACTGACTTCAGCAGGAAACAAATGGAAGGTGACAGAGGCAAAGACAATATTCAGAAGCAGTTTAGAGGAGAAAAGGAAACAGACTCCTGAAATCTTAGTATTTAATTGGGGTTAGTTTGAATCGGGATTAACAGACATTTATTGACGGAGTACCGTGAAAACCTGCTAGCGTGGCTTCTACTGAATTCAGTCTTACCTCAAATTAAAAAAAAAAACTTATCTGAAGTAGCCAACAAGTCTGTTCTTCACAGTGACCTTGTTGTTACAGCATGTTTTAATTTCTGGAAAGCTTTTTGCAAAGTCCTTCGCCAAAGACACTTAAAAAGGCTAAGCAGGCACAGGATGAAAGGAAAGGGTCTCTGTGTGCATTAATAATATTAAAAATCAAGACACGGGAGCTGGGAACAAATGGGCAGTTTCACACTGATGGGGAGCTCACAGGATGGTTCCAGAGGCACCAGGGCTGGTCAACATGCCCATGATATGAAGAGAGTGGATGAGGCAACAAGGTTTGCAGATGATTCACATTTTTTCCGTGTTGTTAGAATAAGTTACTTGCCCAGGGCAGCAGCAAGCCTCCTCATACAAAGTGACTCTGGCTAACGTGCATTTATCAGTTTATCGAAGTTGAGAAATGCCTCCAAAGCCAAGATAAGAAAACAAGATAATGACAGCACTCCAACGCACATGATGTTATTACTGGGGTGTCCTGTGCAGGGACAGGAGTTGGCCTTGATGATCCTGATGGGTCCCCGTCCAACTCAACATATCCTGTGATTCAACAAAGAAAGCTCAGAAACATGGAACGCTCTCTGCACAGGGACAGAGACAGCTGCGGACTTCCAGCTTGGAAAAGAGCTACAGAGTGGATACACTGAGATTGTATGTAACATTAAGCAGAAAACAAGAATTATTTTTACCACTTCGCACACGTGGAGAAGGAAAGCGCATCAAATAAAGTCATCAGTGCACCTGAAACCAAAAAGACTTATCTTTTGATATATAGCATCTTCTTTCTAGAAGACTTTGTGAAGACAAAATAAATAAAAAACCAAAAAAAACTTGTTCTCAAAACTGGGACGCAAACATTTGGGGCGGGGGGAGGGAGGAGCAGATGGATGGAGATTAATAAGCAAACCAAACCAAACCAATGAAACTTGCAGCTACTATTTGTGTGTGTGGAATGTCTTCAGTATCGTGCTTGTGGACAGCAGCAGAGCTGCAGGTAAAGCCAGAGCTCGTGTGCCCCATCTGACACACCAGCCACAGGGCTCTGGGCTTGCTGGGCCAGAACAGCTCTGGTCTGACCAGTCGGACAGTGCTGCCAGCTCTGTTTGCTCAACAAAGCCTCAGGCACACAAATCACCCCCTGATAGCAGGATTTTAACAGGGTCAATTCAGCAAGACAAAATAAAGTTCGAACCACCTGCTGATTACTGCATACTTTGAAGTATTAACCTTAATTATCTTTCAAAGTCAGCACTTGAAAAAGGTTTTGTAAGTTTAGGTAAGTGTGTTTTGAATGTTTTATTCTTTGAAACAGCTAGTCTTGAGATGCCATAATAGTTTTATTAACAAACCAAAATACATGAAGATTTTACCAAGCCAACACCTTTTCTGCCTATATTTTGTATGTAACACGAAGTAAGGACAAATCTCTAAGATTTTTCTTACTTGCACATCACCTACACAGTGAATTTACAAGCAGAAGAAATGCAGAGCAGGGGAACTTCTCATGCAGAATTTTTTTTCCATGGTGAGATGAGTTATCCTAAATGTCCTAGAACTGAATAAAACATAGATTCAAGGTTGAACTGTGAACCAGAGTAGACTCACTTTCCAGCTGAAGGTCACACAGGATATATGTTACACCTGGGAAGGCACACATAAATCTCATTATGTGGGAGAAAATGAAAATAAATTATTTTCCTATCAGGTTTTATTACAGAACCATTCTGATCTCCTGGAACCGAGGTGCAAAGTTATCCATCGTCACTGTAGCTTAAAAATTGCAAATTATACACCAGGAACTCCAAGCAGCTGAAGATAAAGAGAGGATGATATTCAGATGGCAAAGGACTGATGTAGCACAAGTGAAAAACAAGGCAGATCAAATGCACTCAAGGAAGACATCTGAGGGACTTCTAAGGGAACAAACCCCACACAGGTCAGGGTGACAAGGCAGAGTTTTACCATCTTAGTAGACATTTTCATCAGGAAACACAACAAGAGAGAATTTAAGGGCAGATGTGGAGGAGCAAAAATGGAGGGCTCTGTAGGTGGGTACAGGGAATTCAGTTCCTTCCCAGTACAAGGGAAATGTGGGAGAGGGGGGAAACTTGTTTAAAAACTCCAAAACTGAGGGCAACAAAGTCTTGGTTCACGAGCTACGTGGGTGACGGATTGCACCCTCACTTCTGAGGGTGTGTTTTGCAACTGCACACAAACAGCTTCTGCACCACACAGGTCCAGGGGTTCCACCTCCCTGTCACAGCAAATGTCACACCTGGGCAGCAACAGGTTGACAATGATCTTTGCAGCAGCACCCTGAACTGACACCAGAAAGCCAAACCATGTTCTTCAACAAATGATACAAAAATGAATGTGGAAATCTCGGTCCAGATCAGTATTTGTGAATGTGAACTTAGAGGCTGACTTTAGAAATAATACACACACATAATCAGGCTTAAGGATATCACAGGCACAGCACTCAAGTCTTGCTAGCTCTTTTCTTTTGACTTGGTAACACAGGCAGTCTATAAGTCCTGAACATGTGCTGTACTGCAGGCTCTTTACAGAAGTAGGTCAGTAGCCTCCAAAACAATTTTTTAAATATTTTTAGATATTTGTCTTTTTAATCTGTAGCTGAAGGATATTCTCACATAGAGAATCAAAGCTGAACAGAGCTCATTATCCCTTCCTAGAGCTTGAGGACTCGAGGATAGAGGTCTCTTTGGTTTCATAATTAAAACCGAAAGACGAAGCCTTTCTTTCTGGAGTCTCAACTCCCAGCTCCAATTTCAAACCATTTACCTTGATGTTTATTAAAATCTCAACATGTCCAGAGTATAGAATTACTCAACACTCAGCAGCTGCTTGACCTCTTCTCATTTAATCTCCTCCCCAGGTGAATACCCAAATTGAATTAAATGTTTACTAAATACATGACTCAGGGTGGAAATCTGTGCCAGGTCTGAGCCTTGTGCTACAAGGGATGCTGTTGGTGACCAGCAAAGAAGGAATTTGCTTTTCTTTACACCAACAGGCAGTTTTGTGGCAAGAAATATAAAACTGTGCCAGATTTATGGCCGAACAAGCAGAAGGAAAAACACTTCTAAGAAGCTTAACAGATTCTCTTGGAATGCATTTAACTACCATGTTTTCATGCTTTGTTATTTTGACTTTCTGTTAGCGTTCTTCAGTACAAAAACACCTACAACTTCAACAGCAAACCTTCCAGAATGCACAGCATCTTTACTGAGCTTGCTCCTCTTACAGTGGCTCTGTCCAGGTCCAAGTGTTTTATACAGTTACTCATCCAATTAAACCTCAAGACCTCTGCTTCAGCTTTTCTGCTTTTCTTTTAACCTTTAAAATGAAGAAATACCAGCTCTGTGAGCTTATGATTCTTGAGTTCACCAGCTAATTTGCTTCATTTAATCTCCATCTAACACCTTTAAATAGAAAACTTCAGAGATTATCTCAGCCATACTTCCTTCCCACATGCAGAACCAACTCACCACGATGAAAGTAATCCAAAGAGCTGCTTTCACTGACAGTGTTCCCATACCATGGTCATTATGCAGCAAAATCTAAGGCAGGAGAGCTTCCTTTTGGTTAACCCACTTTGCTACTTGCAGGATCACCTGTACTTGCTGCATTTAGGAACAGGTGGGCCATTCCTTGAGCCACCCCCTTTGCTGTGTCCCATCATGTGTCAGGGAACATAAAATCCCCATGTGCTTCCTGCAAATCTCATAAGGTCAGACAGTGTTTTATCCAGGGCCGTTGATATCAGGCCTCTTAAACCGTACCAAAATAACATTTTTTTTTGCATTCTTCCTTTATTATTTTATGCACATTGCTGTTTCTTATTTCTTTACTTTATCAATGGAAATACGTTACTCCATTCCCATTTTTTCCCAGACTGGCACTTAGAGCCATAGGAGTGCAAACACTCACAGTTATTCCACCATACCCTTACCCATTTCCCAATTGCCATGAAAAAGTAACCAGCAGATACATCAAAAATAGGCAAAAAGTAATCTGATATTACAGAAGCAGACCAAAATCCCAGACTACATGCATCAACTCTGGCAGCCACCAGTGAGCTACATGCTGCCATGTATCAGTCCTGATATTACAGCTATTCTCAAACAAAAACTATGGTACTGCCCAATTTTATACCCTCAGACCAAATTCAACAACTGCTCTGTCCTTTGGCTTTCGAGCATTTCACGCTCACGAGCACAAAGGCCACACTCTCAGCTGTTAGCAAAGTTAACATGCACAATATTCCTTTCCCCAAATCCAATTACAAGCTGGGTTGGACTCAAAGGGAGCTTTATTCATAACACTGACAATAGTCATGGCAAAAAAACCCAGAACACAAAACACTACAAGAAGATAATAAAGCAAAGTACACGCACTCAAACTAAATGAAGTTTAACTGAAAATGCATCACTGACTACAGAGGTTTCATGTGACAGCACCTTCCAGCCAAGTATTAAGCATCCATTTGATACACAGCACCCCAAAATTCTGTAAGAAAATTCACACCTCCAGCCAGAGACCTGCTGAGCAGTTCTGTGTTCCTGCTGCAGCACATTATCTATTGATTAAATTTAAATTAACACAGCAATGCCATTTACCTGACATTTAACTTTCCAAGGAAGTTACATGCCACATGAATTTTGAAATAAGATTAGGAATACAATAAATCAAGCTACCATGAAGTTCAGTAAAATGAGGGCAAGAGGAAAAATCTTGAAATTATTATACAGAGGTGCAGATGCTAAAATGCTTGTATTAGATGAGGAAAAACTAAAAACATTGACAATCTTAATAAACAAAACAGACTTAATTCACAGATTTAGGAGTCATTTGGAAGCATCCAGTATATCAGAGTATCTTTATAATCCAGATCTCAGCTCAATCCTAGCTCTGTTACCAAAACCATCTAAACTGAATTAAAGGATTTCTCCACCTCAAAAGTGGGGGAGGTGGGAGAAAATTTATCCACCATTTTTCTAGTTATACTACTTATTGAACTCCTGGTTCTCTCACTGTCAAGCTGCTGGGTGCATGAGCAAGCACAGGTACCAAGGAAAATCCAACTGCTTTCCAGAATTTCTAAAACCCTGGGGATTTTGGTACAGGGTGCTGCTCTGTGAGCCCTGGCAAGGCTTCTGTTCCTGCTGGCTCACTGTGTCCCATAACCTTGCAAAGTGCAGAAACCCTCATCCTCTCAGTCTCCCTATGCCTGGAAAACAAAATATTTCAATCTGAGGCAGAGCTGGTCACGAACATGAAAGAAATCAGGACTATTATATGTAAAGATGAACAAACACATCTGTATTATTTAAATAACAGCTTCAGTCTTTGAACCACATTGGTAAATTTGTCAAAATGGTGCAAGAAATAATAAAACACACTGAATTTCAGCTGCTTCCAGTCAGAGGAAGCAGTAATTTAATGCACAGGGAATAAGCAGACTCATAAACTGAGACACTAAATCCCTGTGTATCAACCAGCAATTTATCTCAGCATTAAATCACCGCAACAGAAACTCTGTGTTTAATGTATTATAAAGATACTCCAAGGAAAGCAATACCCATAGAAAGAGAATTCAATAGTGTAAACTGGGCTGATGGAGAGGTCAGTCCTCTGCAGCAGCGATCACTAAGGAGCTGTAAACGCATTTGCTCTCCTCCCAGATTGTATCCAAGGAACCACCTCTGCAAAACCTGTCCACAGTCAGCAACCCCACAGGGCTGACCCTCAACCTCTGCAAAGATGCTGGCAAAGCAAAGCCCCACATTATCAGGGAGAGAGACTTGGAGCATATCTAAGGATCAAGAAACACAAGGATACACCAGGCAGGAGGGAGAGCTGCAGCCACACAGGGCCGTGCCAGTACCTGACCTTCAGGCTCCTCTCGATGCAGGGACAAAAAGCTGCAGGACAGCAAAAAGCCAGGCTCCCAAGGGCACCAGGCAGGACCCAGGCTGTGCATCACACCCACCCCAGACATGGTTTTATCAGAGCAGAAGAGAGCAGGGTTCACTGTGGTGCAATGAGTGAGCCCCAGACTTCACATCCACCCCGTCACCTCACGGCATCCTAAAGGCTGGACGGGAGACGTCTCTTAATCTGGTTCCTGTCCATGGTCCCAAGCAAAACCAGCCAAACAGTAACCTGCATTAACATAAATGACCACCAGGTATCTGTCTCCTCTTCGGCAGCCTTGGCAAATGTAAGAACATGCCCCCCCTCACAGGGCAACATTATCTCCGCTGTCTGCAAAAGACATTCGGTACCACAGCGAAGATACGGCTCTGTTTGAAGCAGTGACTAACCAAGCGTATGCCAGATTATCCCACAATGCCTAAAACAGAGCAACAGACAAGGAGGCTTTAAACTTGCTAAATCCTCTGCTGTTTTCATCATAAATTATGCTCCAGGACACGGGCTGTTATAAATTGCCATTACCAGCAGTCACTTTTCAAGCTATAACTTTTCCATCTAGTGGAGAACGGGCAAGAAGAGATCTCACATACTTTAAACTAAAGCACACATCCGAGATAAGCCCACAAACCATTGCAGATTTGTACAAGTCTTCTACCAGTTTTCTGAAGTATGTTTAAGAATAACAAGGCTGAGACTGAAGTGGGAGCCAGAGGAAAACCAAGCAACACCACTTCAAGCTTTCTTTTCAAGACAAGCAGCAGACACAGTAGTAAAAGGCACCCTGTGAGCTGAGAGATAAACACAGTCCAGCTCAGGTCTGGAGTAGGAATGCCATCTGAGGTAAGCAGCACTGAGGAGGCCCAGGGTTGCCCCAATGACACATTTGTCTAACACAGGAAGACGTGGCTTCATCAAAATCCCATACAAACATGTCACTGCCGAGGAGCAGAACACAACTCCACGGGCCACGCCAGCCTCTGCCTGCAAACACATCATCTATTACATGGGGCTGCACTAAAAAACAATGTGGATATACTTCCCAAGCTGAATGAATAGCAGGAAAGCTTTACAAAGAAAACAGAGCTTTTAAGGCTTGGGCTACCAGGGATATTTAACAGCACTTCCATCTGGCCCTACTTCACTTTTCATCCAGGCTTCATTTCCCCCTAAGAGTGAACATGCAAGACTTGCCACTGCTCCTCTCTTCAGGCACAGCATAACTCAGTATCAACTGGGGTTTAAGTCAGAAGCTGCTGCTCTATAAGGAAGCCCAGAAATGAACCTAAAATTCAACGTAGAATTAATATGAGGGGAATTTAGCATTAAGGGATGAAGAAGAATATTTGTCACGCGGAACAAATGACATAATACAGACATAACGAGTACCTTGATCACTCCAAGGCAGTTGCTACGTGGACATCCTTTCTACTTCTGTTAATCCTAGAGACTATAACATTCTGGGGAAAACCCCTGCTCTTTAAATGTGGTTGGAAAGTACCTATGGTATAGGAAATAATATTTTTATGTAAAAAATACAGAGAAACACTGTTCACCTAAACAGACCATAGGCTGGTCCGAAAGGACACCCTAATAAGCATCTTTTCTCTTAGGCTGGCCACACACAGATGGATCAGGAAGAGACAAAAGTAGAGCAAAGGAAGTCAGAACAAAGTCCAAGTTAGAACAAAGTCAAAGATTAGAAGATGGTATGAAGAACTATTATACACAAAGTGGTAAAAAGATCTGAGAGCCACAAAGCCAACAACAAAATTTTTCACTTAACAGAGAGTGGCATGGCACCAAAGTGTAAGTAATCACGAAATAATTACAAAGTAAATTACTTTAACAAATTGCCAAGTAAATATGCAAAGCTATCAATGCTGGAAATCTGCATGCTCACTGTAAATAAGATGTTAGAAATTACTGGCTTTTAATTAAATTTATTCTGTAAATTTAATAAAATTTTGCTCCAACAAAATCCCCACCTCTGCAAACACGGTCTTTGGCTGGAATTCTGGAGCACTGTTTAGCAGTATACACCATAACAAATTCAGTACCTTGGCCAAACCTAAGTTGCTTTAAAGCAAACAGCACCATTTTCAACTTCATTAAACCCAGGAAGAGTTAAAAATCTCATGCCTCAGTGTTAGACCACCCAGTGTTATACAACGCCCTATTTTTGGGAAATGCTTGTAAAAAATCCCATTGGTATTAACACAGAGAAGGCAGCAAACAAGTCCTAAGGAATTCATTTTCATGGCAACAGATCAGAACTGATTTCCCTGAGTTTGCATCAAGGAGAGGATACTCCAGCAGCCCATGGGGGATCCACTCAGGGCAACACCCTCCCCACTGCTTGAACTGTGCTTCGGTACAAGATGAGCTTTTTGCACCAAAAATCTTCAACAACCAATCACCTGCTCCCCTCTAAAAAGTGTAAAATCACTCTGAAACAGGACCTGCTAAAGTTCCCTATAACAGGACACATTGTATTAAGGATTTTTCCACGAGTGTATTCCAAAGCTGAGCACAGGGAGATCAGAAATTACGTGCTGGCCCAAGATGCGAATTCAGGTGCAGAGGTAACAAACCACGACCCAGCCTCCTGTCCTTCACATCTCCAGCTGGGGGCATGCTGGTGGACTGTTCCATGGGTACCATGCCGGGGAAACGTCACAGAGATGAGGATGGGGCAGGAACACGCCCTGGGTGCACAACCTGAGCAGGCCAAGGGAGAGGAATAACTTGTTCCCAAACGTGCTTCCAATTTCCGCAGCAGCGCCAGAGGTTTGAACTCCTACAATGCAGCAGGAGTCCAGTGGTACTTGATATCCACACATGGACACATCGTTATTCCTATGGCACATTACAAATCCATTTTCCAATCAACATGTCAAGAGCACGACTGCACTTTATGCTCAAATACTACATACAAAAGCATATATTCCAAAACCCAGTGAAAACAGGATGGTTAAAATACAACACCCAAATATTTAGGCTGTTGCATAAGTTCAAACACAGACAGTATATTAAACAGGGAATTCAGAAGCAGTTGTAGAGTCCTAGAGGCATATCTAGGTACATCAAAGCTGAATTACTTGCTATTTACTCATTTCAACTCCTGTGCTATGCAGTCTTGGCTTCATTCTGCATCTTGGAGCTGTTTGCTTTTTAACAGTTCAAATGAACTAGGGTTGATTCATCCAGAGTAGGAAGAGAGCCCACAGTCAGACTGCACACTCTGAGACCTGCTGGGTACCGACAGCCATTCCATGGCAAGTCCCACTGTTTGATGGCTAAACCCTCAGTTTCAGGAGCTGTGAATTCACATGGAATTGCTGGCTTTCATTTTCAGAAAGATTCTAGGAGTGGTTGGTTGTTGTTGGGTTTTTTTTACAAGGAAAAGCTGAAAATTGAACTGTATCATGAATAACAAAAAGGAATGAGAAATAAAGGAAAAACACGTTTTATTTTCAGTGCTTGACGAGCCAATTTGATGTCAGTTTGATGAAATGGTAATTTTTCGTTTTAAAATGAGTGCTCGTACATGAAGCGTTAGGAGATTCTGCAGCTGTTTTTCCTATTATTCTCCTTGAGATTCAGAATTCAGCTTCCCTGCTAAGTTTGCCTCTTGTTTGGAATCCAACAGCATTTCGGTCACAAGCTCTCTCTCTTCCATACGCTGTGGCCACGGGTGTTCCAGAGGCGGTTGCCATGTGGCTCAGCCGGGAACACCGACCCCAGGAGTCGGTGTGGGAGACCTCTCTGAGGCTGCCGTGGCTCTGACAGGGGGAAATCTTGCAACACCGGGCTGGCAACAGGAAAGCTTTCTAAACAAATGTAGCACACAAACAGCTAATCGAGACACGAAGGACTTCATTTTCGGAGATACCCAGTGGGAGCCTGGTTACCGACAACCTTCACTGACGGCCGGTAACTCAGACAGGGATTTCTGTTTGTTTGGCACGTACCAAGTCACAGTTTTGTTCCAAACAGCTGGAGCTCCACTTGCAGGCTGTTTTCTACGCACACTGGGAGAGGTAGCCCCAGAAGCAGTTTCTGAACAAGAGGCTCCCAAAGCAGCACAACCAAGAACGTGCCAGAATTGCTGCCGGAGCGACTTCGGTTTGAAGTCGTGAACTCCTTGGAAGCTGCTGGGTGCTGAAGGGTCAGACCTGCCTGACTCCTGCTGCCCTGGACCCTCCTCTGCTTTCATGTTCTGTCACACGCAGGCGCAGAGTGTTTCTCTCCCCTCCCTGGCAGGCTGCCCCCACCTTTCACACAGCCACAGCCATCCCCATCCCCGTTCCCGTCCCTCTGGATGCCGTGTACACAGGTGCAAATCCCAGCTCCTCCCTTAGCAGGCTGCAGCACAGAGATGAGCACAATGGGAATGTCAACACTCCCTGCTTTCTCACAAGTATTCAGAGCACAAAGGCACAATTCTGACTAAGAGAACCCTGTAAATTGAACACTTTTTAAAAACCAGGTTCTAATATTGATGTTATTATAAAAGCGGAAAGTCAAAAAAGTAAATATTCAGCATTTGTTTAACATTAAATGGCTATCCACAAAATAAGAAAAAATACCATTATTTTCAAGGAAACTTGATTAAAGGAATTTAATCCTTAGAAGAAATAATTTCTAATGATTTCCAATAATTATGTTTTAAAGTCCTAAAACTGTTCATTTGTTTTAATGGGCAAGAGACTTTAAAACCTCTAATTTATGGCCTTTAATGAAAGTTACTAAATTAAAAGATTACCCTCTCATACAAACAAATAGTAACACCAATGCTGAAAAATACCTGTATTTCTAATGTTAAAAATATAAGTTGTGTGGCACAAGCAAGGCCCAGGAGCCCTGTGCAAAATTGGAGAACAGACTGCAATAATTCCCAGGTCCAAACGTTGGATTTGGGGGCTTACCTTCTTCTTACTACCAGTCATTTTAATCTCTATTTATAAATTCAATAGGCAACCATGGAAGAGGAAAAAATCCTTGCAGAAATGCCAGCAGTCATTCCTGAGGCAGAGCACACTCAAACATGGGTATGTACTTCAGAGGGAGGGAAGATCTCCACCACTGCCAAAGACTTTCCAATACAGAGACGGAAGAAAAGAAATGAAATGAAATGCAGACATTTTTTTACTATGCATTTAAAGCCTCCTGGTCTTTCCAAGTTAAGTGGAGTTTAATATTTTCCCTGGACTGCCAAGTAACTCGTGTGAGAAAACCACATGCACTTCGACATAACAAGCTGCCTCTGCTCGAGATCTCTGCTCCAAGAAAGAATTACACACCTCACCCACGGGCAGGGTGGTCTGTCACATTAATGCTGAAACCTTTTTGGCAGGGCAGAGAGCATGGATGAGTGCCTGGCTCACAGATAAAAATAAAAATAAGTAAAAAATTCTGCAGCACTTCCAGCACTTCATAGCCCAAAGCTAAAAACATTTAAAAGCTCCTCCCAAAAAAAACCCAACCTTCTCCTCTTCTCTGCCTGCAAATCCCCCCCTCGCTGAATATCTCAGAAATGAAACATCTTTGCTAAGCTACATAAACCTGAACAAATGCTGAACTCAAGATATTATTTGTGACTGTGAAGAGAATACAGAAAGCTCTAAAAAAAACCCAAACAATCCAGCTGTGGAAAATATCCCAAAGTGCTGCATGGTGGGATCCTGGCTCAGCTGCCTGAGCCTGGGAGAGACCCTCTGTTGGGAAGCTGCCAGCTCCCTTTGGTGTTCCTCGAGGCTGTCTGGGGATGCAGAGCCCCTGTGCAGGTGCTGGAGGATCTCTGGGTGCTCTCCCCGCTGCACTGGGACAACATGACTCCAAAGGGCAAAGGCACGAGGTTGGGGCTCACCCACACATCCCAACAAATCCCTCTGCAGGTCAGGACTCTCCCACACACCTGGGACTCCAAGTTCAGGAATCTCCTTCTCCCTCTGAGATAAATGAATCCTAGATACTAAGTGGCTTTAGTGCACGCAGATATTTCTACACAAATCTATGCAGACATTAGTAAGTAACTCTGCTTTCTAGTTTGAAGAGGATGCCTACAGAAGGAGTGGGAACCAAACACTGCCAGTCTCCCATAAATATGGAGTCCATGTTAATATGTTTTGTATTGTCTTTCAGCTTAATGAGTTGAAAGTCCAGAGATGTGAGGAAAAGAGAGAGAAAAATAACAGTACAAAGGCTGTGGGACTGACCAGAGGATGGTCTCTATGATCCAGGTTCATGGTTATAGGCACTACAGAAAGCTAATTTCAAGTTGTGTTCTGAGATTTGAGCTTTGGATAAATTCTTTAATAGGGACAGACTCATACTGTATGTAACCTTTCCTCCAGTACATATCAGGAAAAAGTTTTTCCCCAAGAGGGTGTCTGGGCACTGAAAGGGCTCTTCAGGGCAGTGGTCAAACCACCTGTTTGAGCTCAAGGAGCGTTTGGACAATGCTCTGAGGCACAGGGTGGGATTGTTGGGGTGCCCTGGGCAGGGCCTGGAGTTGGACTGGATGATCCTGATGGGTCCCTTCCAACTCAGCATATTCTGTGACTCCATGATTCTACTTAACTACTTTTCTTCAAGAAAAAGAAAACTCTTGCTTTCTTAAAGAGAAAATTAACACAAAACCTATTAATCCTAAGTGATAACATGATTGAGGATACCAGGGCTTAGATCCAGCTGGGGCCTCCGATGTCAGGCTGCTTCAGAGGAGCAACTGCTGTTTATAGACTCTCTCTAATAAGCTGTGTAATTTGGATTTAAGTTTGTTTCAACCCAAGTGTGGTTTTTTCTATGTCTGTATCCCACCACAGAAACTGGGTAAACTCATCCAGCCCTCCACAGCAAACGACTGCAGCTCCTGTTCATCCCTCACGTGGCACGAGAGCAAGAGTGCTGCTGTAAAAGAGGCTGGTGACAGTTCCTATAAAACTCTGCTTCCAGTTCCTGTCCCTGCATTGCTCAGGGAAGGGCAGACATGGGTGATGGGAGAAAGCTGGAAAACAGGGCACTGCGTAAGAAAAAAGTAAAATATTGTGGCCTGGCTGAGTAACTGGGGCTACAAGAATCCAACAGTCTTTTCACACTCAGTGGCCAAACAGCAGAGCGTTTGTGTTAGATCAGAACATCCATCCTAAGTTCTGGGGAGTGATCAAAGGAAAACAGCAAGGGGAAGGAGGAGGTGAAATCATTTTAAAGCCTGCAGAAGGAGGGAGCACTCCCTAATGCTTTTGCTCTGTGAGCTGCAGCTCTGCTAAACACTCCTCTGTCGACTCCTGGTGCCCAACCTCTTGCAATTTTTGCTCTCAACACCCTCATTTCCACCTCCTGCCAGGGATTTAGAGGGATGCAAAAATCCACAGCATTACCTGAATGATGAGAAAATTCCTCCCAGCAAACTAGATCTTTTTACCCTGTTACACTCCCAGGCAGCCAAATCAGAAACTCTGAGCATCTTCCACACATTTCCATCTCTTCACTCAGACTCAACGCTTACTTCTTGCATTTTTCAATCAAAAGCATATAAAATGACATATTCTGATGCATCGTTCACAAGCGCTATTGGGAGGAAGGAGAAGCAGGCAATTGCTTCATGGGACCAAGAGCTCTCTACACCATTTGGCTCAGAGAGCAAAGAACCGCAAAAACAGGCTCTGCAGCACGAGAGAACCAGCTGGGGAAGCAGGGCCTGATGTGGAAGAGGAGTTATTTGTTTCCCCAGCTGTCCAATGCACACACCAGTCCCTTGGAGCACGTCAGAAATTTCCAGATAAAACCTGTGCCTGTGTGCACTCGAGACTCACCACTGATAATAACAGATATATTTACCCATTACACGCTGCAGAAAGGAAAGACAAACTGGAAGAATAGACAACTGCTCTTTAGTTCACATCACTTCTGAGGCGTTCTCTGACATGGGTACCCTTCTGCTTAATTGTCTTTGTTCCTCTGTATTCCATCATAAAAATGCAGTTACACTTTTGCAAGCGTAGATGGTTGTTCACTGCCACTTCTGCAAGTAGTGGAAATACACATCACATTTTAATTAATCACATTCTTCTTACAGTTAAGACAAGAAAACACATTCTACCCTACTTCACAGAAACTTCCAGAATTTCCTAAAATGCCCTCCAACTTTTCAGCAGTTAATTTTTCTCAGTCTTCTTGGCCCGTATTGATCAAACAAAAGCTGTGTTTTCCATTCTAAAATATGTTCCAACATAATTATTCCATTCTTATTATAAATCCTTATTTTTATATATATGCTATTAAGATCATTGCACATATTAATATTATATTCATATATTCTTATACAATTATGAGACAGCCTGACAGAAGTTATAATTTCCTTCCTCCCAGTCCCATTATAAGAGTTATAATATCTCCTGGAAATTTCCACAATTTGTAAAATCCTAATGAGCACTGAAATCTCCTCATATGCTCCAGGATATAAGCAGTCCAAGCCAGTACTAGACTCCATAAGAAAAAAACAACTTCACAGTTAAACTTCCTTTATATAAATTTCCTACTCATTCTGTTCAAACTCCAACATTAAGAAGGGGCCAGAAGAGAAATCTGTATAAGCTTTGTTATAATTTATCAGCATTTCTAACAGGAGCCCTTCTGTGGCACACAAATATTCTCATCCATGCAAAATCAGTGCTTGTTGTTCAGTTCAACTCTTGGATGTTCTACATTTAACTTTTTCTGGCAGGAAGCCTCTGACATGGCCAAAAGCTACTAAAATAAGCAGAGACATCCAAAGCCAACAAGCAGGTGTGTGTCTCAGCTGCTGAGCTGTAAACACACACAGCTCACAGCTGGTTTCGTGTAGACTGTACTTGGGGCATCTCTTCCCAATGCTCCCCGTCCTCCAACAGAGTGAGAGTGAGAAACATTTCAGCTGCTTCTCCTGTGGTGTTACACTTCTACCACTCTGTTGCCCTGAGGGCTCAGTCCAAAGTCTTGCACTAACATTTCATTTTTCTATTTTTTGTTTTTCTATTTTCTTCTTTTTATTATATTACTATTTTTATTTTTAGTCTTATTTTTATTTCCTTATTTTTGGGGGTTTTTTATTCTTCCATTTTCTGCATGAGAGCTCTACAAAAATGCATGACCACACGAACTTCCTCAGTGAAAACAGGACCCATAACATAGAATCTGCCTATTTTTACCAATATTGATGCACTGAAGCCAATCACTGTATTTACAACAATATCAATGTGTTCTGGCCTTCCCCAAGTATATGAGTGCAAAGGGATGGAGTATCACCACCTAACCAAAACATGGGATACAGCAGGAGAGGTTCTGAACTCACTCAATTCTCAACATATTTCACAGCATCTAATTTTAGCAAAGAAAACAGATACAACCCTTCTCCTCCTCTGTGAATACTGGTTTTAAAAACCACTCCTTTTTTTACACTTCTAAGAAAACCTCTTCAGATTTAGTTCATGTAATTTCTAAAAATAGGGCAATTGTTACTTTCTGCAAGAGAAACAATAATAAAATGATTCTGCAGAGACATGAATTATTTGCTCTGCCTAAAATTCCTCCACAGAGGCTAAGAATATTGTGTTCCTGGTTCACCAGAGGAAATGACAATAAAATATTCTGAAATCATCTGAAATCAGTTACGAGAACAGTTTGCTGAAGCCCCTGTGAAGACAGAAGACAAGAAGATGAAATAAATCAGAAGCAACGAAGCCTTCTTTTTAAAACACGGCTTATGAAATAACAACAATAGCTTCTACCCAAATTCCAGGCTTGGGACACAAGTAGGAATAAAATCAAGTTGTTTAAAGTTGGCCTCTGGCAGTGGCAAGTGTCGGTTCAGTGCTGCTGAGAACCCTCAATACTCATTTATGTCAACAGGCATTAGCAGTTCTTAGGGCAGGATTTAGTGCTTTCACTTCTGGCCTCTGCCAGCCAAACATCAAGTGCAGAGTGTTAGAGACTGGATGCTTGGGCCACCTTCAGAAATAACACACTCGTCTGCAGGAAGAGACAGGGCAGCTCTGATATTCAGAACTATAGAGCTTGGGTCTTTAAAAAAATAAAATACAAACCCCTCCCTGATATAGAAATTTGGGGCTGTGCCCTGTCCTTGCCCCAGCCCTGACAGTGCTGGCTGAAAGCAGGAGGTGAAAAATCTCCACAACATAAGGCCCAACTAAACGCATTTCCCTAGGGGGAGAGGAAATATAAAAGCTAAAAAAGAATTGGGTGGGGTTTCCCAGCTTAAAATGCAGTTGTTTCCCAGATCCTGATGCTCTAAGTGCTGGTCTGAACTTCAAACTATTTCTAAACTACGTGTCTGGGGCCTGAGACCTTGCCTACATCACCACCACCACCAAATTTCTTGGCATAACAGAGATCAAAGTGCTTTATAACATCTGCTTATGCTCTCTTTGTGCTCCAATGATTTAAAGATGGCAGTCTGAATCACTCTCAGAAACTCCATGGAGTGTACAGCTTAGAACAACTTTAGAGTCCATGTAAGTAAGAAAAACCTCCTCAAAAAAAAAAAAAAATCTAGTCTGAAGAGTCTGTAAAAGTAAAAAAAACCCAAACAATTCAGAAATTTAAAAAAAAAAAAAACAAAACCACAAACCAATAATCTAATCAACCCTTTGCTGAAGATCCAATGGAAGAAATGGGTTTTAATCATGCAAGGGAAAAGAAATCTCTTTTTATTATGGAAAACACAACTCTAGAGTCAACTAAAAAATGTGAAATCAAATGTCAGTCAAGCAAAAGAGAATGCACTGCAATGACTTCATTCCTTCTCATTTCATAAAGAAAATGTAAATATAGAGCATTCAATTTCTCAATAGAGAAATGTTCTTTTTATTCAAATGTTAAGCAGGGATTAAAGATACAATAGGTTATAACTCAATCCTTGGTTACGTTTGGTCTTCTTGAAGCATCATGGGATGTTTTGGCATGAGTGGATTTTTTTTTCCTTGGGTTACCTTCCCAAAATCAGATTCCTTTAATTATACACAGTTTTTTGTCCTTCAAAATAAATTCAGTTTATTACTGTCTTTTTACTGCTACTTGAAGCACAGCTGAAATGTGCACAGAAACAGGGAAAACTGCAGCTTTGAATTGCTAAATGACACCTTCACACAAGGCCTGAGGGGGACAGGGGCCACACACTCCAAGCAGTCCCAGTATCAAGACTGACATCTCAGTCTGATGAGACTTCTCCTGCCTTACTTGTCTTTGAGATGGAGTCTCAGAAGCAAAGTTATACCCAATCACACACAACATGAGCTGATTCTGTAACACCCGGAGCATCCAAGTGGGATTTAATGCCCACTCGTACTGGTCTTCTGGCTGATCCCTACACAGCCTGGCCACGTCCCCAGGTCCCCTGGCCTGACACCAGGGCAGGACACACAGCTGTGCCAGTCAAACCCCTCCTGGCCCCAAGGGCAAACCCCGGCTCTCCCAGGCCTTGGTCACAGGAGGGAGGGAGTGTGTGTGCACTTGCTTCTGCGTAGGTGTGCCTTTATTCCACAGCCTCTTCGATAACCCTTTAAAGGGGCTCCTGGAAAAACTCTTCACATTGAGATATTGTCAAAATCTGGAAATGGAACTGCACCTCGCACCCCTGCCTTGTGGTTTCAGTGGGAAATGTAGGTTAGAGAGAGGTTTGAGATTAGAGATGGCAATTCAGAGCAAACACCCAGCTAAGTATGTTCTCCTCAGACAAACCTAGGTCTGTTCACTGGCAGGACACACGGTGAGTTCACACCCAAACTCCGCTTCTGTCAAGAACTGCATCCTCTAAAAAATGCACCCTCCCAAAAATGCCATCAGTCAGGTACACAAGAGAAGGTCAGGACCTTCAGTGTCATCTATCAAAGAGCTGTCAGCATGTCCTCCTCTGAATGGAGGCTCTTAGGAGCACCAAAAGATCTTCTTCAGATGGGGGTTTATCAGACACCCAGGATCCCTCAGGCAGTTCCTCTTTGACACTGGGGAGGCAGAGAGGTTCTCTGAGAAAGCTGAAGCCCCTCTTTGATGAGCCCATGGCAGAGTTGTGGCAGTCAGGAGAGAGATAAGCCAGAAGCCAGCACGGAGTCCCAGCCTGGTGCATGCCCACAGCTGCCTGCAAAAATATCTTCTGTGACCACCATTCTCTGGCACTTCACCTAATGTGGTGGCTAAAATCAAATAAATCTCCTGTAAGATCCTAGCAAAGGACTGGAACTGTTTAGCAGAGCAGGCTGCTGCTTGCTGGCTCCATAATCACACTGCAGCATTTGCAGATGCTTTTCTCTGAAAATAAACCTTTAACCACGCTAACAGTGAAAATGCTCAACAGCAAATTAGTGTCCCAGTTGAACCATTGTGAACACACAATTTTGTGATCAGAAGTCAGGTGGTTCTCAAGAGTTAAATGACTTTATTATTCCACTCTACAGAGAGAAAGACAGGAGACAGCAAAAGAACACTGGAACATTTAGTTAACCTAAATAAAGCCTCAGTAAGGAGCTGGACAATCCATACATCCCAAAAAGTGTACAAAGCAAACAAGAAATAGGTCGCTGCAGTTCTCTGAAAGCAGTGTATCAGACATAGACACTCAGGAGGAAAAACAAAGCTCCATCTGCCTCAGAAATGCGTCTCCTCGAGTGGCCACGAGCACTTGCCTCGGGTTCTGTCCTGAGAGTGAGAAAAATATGAAACTTTCTTGTCTCTGTGCTAAAGGTTAGATCTAAACTACTGTGATTAATATCCCCTGGCAAAGGGAACACAACCACCAAGCAAACATTTAGGAGGTAATAAATAGGCATAAAAACCTAGAAATAGTTGAACAGCATCTGACCTATTACATCACCTATCAGAGACAGGCAACTAAATATCCAAAGAGGAAAGGAAGGTCAACTTAGACATATTTCAGGTGCTGAAAACCCAGAGTAATCCTTTGGCTGCAAGCACACTCCTAACACGCTGTTCTAGGTACAATAATAAAAATAATCTTCAGCCCTACTTGCCAAGGTTTGTGAAATGCTGGAAATTACAAAGTTCACAGCAAAAGAGATAAGGGACAATACACAGTATTTTGAAGATGGTAACTTTATTTTCAGATGAAAAAGAACATTTTTTTTGCAAAACAAACTAAAAACTTGAACAAAAGCGATGCCACGATTTCACAGAAGGTTGTTAGAGAGAACTAGTCTGCCCATATGATAAATTGTTCTGCAGCTCTCTTGATCTGAACCAGTTGGAGCCGTGCAGCCAAAAGCCCTGGGCACCTCCAGCAGTAACAGCACCATATGAGGAACAAGCACACACTCCATCAGTCATATCAACAGTGCACATGTCCCACCTCCTCACCCCATCCACTACCCCCTACACGGGAATCCAGAGCACAAAAGCAGAGAATTCCTGCCTCACACCACCTTTTCTCTTTGCCTTTAAGCTCCGTAAACACAAATGTAGCTGAGCTCTAAAGGATCTCAGCGTTCAAGTGCTCACCCATCTGCTGGGAGTTCGTCTCAGGAATGCTCTAAGGCTCTTTGCTCTCGGCAGTTTTTAGCCAAAGGGTGCTAAAATGTATAGAATTTCTCCTGTGACTGTGTTTGGCTCCCAGGACCCTGGTCCCTCTCACCTTCCCAGTGCCTGGCTGGCCAGGTGACACTGGCAGAGAGGGAACACACTCAGCTGCTCGTGTCCCAGGGATGGCTGCTGTGACACATCACCTCTTGCTGTGTACTTTGCACCTGTGCTAAATTCAAAAGACATGTACAGAGCAGAATGCCTCCCACCAAGAGAGTTTCTGCATTTTTGGCAGAAATCTTCAAACCTGCCTTTCTGCGTATGTGACAGAGTTTCCTAACTAGGCCACTCATTTTAATATGTTTTCACACAACTAACACTAACCAGAAATTATGTAAAGCTCAGCTCTTCTGAATGCATGTAACATCAAAAAATGTGTCAGGTATCTCAACAACAATCTGTTAGGAATAGCAGAATCTATATATAGTTTAATATCTCCTGAGCTCAGATGCATATTAGCAGCCTGTTTTAGCTGAAACTACCACAGGATCTATCATACTGTCATCAAAGTTTGCCCACTCTTTACATATTTGGAATTGTATCTGTTTTCTGATCTGATGTTCAGGGGACACTGGATTTTATACGCAGTGTACACTTCATCACATTTGAACAATTAACACAAGCTGCTGTGGTATTCCCTACCTCAGAGCTAAAACTCTGAAGAGCAAAATGTTACACGCTCAGAAATGAATACTGACTTGACTTGGAACGTTTTCACAGGGCATCACTGAATAAATCTTGGACCTGATTTACAGAGACATCCCTTCCACACAGCTCCTATCAAAAACAAGCAAAACATAAGCCTGCTTTGGTCCACGCTGTTTATATTAATTTCTAGTTTGCATCACAAAAATAGATGATCTGTAATCATGGCCTGTCAGCTTGGTTCAACAAAATGAACATTTCTTGTAGCTTGTGTATACCTCCACCCTCTCTGTATATTGGTTTAATAAAACAGTAGTTAATCTAAATAAGAATGTTCGCCTTCTGCCTCAAAATAATACACCCAAGTTTCAGGAATGCCTTATTTTAGAATCTATATGGATGATGAATGACTCAAATATTTACAAGTTTCAAAATAAATTCAACTGGAAGAAAGAAAAAAAAAAAGGCAAAAAACCTCTGTCTGATCCTTCTCACACAGCCACAGTCTGTGTTTTTGTAGACACACTTTCTGCCCACCCAAAGCCTCCTTTCCCCTGGCACTGTCATTTCCTGCACTCCGAGACAGAAGGTGAATGTTCAGAGCAGAGCAAGACTGTGACTGAGCTTCATCTGTGGTCCAGCTGCAAGAGCATCTCCACTGCTCCTCCCTCTCCTAGGGGAGAAGTCTCTAACTGATGTGTAGAGCTTTGCAGAAAGGTGTGGGATTAAAAAACCTCCAAGGGCCCTCCAAAATTTATGATCTCAATGTATGTTCTCTCTTATTAAAGGATAAAAAAGGAAAGGTGTGATGGTTCTGCCCAATCTCAGGAATTGTCTTAGAGAAAAATACATGAAAAGGGAACTGAGCTTTTACCTGTTTGTTATGCTTTGATATTTAATTCATAGTTGAAAGAACTCTTTCTCTGAACTTTATGAAACAGTAAAATATGTTTTTATAAAGATAAAAACAAATACCCTCATTTTCACCCCCTCTCACCGAATAGGCACCACAGTCAAGTCCCTTATGCAAACCTCAGCAGTAAAACACCAAAGCAAAAGGAGGATGTTTCCTTTCATGGCAGTATTTACCCTACCACACCACAAACAGAATAACCTTCCCAAACAACTGCTACCACCCAAGTCTCCCATGTACCATCACAGGGTGGCAGAGAGGAGTACAAGTCAGGGTGGACCTACTGAATTACTGCAAGAATCACAGGAGGAACAAATCCCAGTTAAAGTTCTCAAACAGCCATTTCCAATCTCATATGAGTGGATTATACATTACAGTTAAAACATCAATTTTTGAAAACTCTTAGTTTTTTAACCTGTTCTGCCTAAATAGCACTTTCCACAGTCAAGATATCCATCATCTACACAGCTCTGCACTGAGGACAAAGGATACTTGAGTGCAAAGTGTCTCTGCTATCTCTGTGGGTCCAGGAAAAACAGAAGTCCCTTCTCAAAAATCTCCCACATTCTCAGCTTCAAACAAATGGTTTCCGACAAGCAGTTGTGCCTGTCACATGCCTTCTCTTCTCTTGCTGGTCTGGCATCCTTGCAAGTTTCCAGAGTCATGGGATGGGTGACATGGGAAAGGAGCCCTGGAGATGCTGCCCAACAGCCTTCTCAAGCAAGAGTACCTGCAGTGTGGAGCTCAGGGATATGCACAGCCAGGTTTGGGATATTGTCAAAATGATCTCCAACACCTCTCTGGGCAGCCTGTTCCCATGTTCTGGAGCCGTTGTAGGTGAAAACATCTTTCTTTTGTATTTAAAGATACTTCCTGGTGTGTCTATTTGTGCCCATTGCCTCTTGTCCTGTCAGTGGGCACCACTGAGAGGATCCTGGCTCTGCCTTCTCAAAGTCCCCTTCCCTGGGTATTAACACACACTGGTAAGATCCCTGCACCTTCTCTGCTCCAGACTGGACAGTCCCAGCCCTCTCAGTCTCTCCCCATGTGTCAGATGCTCCAATCCTTTAATCAACATCACAGCCCTCAGCCAGACACTGGACACAGCCCTCCAGATGTGTCCCACCACTGCTCAGCAGAAGGCAAGGCTCACCTGCCCAACCCACTGGTGATGCTCTACCCAACATAGCCCAGGACTTTGCTGGTTTATGGTCACCTTGTCCCCCAGGATCCTTAGATCCTCCTGTGCAGGGCTGTTCTCCAGCTGCCAGTCCCCAGCAGGTGCTGGTACAGGAGATGATCCCTCCCCAGGCTGGGGATGTTGCCAAGCTTTATGAACACATTAGCCTGTTTCTCCAGGCTGGTGGGTCCCTCTGAATGGCAGCAAAATCACCTGGTGTTATCAACAACTTCTCTGAATTAAAATTCAACTTCTGAAGTTGAGACCAAGTGAGATGCAAAGTGAGATGCGCAAACTATGGGGACGTTCTGTTAAAGAAAAGTGAATCTGTAGTCTGCAGCTCAACATATTTCCTCTTCCACACTACCAGCATGTCTTTCACAGAAATGAAAGATTTCTTTAAGCTGAAATTCACTCATACAACCACTCATACACCACAGTGTAATCACCAGGATCAGCCTGTGCTGAGAAGTTTCCCTTCAGGTCTAGCTTCCATCTGGGATTTTTGTTTTACATTTTCCAGTTGTCTGCGGAAGGAATCTCTGTTACAGGCACAGAAGAACTACATCTAGCAACACCCAGTTTTTCAACTAACAGACTTGTGCTTTGCAGGGAAAGAGGTTACTGGTGATCTAGATAACATTTATTTTGTGACTGGCTACAGTATGTTCTATGAAGAACACAGACTATCAGACAGTTCCTATTCCCCAATTAAGCTCTGAACTACCTACTCCTTTAAAAAACTTAGAATTTCACCCATCCAGTCTTGCTTTGCCCTCCCCCTCACTCCCTCTCTGTCGCTAGTATCTGTTAAAGCTGTCAAATACTCCCTTTCCTGATGCTTCCTAACTTCACAAACTCCTACTGCCTCTAATCTCCAGCCATTCCCCCTACATTTGCAGATATGCATTGCTGTACATGAAGAGACCTTACTTTTCAAGCTCTCGATTTCTGCATGGATGCCTTGCAGAAAAGCTTTCCCATTTGCACCTGTTTGCTAAAATCTCTACAATTCACAAGCTGGAAGTTTTTGTCCTTACACGACCACATACCCAAAGCTGCAGCACAGCAACACTGCAGCTCAACCTAAATTTGGGAAAGGAGGCTGGGGCAGCCCAAATCCCACTACACAGCAGGGAATGTCCTATTTAATTAGCTACATAAAAAAATTTCTTCTTTGGGCAATTCGTAACAGGCAGCAGGATCACCAAATCACAGTGTTCCCAGCAACGCTGTACAACATGCAGCAGGGAAGAAACCCTGCTAGAACGCAGTTGCCTTTTCAAAAACACTATTGCCTCCAAATTTTCACTCTGTCTTGTGCGGTTGCAGAAAATCTTTCTGTGAAACTGAATCTAACACCCCTTCCATCCGCCCGTTAATTACGGAAAAACAGAAAATGTGGAAGGATTGCATTATGTTAAAGCAGAATGTACCAGTTGTATAAGAGCCTTTGGAGAATTTCCAACTCAATTGAAACTTCCGTCTTCAGAGGAAGGGGGGGGGGGGGGGGGAAAGGGTCAGGAAAGGCCTAAATTACCTTTCTGATTATGGAAAGGCTTTCCACAATTCACATCACACACTGGAAAAAAAAAGAAAATCCTCAGAAGCTGAGCAAGGTTTCACAGGAGCCTGAAGCACTGTGAATTCATGAAAAATGAATTTAATCGTCAAAGCTGAGGCCAGGAAGGACTGTTCTACATAACAAAAAAGTTCTCAGCTACATTACTAAAATCATTGCTTAAAAGATCGATTTATTTCAAAGGGTTAACTCCCTGCATTAGAAGGTATCAAAGACACAGGATCTAAAAGGATTCTTTACCAAGCACAGCACCCGTCTGCTGTAACTGCAACCGTTGTAAGTGCAATGCCTACAGTCATGTTATGTTTGTGTGGTTTTATTTTTATCTAAATGGAGACATAAGATGGCTGCAAAGACAGAAAATGGCAGGGCTGATAATACTGACAAATGACTTGCCACTCTACAATAACATTCATATTTCTTTAAACTTTTGATATAAACCATTAGATTCCATTTAGCCCCCATTCTAAGCCAAGTGCTGTAACCTGAGGCACACAAAATAAACTGCACATACCCAACAGCTTTAATCAAAACACACTCTTCAAGGGGTCCAGAAGGCTGACACCAAACATGAAGGTAGGTCAGAAAGGGAGAAATGACTCCTGCCCTTCCCAGCAACAACTTCTCCCCAAGGAAAGAGCCCTACGGCACATCTACCTCAGGTTCTTCATGATGCCCATGTAAGAATGAGGATAATTAAGGACTGGAGCAGATTCCTACTCCTGTTCTCAGAAAGCATCTAGAAAACCAAAGAATCAGAAGGTGCAAGAGCTTTGTTTCTTTCCCTCCACCCCCTTTACTTCTCACCTTCTGCTGACAAGAGGTCACATTTTTAAAAAATAAACAAGTTTTAGAACTGAGACAAATTTAAACAATTACACCCAACTGGAGAAAGAAATAAAGGAACCACACAAGGAAAGAATAATTCTCTGCCCTCCCTGACTAGACCACATAAGACTAATGTAGACATTTAGCCTATGGATGCTGCTTATATGTAATCCATAGGACCAAGAATTGCAACTTGAATTTATAAAACCATGCTGCCTCACAGTTTCCACTGTGTTTTCTGACTCTGCTTAAAAAAAGACATCATTCAACACGATTTATGTCTCTCCAATATTCTCTCTCCTTTTAAAAGGACATCTTGCTAGTAAGGTACTCTGTGATGTACTGCCCAGTCCCTTTAACATCCCACCACCTCTATTTGCCCCTGCTTGAAAGATGCAATTCTGAGAGTCTACTATTCGTGAAATACTCTGATATAAATCTTTATGATGAGGTTTTGGACTTAAAAATAACAGAGGACCCCCCTGGGTGCTTTGCTAACTGTGCTATCCCTTCCCAGTAACCATGGGAAACCAGATAAAATCTGAACCCATTCATCAAAACAGAAAATACTCCTCCTGTCAGTTCAGGAGGTTGTGCTTGTAGTATCTAAGTCGGTGAACAGAAGGTCATTTCCCACTGTTACAGTGTTGGATCATTTGTTATATCTGCCCACAGCAAGCCAAAAACAAGCAGAGAAGAAAAACAATCAGCCATCCAAAATAATAACGATCATCATAAAAAAAAGAAGTCTCCTTCTCCTTCCATTTAGGGAACTCTGTCACAGAATAACAAGTGTTTGTCATGACAAGTCCTGCTCTGTAAGAGGGAGTAACTATTAAGCTGAAGTTTCCAACACAATACAAAGCGCAATAATCTGTTTTTAAAATAGAGCGAGCACACACTCAAAATGACAGCTCTAGCCTGATAAATTTAGGCTTACTAATTTGGAGATGTGTGCACAAACCTGCTTACTTGGGTGATTCCATTTCCCAATACTCAGCTGCAAGTGAAAGAGGTTTTACATGATATGGGTTTAGCTGCAGTATAACGCCTCAAGTCAGCATGCACAGAAAAACCTGAGTATGACAAGTGTGTTACAATCCATTAACTTGCAAAGACATTTTCTCCTAAGTTGGTATTAAACGTCAGCTCCTTCCCCAAATATTACCAGCTTGTTTCTCCTGGTTCTCTGGTAGCTAGTCCTCGAATTGGAAAGTTCCAATAAAGGCTGCCTTTATTTTCACATCTGTTATCAAAGTTTGCTAGCCATAATAACTGTAGTCATGCTTCAAAAGTAAGCAGGAAAGGAAAAAGTAAAGGCTAATTCCTCGTGCTCAGTTTGCCACTACCAAAGGGATACACAGCTTGGATAAGCTGCTACAGACAGTGCAGTACCTGCTGTGGTGACACACCATGGCCTAAGCTGGAAACTAAAATAAACAGTGGGACTATAAAGATTTCCAGTTAAACATTCTGAGCTCAAATGTTGCGAGATCCATCCCTTCACTGCTCAGTGATTAAGGGCAGCAAGTGATGTTTTCTACAGGACTGGCTTCCTACATTGTACATTCAGAAAGAGGAAAACCTTTTATCATCACAGCGTTTAACGCACAAATGCTGAGGTAGCAACCATTCAAGGTTAGGCATAAATCTGGTTTCAAGAAAAATGACGTCTTTTTTCACTATTTCAACTGGAAATAACAAAACTTACAACTTATGCAAGACCACACCTGGTTCAGGTAAACAATTCGCCTTTAATTAAGCAGCAAGAAACCATTCCATAGGCTACTTTTTCCAAGCTTTCACATGGAAGCTGGAGACAAAAGGGCTTGTAAGTAACAAATCTTTCATAGTTTATAACAACTTTGTGAAAAAACTGGGAGACAGAGCAGAGGATTAGTTAACAAGACTCCTTTGGCAACAGGTTGTGTAATCCTCATAATACGTGTGGATGCTTATAATACTTACAAAATAATTTATACTTCCACAATAATCTTTTGGATACCTGTGACACATACCAGGAATGGCCAAGAAGAAAAAACAAACCAAGTAAAATCAATGTGCTCGTTGCTACTGTGGATGTCACCAGGGGATAGGGAGGCAAAACCACACCAGACATAGCCAAGTAAAAGGCAGAAAACCACCCCAAGGTAACAAGGCTGTTACTACATCCTGCATTTCTTTCTCACGTGTTGCCATTTGGCTCAAGATTTATGAAAATGCTTCAGTGAAGAAAAAAAAAAAATCACTTGAAAACAGCATTTTCATTGACAGATGACATCCTACAGTAGCATCGTTGCTACATGAGTACACTAGAGCTTTGCAGTTAGAAAAACAAACAGTGCAGAGCTGTAGTTTATACAAAGGGCTGAGCTTTCTAAGTGTTTAAGTAGGAAATTATCAAAACCCAGCCATTTTTTTTTCCTCCAGAGGGAAGTATCAGCCTTATCTGCAGGCTCAGCAGTGTTTTCTCTTTATTTGCTGCTTGTCATAGTTACAAACATTCAGTAGGACCTGGCCCAGCCATGGTAATTTAGTAGGAGATAAAGATCTATGAAGCCAGATGGTAGCTCATATTCTAACAGCTACAAATTGCTAAATTGGCACGGGAAATATCAAGATATTTATCAATTCACTGTGTCTATTCCAGGTCTCCCATTCGCTCTCTGCTTTTATCTTAACTATTAATGCCAACCTAGACAGACATTTTAGCCCACAGTTGTTAATTTTCATAGCTCCAGCTGGGGCCAAGAGCAGTGATTAAGAAGGGGTGGCAGTTGCAAACAACCTGAACACGAGCTGCTGCCCAGTACCTGGTTTGTGCTCAGTAGGGTGTTTAACCACAGTCACCAACTTCAGCCTATGAATATAAACATCTTATCCATCATACATACTAAAGACCTAAGGAAGTCTCTACTTGAGTAACCTTTATGTTTCTCCTGCCCCCAAAATTTCCAAGATGTTCATGTTTCACATCCCAAGCACAAATATCGAAATTGATGCCACCACCACTAACAAAACCTCTCGTTGTTTCATCTGAGTCGCTGCTTAGCTGAAAAACATATTTGCTGAAATTTGACCAAGTTTGATGACCTTTTCCAGCAATCAATAATCGAGGCAGAAGGAAAAGGTGGTTTGTTTGACCTTTTGAAAGTGTATCAACTTTATTTGGCCGGGACAGCTTTTAAAAAGCTATTTGAGTTTCCAAGGCTCAGACTTGCTGCCCAGACTGGACATGTCTGTGCAGTGTCTGCATCAGTCTCTTTAAATGCTCAGCTGCACAGGACAAGCTCAGAGGAGGAAATGAATTCACACCAGGAGATCCTCCAGCTGATTAACTTCACCCTCAGTGGTGGATGTCAGTCACGTTAATTGGAATCAATACACAGCAGTTAAGGGGGCACAGGGATAATCAGGCAGGGCAGGGACAGGCCCATCAGTTCTTAAAATAAGCTATCTGTTAACAACTTACAGTGGCATGTGACAAACCTTCCCTGCAAAGGAATGCAAAGCATCTCTAAAATTCCAATTTAACACACAAACAAAGATAATTTGGCAACACTTATCTTACAATCTAGCAATAAAGGAAACAGTCATTACAAATTAAATCAATGCTAAACTGATCAAAGTAGTAAAATGAGAAATTAGGCCTCCAGAAAAGCTCATAGGAAATCCCTGATCCAAGTTTTACACAGAATAAAAAGAGAAGCTAATGCCTTAAAATCCTGCCGTAGATAATTTTAATTATGCCCAGCTGCAATTTTATTGTACACCTAAGGCTGAAATTCAATACACAGTTTCAAAAGTAGTAACATGTCACAAGATGAAAAAGGAATAAAATCCTAAGGTTTCCTACTCTTTAGATGAGAAATCACTCGGGACACCCATTAGAACAGTCACATCCTAAGCATCCCTCTCCTGCATCTGCAGTCTAACACCAGGCTTTCCTCCCCACATTTCAATCCAGCCTCTATCCCGACCTGCAAGGGCAGGATTTGCCTCATCTCATACACCTGGGGTTGCAACCAGAGACATCCACGTGTTTTGCTGTGCTCACAGAAACCTCTGAGATGGATCTCACCAAAAATTCCTGTAGAAAAACACGTTCCTGTCCATCACAGCATTCGTTCCCCTTCCTCAGAACCTGCCCTGGCGCTGCCACACGAGTGGGACACAACTGATGTCAATCCCTGCTGAAAACCCTCCCATGGGAAGGAGAAATCACCTTCACTACAATCCTAAGACAAATAACACATCTGTTATTTGAAAACATTAAGAAAACATCATTTCTTTCAGAATACAAAATACCACTGAATTGGAGCTTCACAAGACAAGGTTTTCTTAGTCTTTTGAACACAACATAACTCAAAAAAGGAGCAAATTAACCTTTGGTCAAAGGCCTCTACATCTTTCCTCTATTCCTTTAAGGCAGTGAAATCAATGTCAAATGTTTTATTGTAATGTCTCCAGACTCTCAACTACAGAAAATACCTTCAGGACCGGATCAGGGTATTTTACATGTTATTACAAAGGCATCAAATCATATTTAACAGATTTATATAAAATCTGTAGCCATCTACATAGGACGATCCTTCCATTAAACTCACCCTACCCAATTAAGTGCACAGATTAGGATCACAGGTTCTTCCTTTGTGGAATCTGGTTAAGCCCTTCGAGGTGGGAGGTTTTCCGTTGGCCTCCTCAGTCATTATAAAGTGTAACAAAAGGAAAGGAAATAAGGGCATCCCATTGTTCACTGTCACTACCAACTGGTCATCCCCTCTGCAAATAAAGGGATTTTACAGGGTCGAAAGTTGTCTTAAGTGAGCAAGAAGCAATGATTTCCCCTTCCAAATCACAGACCTACCTTCTGCACACGTGCCAGTGCTAAAACTCCAACCAAACCCCATAAAGCAGGTCCATCCCATCCACCATGAGCTCACTTGGATCTCAAGGGAAGAAAAGACATGCAGTTTGCTAATAATACAAAGTGACTTTTTCCAGCCACGAGTCTCAAGGTCATGTGCACCTTGCAGTGAAACCTTGTTTTGAATTGATGATGAAGCAAGTTGACTGGAATTACTCTGCGGTTTGAGAGCTCTAAAAGCACAACTGCCTGCCCAGTTCACTGGCGTTACACGTCGAGTCCTCTGTCTCTCTAAACCCACGTATCAGACCAGCAGCCTTGCCAGACAGACACAGAGCACACGGAAGACATTCCAACAAACTACAGGATTATTTAGGGCTATCAAGGCATTTCTTAGGAAGTGATCTTCCATCACCACTTAATGCAAAGCTGCTGTTTTGGTTTGCTGCTGATGTGGTGTCAAGCTTTTTTGTTTGTTTGTTTGGGGTTTTTTGTTGTTGTTTTTAATCATGCTATTTGCTTAATTAAAGGTGTCATTTTCTGACAATGGTTCTATCTTGAGTAAGAACACGTACACAAAGCGTGGCAGAGCCCCTGCAGGTTCAACACCCACCAGGAGTTACACTAAGTCTTCCTCAGAAAAGAGTTCCCAGGACTGGATTATGTGGTATCTGGTCTAATGTCAAACTCCTGAGTGCTCTGGCCAGAATAAACCACTACATGATCTAGTGAAAGTCCTCACTATCTCTTGACTTTCAGTTTCTTTGTATACAAAATTACACTGAAATTACCCCAAACAACCAAAGACATTTTGAAGTTAATGATCTTCAAAAGAAATGTGGTACTTAATACATATCTTACAAAAAAGGAGGTCTGTCCACACAACAGCCATTTCTGAATGTAAACCAGACATTACAGCGCTGTGTTTCTTTGGCCATCTCACTTAATTTTATCCACATTCCCACATCAACTACCTCATCAACAGACAGAATCATCACTTGCCAAGGGAAGACTCAGATGTCAAACCAAGAGACTTGCCTACACAGGCTGTATAATAGCACTGAATGTGCAGGGTATAATATAACAATGCTTACTGGATTTCATCACCTCACTACAGCCTTAAACTTCCAGCAAACAAAGCACAGAGTTGGACACTTCTCAATATTACTGTTATGTACCAGCAGAGCTGGTATGAGATTTCCCCTGCTCAAGTGAAGTATAAATGAAGATGCACTTGCTTCAGCAGATAATCCACTTTCAGACAAAATTCATATAGGAGAGTCTCAATATTCACATTACTTATGCTCTCCTTTTATTTAATAACTGCTTTCATCAACTGATGGAAGTGATCTGGCAAGGCAAAGCAGCTGGGCTGATACTGTAGCACTCCTCTGGGTGAAAAGAACAACAAAATTATCCTGTCCTCTTGTAGAAAGACAATTGATTTAGTTGTATTTGCCCAACTAACTTAAAATCTTCAGGCATTTCACTCTTACAGGACGACTACCCTATATCCTATGCCTTTTCCTTACCCCAGGGATGAGAAAACAACCAAGCACAGCATAAAAATGCAAGTAGGATTCTCTACGGTGAGCTTGTCGAAATCCCTACAGCCAGTGTGGGATCCTGGATGCAAACGGTGCTCTGTGTGCTGGTAAGAGAATCAAATGCCTTCCCCTGAAAACCTATGTCAGCCCCTGTGCTCACCGGTGGCCACACTTCACCTTTCCCAGCTGCAGAACCCTCTGAAACATTAAGTACTCAAGAGCTGCCCTCCTGGCTACCCTGATGAATAGTGGTTCACTCACTGATCTCACTTCCCAAGGGCAGCCACTGCAAATGGAAGGCAATTCAACTAAACGCAAACGGAGAAACTCGACAGCATCTGTATGATCTGGGTTAAATCTCCACTGCAGTCTTAGACCCAGAGCAATTCAAGAATCAATTATCAAAAAATATAGATAAAAGATTTATTTTCCAGTAATTTTACATTAATAGTTGCAAACAATATCAGTTCAACTAGAAATAGAGATCAGACCAAGCAAGTAGTCCTGACACAGCACAGGAGTACAGAAGAGCTGAATGTCAAATTTAATAGCTTCAGAAATAGCACATTAGAGGCATGATGGAATTCCAGCTAGCTTGTAAAGCAACGAACTTCTCTTCTAAACCAAATCAAGACTAAGGGAATGTTCTGGCATTTTAGTGCTCAACTTTGAATACTTCATTAAAAGTATACAAGGATGAAAGCAAAAACGAAACACAACATTTGCAATTTTATTAGCTGTAGGGTACCTTGACTTTTATATCTTTCATACCCTTGGAACTATTTCTATGGTTGCTTACATTAACTGGAAAGGATTAATACAAAGCATTTTCCAGAGGTTCAAGTAGGAATGTTGTATGCACACACTGGAGACCAACCAGTTGCAACCAACCAGTTTGCCTGGGTCAGCATTATGGGCCTCGACCACCTGGAGAGATGTGAAGAGGCTGAGGGGTGAGCAGTACCACGGCTCCTTCAGACTGGAACAGTGAGAATTAACTGTCATTACTGGCTGCAAACCTTTAAATTACCTTGGGAACTGTTAAATGCCTCTAATTGATGGGTGAAACCTGTTTCTCCCAAGGCAAGGGGCATTTGCACCTCTGGCCCATAACTGCATTGATGTTTCGAGGAACTGAGCCTGTTACTGACATCAGGAATCACACAAAAGCAGTTAACTGCCGAATTCCTAATCTCAAAAGAAAAAAAAGGCTTGAAAAGCATCTGATTAGATGCGCCGTGTTTCCTATTAAATGAATCCACACAGCATGAGCAGTCACGAATGTAAAGCAAATTAAGTAATGTAAAGTCAAACATTTAAACATTGAGTTAAAAATTGGCAAAGTTATTCCAAGCTGCCTCACGTCCACAAAAGGCTGCAATCACACCAAGGGCAGAGTGTCCCAGCACAGCTGGACGCGGTATTTCCCGGAATAACGTTAGGAGGGCTGGTCCCAGCACCACGGGAGCAAACTGCACACGATTCAGCCCAAGTGCTGCTGCTGCAAACACTCAGTGCTGCTTCTTCAGGGGTTCCACGATACCGAAGGCAACGTTTAATTCAAACCGAGCACCTTGAAAAAGGTAACGCCATGACCCTTCATCAGTCAGATAAACGTGGGATCGAGGCACGAAGCCAAAAGGAACGAGAGCCTTGCTCTGTGGATGCAGGGCTTGCTTGAGAACTTTGGGGCCTTATCACAATTTATTTCCTTTAAACACAAACCATGTTTTTATTGAACACATGTGGTACTCCATTCTTCACTGGAGCCTTTAAATGTTATCTCAATAAAAGCAATACAACTAAACCCAAATATTTCTAGTTTTTCTGAATTATACGAGAAAACAGCTCAAGTACGAAGAGCTGCAAAGTACAGGATTACCTGGGATTCAAGTGTGTACAATTTACATTCTGACAGATTTACAGGGCATCAGCATTACAAAGATCACATGTCCTAAACTAGTTTTTTAAACAGGTCTTTTATCTCAGCATTAGTATGTCGGCTATGTGTTTTAGAAACAAATTAAATCAATCAACATTTACGTGTTGTCGAGATTTCAGAGCTTGTCTGTTCTCTGTCCATTGAATCCCATCCTTAGTTCTTCTCTGGGGATTATGAGGTTTCTCTGAATTATTTTTTGCCTCGCCCACCCAAACTGAACCTGAACAGAAACAACATTAACTGACAGCCCAGAATACAACAGGCTCAGCCACACCACACCAGGATCAGACTCCCCTCTGCTCTCCTGTCAAGATCACAAGCCAAGCTTTACGGGAAGGCAACTGCAAGGGACAGTGGCCTGAAAAAAACCCCAACATTGAGGAATTTCCTCCACCAGGTGGGTAATAGGAGTTAAACAGAAAAGTCTTCAGAGAAAAACAGAGTACCTCCGAAAGCAGAAGCTGAACTCATTGCTCTAACAGCGAGTGCAGCAGGAAGAACTGACGGGGAACAGCAATATTCTGCATGAGAGCACCAGATGGTAGCTGGTCACCTCTCTGCACCCCCAAGGACTCCCAGGCTGGTTTCTCCATGTCCAGCAGGCAGCAAAGCTTCAGTGCCCCCCACTGAGCCTCAGATCCCACAGGGACACCGGGGCAACTCCAGGAGAACCGAGCAGCCATCTCACACCACATCCAGAGATGTTCCTGCAGACAATGGGAGGGCTGGGGCAGTAAATCAATACCTGGTATGAGGGAGAGAAGCCAACTGGCTGGAAACACAGACTGGAGAACCGTCAGGCAAAAGAGAATCATGTGCATGTGGCAAATCCCTTTTCTACATGCTTTTGGTCTGACAAATCCTAGCTTAGGCGCTGTTTTATCTCCTGTGGATTAGTAAATCAGACAAAGCTTGCCCTATGACAATGAGATCTAGCTTTGTTGTCTCTAAATATTCTCCAGTCAGCCTGAAATAACATACAAAGGGGTTGTGTCCCCTTTAACGTGCATGTTTTCTCTGTGAAAGATGGATTGATGGCGAAAATTGATCTAGAGCATCCTAGGAATACTGCTGAAAATTCCAATACCAGGATTAGGATCCCTCAGAGCCAGGACATGAATGTCATGCAGAAGCTGCATGGCCCAAACCACAATAGTGACACTCTGTGCTTAAAGGAAGAACCAGAAGAGAAAAACGATGCTATCAGATTGTTTCCCCACTCATCATCCACTCAAAAGCAGATGCCACTTTTTTTCCTGGATGAAAAGGCCTGAAAGAAGGTTAAAAAAAACCAAAACAAAAGAGTTTTCAATGTGGCTCTAGCAGTCACAGAATTTCTGGCAGGCACATCATGATTTTATTAGCTACAGCTCAACCGCACCAATAATGTTCTTGTCTCTACCTGGTTCGTCACGACAATGTACAACTCAACCCCAGATTTTCCTCCCTGCCTACTTTCATTTTTGCACTCTGCTCCCACCAATTTTACAGGTTAAAAAGCACGACAGAGCAGGCTGAGCTGGGCACAAAACAACAGTGCTTTGAAACCATAATACAGGAAAGTGTTTAAATTAGACAAAGATAAGTGTCATTAAAGCAGCACAAAAAGCTGTTTTATTTCTTCGAGTCAGACTGTGACTCTTAAAGCGCAGAAACTTGTCAGACAAATACAGAATACATACCCTCTCTCAAATGGGTCAAATTTGGGCCGACTAAATAGCACTCAACCCTGAATTCATACACATCCCTAATAGATAAACTCTTCTAAAAGTTTCATCTGCTGCAAAGGTGGCCGTGCACTGGAAAGGACATTTAACCACTGTCATATCTAAAAGCCTATTGACAAAACATCTTGTGAACTCCAGTGCTTTGAAGCTTTACATAACTTATATATCAAACTGAAATATTTTAAATCAATCAAGGGTTTTCGAAATCAAGTCAGGGTTCTTTGGTGGGGGGGTGGGATTGTTTTTTTCGTGGGCGTTTCTGGCAGCCTACAATCATATCTATTCAAGTATTGAATATATTTCTTTGTCTTTACAGGTAACACTACTTATATTCATAGTATATTCGCTTAAGAGAAACAAGCCCTTGATTTTGGAAAGATCACCAGTGTCAACTGCAGAGAGGAGGAGACAGTGAAACTTGGAAGGGCTCAGCCTTACTACTGCTTGAATTCCTTTAAACAGTTTTCTTGTTCCTGCAATCACTTTCCAGGGCAAGCAGGGGGTGGAATTTCTTGTGCTACTGAAGTCTTTCAGTATTGACAACTTCAGGAGAATGGTTACTTCCCAACCCATATGATGCCCAGCCCTATTACATACCACCTTGGAGGTTTAGTTTTACAGTACAAACCACCTGCAGCCAAACTGGACACGAAAGGCAGGCAAGAACTGGTGAGAGCAGGGCACTGAAAGTTGTGTGCGATGCCTTGCGCTGTTAATCTGAATCCCTGTCAGGGTTTCAACCTGGGAAATGCAGGGGGAATTTAAATAATGATTCTGTTATGGGAGCAGGTGGTTGTTCAACTTGCTGAATGTTCATCCTGCTGTTAACAGCTTACACATTTATACTACAGTACATGAAACAGTAAAGTCCTAGAAAGAATATAAGGTGTTAACAACCACTACAAAATATTTTTGTAAGGGTACATTTCCTCCATTTCCCATCAACATAAATTCTGACAACAAAACCCAATATTAATCCGTGCATTCATTCATCTTTAGCATCTGCTTTTCATTTACACATTAATAGAAGGCTACATTTCATTATTAAGTTTTTCTTATTAGCGAGTGAATCAATATTTCTGCCCCTTTGGTAGCGTCAGTTCATTAGTTTCCTGAAGCTGATTAAGTTTATTCAGCTATTTCAAAAGGAGACCATATTCTACTTCAACAGACAACACAGAACACGCTGCTTCACAGGGCCTTGATGGCACATCTGCATCTCCTTAAGTGGAGTCACTTCTTCAGCAGCAGCAAGGCCTTCAGCTCCCCTCCCACAGGCTGAGCCAAGGCCAGTCCAGAGGGAACCACTCCTGCCTGGTGGGTACTCAGCACACCCATGGAACCAAGAACCATTTAATTGGCAAAACCACACGATGCCCGTGGCAATGCAACCGTCTGTGTTCTGCCACCCAAAATCATTTCTTCTACCCCTCACTGAAATGAACTCTACTCTTGTGACTACTGGTGCAAATTCTCCGTACTCACAAAGTCTTTGGCAATACGAAACACCACAAGCTGTGGAGAAAAGCCCTGACAGCAGCACTCCTTAAAAACGCTCAACTGGTGTCACCAAAAACCAACACAGACACATTTGGCAGCCAAAAAACCATTAGGTAGCAGCTTCTCACTAGGGTCCCACAGGACTGTGCTGACAGATGTTTCATTGACCGAGGAGATTTTTAGGCTACCCCTAAATTCCTCTGCAGTTCTAGGAGTTAGGAAAGAAGCTGAAATACAAATTCATGATGATGGAAACGACTGAGCACCTGATCCCTCTGGGAATTATTTGCAGCAGTTAGATAGCCTGTCCTTTTCCCCTGCTAGAGATTAGAGCCCTGACAGCAAAATTACCATGTGAGGACTCCATAATCCCTTCCACTGCACAGACAATGGGTTTGGTCCCATCCTCTTTACTGGCTGACTTTTCACAGCAGGGAACACACATACAAAGCGCTGCCTCTGCCCAGCCTGGCACAGAGAGCAGAAACTCCAATATCTTAATAATGGCTAAATTTTGAAGGGGAAAACTTTCTTACTGTGTTAGAAGGGCAGGACCAACTGCTGGCATTCAGCCTCCTTTATCATCACAAGATTTTCAATCAGCCACCTCCCAGAGAAAGCAACGGGGTGCACATTGCACTGCATTTGGGAACACACAGATACCACGGAGTGTTGTACTGTGATTATCCATTCATCTCTCGGCAGACAATTCCTCACCTAGCATTCCACAGTCAGGATTTCTGAGGGTTTGGTGGTTTTGGGGGGTTTTTTTGGGGTTTCTTTTTTTTTTTTTCTTGAAGAACTTTCATAAATCTCTAAATGAAAGTTAAACTAACTGAATGAATGTAGTTGTCGAGCAAGTAGTGATGTAAACTACGAACAGTATACTTTAGTAACTTTGAAACCCGGGAAACATGTGAAAGGCAGTTTATACAAACAACAGCTTCTGTAGCTGCACAAAGGGAGGGGAAACAGCTGACAAAAACACATCACTTCTGTGCTTTCAAATAATCTCTTTTGACAGTGTCTCAGCAGAGCACATACATTAATGATTCCTCATTTGTATCAGCCTCACTGGTGGAGAATCCCACTTAATTTCCCAACTAAAGCAAACCACATGTGTGTTTTACCACTTCCTGGCTTTTGGAAAAGCCCAAGCCTACCTATGACTCCCAGCTTAGGAACGGGCTTCACCGTTTCCTTTGGAAGATGACAGGAATCCACTAATGATGTTAATGACTACAAAGGCTTAAAAATGGAGACAATTACCCCTTTCAGTCTCTAAACAGGTAATCAGTTGTGACCAACTTTTCTCAATTTGCTAACAATCAGTAAGTCTTAACTAAACATTTAAAAGCATAAGGACTTCATTTAAAAGTTTAAGTAGAATCAGTATAAAACTTAAATGACACCATCTGTTCTTAGCAGACCACATTCTTTAAGTGTTGGAAGGAGAACAGGGCCGTATAGCTCATCAAAAAATAGAAAACTGCGTGCTAAAATTAAGACTTTTTTTTGAAATTCAACTCCAGAAATATTCTGAGGCACCTTCTTAATTATTATCTACTACCAAAGGGCAATGCATTCATTCATTTAGTGCTTGTTACATAAGCCACTGAAGGGCATAGAAAAAAATCCCACTGGGATTATAGAGTGAGAAAAAGAACTATAAATAATGATGTACAGTAATAAGAAAACAGGCTTTAATTTGTTCTGTAAAATCAGAAAATGTGTACAAGGATTTAAATGTCTGAAAATTCAACTACAGTGAAAAGCAACAGCAAAACTAAGTTTTACTCTGAAAGTAAGCACTGTTAAATCAGTCAGTTGAACATAATGTATTCAAGTTTCAGGAAAAAATCATCTTTTTTTTTTTAAATATTGAACAGCTGATATTATCCTTCATGTCACTGTGACAAGGGGTAAAGGAGTCTTCCACAAAATGGAGGCACATCACAGCATCAACGGTAGAAAGATGGATACACTAAAAATGAAAGTTGAGCACGTCTGTACTACTATTGCAGTACAAAAACATGTGGTGAGTTCTGCAACATTACAATTTGGTGTTTTAAAAAGGAGTTCTGCGTAAACCACGGTGCAAATAAACTGCAGCAAAATGTCCCCCATGAAGCAGTCAGGAACTTGCGTCCCTCCTCCAGGATGGTGAAAACCCACGGGCACCCACCACAAACCATCCTGCTTCTACTCGGTAAGATTTTACTTAGATGAACATGGAATTTTAAGCTCTAACACCAGCTGTAGCCTTTTGTTTGTCACACTCCTCAGACAAACTCTTCCATTATCCAGAGCACTTGCAGTGGAATACTTAAGTTCCTCCTCCCTACAGTATTGGTTTTCTCATTTTCCAGCTTTGTGGGGAAAACCCCCAAGTATTCCATGCTGGAAGTTTGCCAGAAAGGCTGCCAAGCAGGGAAGCTAAACCACTCGTCCCTCCCCTGAAATCATCCCAGTAAGTACGTGAACTCAGGGAGAACGTGCAGCTGATAATAGTAATTTTGTCCTTCTCAAAACACATCCCCCTGTGCCGCTCCTTTGGTGTTTTTCTGAACAGAGTAAACCCCGTAAATCACAATTCCGAAGGCTGAGGTGAGCGGGGTGAAGGTCCAACACTCCCACGGGAGCACCAAAGCATTCCAGGGTAGTTTGGGGTGACAGCAGGGGCAAGGGGCTGCAGGTGCAGCCCAATTCTGGTGGCTCAGGAGACAAGTCACTTTATAAACCTTTATTCCCACTCTGTCATCTGTACAGTTTGTACAAGAGCCTCGGTGATTTGCAGTGCAGTGTGAGGACACACACTGTCCTCTGATACAGCCCAGTTATTTCTGCACAAATGGAAAATCATCTGCACACACAGGTTTGCAACCCAGAAGGGGTTTGGTTTAGATTTATGAACCTACCTGACTCCACTCCAAAGCAGTGCTGTGTTCACACAGAGAACAGGAGCACAAAGACTCTAATAAGTATAAATGTTTGTGCTATCAATGTGTATTTAATATCACAGTTTTGATACAAACTCAGCCAAATCCCAGTTTGCAAAAGTTTGGGGTTTTCCAACTGAAGCCTTCTGAGATTTCACCACATAGTCCTGCTGGAAAACCTCCCATACCAAAATTACGGAGAACACAAAATAGACTCGAGTCTATTTTAAATCACTGTCACAGCTACTGTCATACAGAACTCCACACTTCAAATACATCAAGTCCAGCACTCAATATCCTAATATCCTCAATATCCTAATGACCAGCACTCAATATCCACCTCATAACAGCATCTTTAGGCACATCAGGGAGAGGTTTATTAAGCTCAAATAACAAGCATCAAGTCCCCACCCAATCAGATCTTGAAACTACAAAATCTCACAAGGAAATTCTCACAAAATCTGCAGCCTCCACAAACTTAGTACCAATGTGTTTAAGAGCCCCAGTCTCAAGCCTCAGGCAGCAAGTCTGCACTTGTGCACACTGAGAAAAAGAACAGGAACAGAAGGGCAGGGAAGCTCCAGGAACAGCTCTTCCATGACTAAGATTACACCCCTTTTCCTGCTCTCACAACTCATCTATGAAGCATCAGTTTACTCCCCACACCAATAAATACATGCCTTGCAACCTCAAACTTGCCTTTTCCACCAGACAGGAAAGGAGTCCCTGCTCAGTTATCACGTTTCTTTTACAAAATAATAATCTATTATTAACTCTGAGTAACAATCTCACCAAGAAAAAACATTATCAGCTCCACTTTTGAAACACTTTTGATTTATCTGTGGTCCATTATGTGAAAATAGAGTCATTTAACCTCTGCCTTGGTTTGCCATTCTCTACCCTACAGGCTTTGGGAGCTGAAATTCTACCAAGTATTTTTGTTTGTTGCTTTTCTTTCCAGTAAATCTGAAAATACCGACTGAAATTCCTTCTTGTCCTTTTCTGAATGAGACTATAATACTCTTTGATAACATTCTCATGACATCACTTTCAATGCTGGCACGCTCCCATTCTTTATAGATGACATTATTGATTTTCCCTTTTGTTTTACAGGGAGAAAGACATTTAAGTTGCCATCACTTCATTTGTAAGAAGGCTATAAACGAGACACAAGTGAGATGCATTGCCTGGAAATTGCTAATATGAGAACCAAAATGTGCTGGAATACCTGAATACAATTATTTAGCTATGATTGTAATTAGCTGCTTTTAAATCACAGTAATGAACTAATGGAGTAGTTCTCATGCAGAGGAAGTCAATGGAAATCCATCACAAAGCTAATTAAAAGACAGTTTTTAAGTAAAGACTCATGGTTTTGTCTCCCTGTTAGGTCACACAGACTACTGAACTGTGCACTTGGAAAATTTCTGCCAGTAAGGCTGGGAAGCCCCACTCCCCTGTGCCTGTAAATCCACAATAAATTCTGCTTTAAGAGAATCTTCTACTTCAATGAGAGACAGGAAAAGATTTGGTTCTATTTTATGTGTGAACAGAATAAAAACAGGAGAGGTGCAGGTACTGTGAAGTCACACACTGCACTCCTGAGGTCTCGCTGAACATCTGGGCTGCACCAGCCACGAAGGCAAACCCCAAACCTCTGGGTCAGTGAGACATCAGCCACCCCTGTCCCCTTTCCTTTGGTGCTGCTCTTTCCCCCAGCCCCAGGGGCCCATTCACACACTTTGCCAGCCCCAAGGAAAACTTCAGGGAAGCAAATGCTGTACAGTTCTTCATAATTTAACAATATTAACTTCACCGAAACCTATAACAAATTATTTCAGTAATGACTTGTAAGTGGCCCAACAGATAAAGATTAATGAAAGATTCAACGAGGGGAGTAGAAGCAAATATCTGAGCAAAATTCCATTGCCTTCTTTGGGGTGGGAGGGGGGACAGAAAAACACAAAATAAAAAAAAAGAAAAAGATGCCTAGAAGGAAAACACAGCTCGTAACACATTGGTTACAGCAAGGAGCAGGATGATGAATGGCTGGGCTGTGCTGAAAGGGCACATGACAGGAATATATTGTTCTCACCTGTGGACCTCTACTTCTCTCAGATTTTAATGAATCATAGTCCTTTCAGTTCACTTGCAAGTCTCAGCTCTTTACTCTCTGTACAAGACTTTAACATTTCTGTTCCCAGCATTTGCAGGACTGCTGTTGACTGAAGAATTTATGACTCAGTCCAGCTGACAGTATGCTGGAAACAGAAGAGATTTAGTCTGTCTTTCGATACATTCCCAACAACATCTCATTTTTACTCAGGAAATATTCATCATTTTGTAAAATGTTCCCCCCCTGCTCCTTGAGCTGCAACACGGCCAGGGAGTCAAAGAATAAAACTGTGCTACCCGTATAAAAACACACACTTACTGAAAGGTTTTATTTAGAACTTTTATTATAACCATAGTCACAGCGTGAAAAGTAAGTTCAGTAAACCATCAGTAATGCAAAAATTCAATTTCAGGGTGCAATAAACACTTTACATACCTCCCTTTTAAACTCAATTGAACAGACACATCTTTCTGCACCCATCCAAGTCCTGACATCTATTGGGGACTGTTAATGTTCACCGTTTGACAAATAAGCAAGTGTCAACCCAAAAAACGACACCAAGGTGTTTAACCACCTTCCAAGGTTAATTAAAGACAAAGATTAAAGGCTGTAAAGCAAAAGTTTATTTAAGCTTTTCCTCAGTTTGTAATAAAAGAAGAATTGAGCAACTACTGCATTTTTATGCAACAAAAACATCAAGTTTTTATTTTAAAACTCTCTCTGCTGAGGTGTGCAGTCAATTATGGGCTTTTCCCAGAAGCCAAACCTTGATTCCAGGTATTCCTCTGTATTCCAGTAGAAAAGCTGCAGCTTTGCAGTGACTTGGAGTGTTTCAGATTTGGCATTTGTTGCCACTTTAACTATACCAAGAGCAGAGATTCCAACTAAATTTGCTGGAAGCCAAAGAGATGCTCTACACTGAGGTATCAATGGAAGAACAGTAAATAATGATGCAGCAAAAATTATCAGTAACAGATTTTTGCCTGTGACCACACAGTTATACTCCAGTAAATCTATAAACAAACCAAGTTTACTAAATCCCAGTGCAGTGCCTTTGATTGATTAAAGCTGCTTCCTTCTTTCTGTTTTAAGACTCATGACTCCTATTACCTCTCACGTTGGTACTGGAAGGTGTAAGTACATTTTCCTGGTGGAAACCAGGCATTTTCCATGATAAAACCCTGCTTTTATAAGGTTAGAATTTCATTAAACCTAAAAAGTTAGGTTCAGACTCCAGAAATTAAACTTTAGGGGAAAAAGAATCAGACTAAAACATTTTACTTTGAGAACAGACACAGTATATCCAATTGTGATGCAGGTTCTAATGTGCAACTCGAAGTAATCATTTTGAATTTAGTTTTTACTTTTTTCAATAAAAAATAGAGATCATTAGAAGTCCCCAAATGAGTCATCTTTCCTCTCATCTGGAAACAGCACAGTCACTTGATTAAAAGAGCGTGTGGAGATGGGGGGCCTCCAAGCATTCTATTCGTCGTTTTATGGGTTCATGTTTTAAAGCTAAAGCCATTTGTTTAATTCTAACTGAAGCTTTTGGGGGCAGGGAGGCAGGGGATGCAATCCAAAGACCAAGTTCTCAGGAGTGGTGATGTTAAAATGCTTCCAGCACTTGGGCTACAGTAGATTTTCAAAAGCTTTCTGCAGACAACTAGAGATACTTGCAGTCTAAGCAGCAAGGGTGGTTGGGTCCTTACACTAAGGCCTTGACTGCAGCGCTCACTACTCATCTACTATCAATAAATCCTATTTAGAATAGCTTTCTATTCACAGGCCACTCACGCAAGATGTGTTCATCTTGCGCAGATTCTCAGGAGATAACAATGATCAACATCAGGTAATTTTTCTAAATAAATACTGTTGTTGTTTTCTGCTTTATTTTTATACCCCAGAGGCCCTGACTCAACATTACAGAGGGGAGCAGTGTCTTACATCTGACAGCATATGAACTGGACCAAAAAAATCTTAGAGCAAAGGCAAGTGAAAGAAGATCTTTGGCTAAACGGACCTGGAAAGAAAAGGAATACACATGACAGTGAAAAAGCTTTTCCACAAATGACTCAGCTGCCAGTGCTGCCTGGACTGCAGTCATGGCCTAGAGTTTCCTATCAATCAACCTATAACTTGTGTTTTACTTTCTCTTCAACCATAAATCCAGAAACCTGACTTGAAAAGATGAATTTTTGTGGAACACACTGGTTCTAATGTTCCAAATCCCTGTAACAAAATCTGACAATCCATTTCTGCCTTTTTTTAAATTTTTAACCAATATTTACAAACATTTCTACCTACCTTAGCTTAAAAACTGAAGGATTTTTAAGTCGAGCCACACTAAATATTTGCCCATCACCAAAATAATGCCACTCAAAGACTTTATATGTCAGTTTACACATTAAATACATAATGTATTTTTTATGCTGCTACTGACCCCTTAAATCAATAATCTGAATTTATGTCGACTGGAATCACTGCTTTGTCTGTTTGACACTTCTGGCATCTGGAATAGCTTTAGCAATTGAAAAATAAACCACAGGACAAAAACTATCAGAAGCAAGACCATGCTCAAGATGAATATATCACTTATGCACATTTAAAGGCTGGATCAGGTATCAGGTTTTTTCTTAGCTGAGATTTATCTCCCTTTTTCTTTGCAGCACACTTCTAGCAGCATATAACACTACTTTGATTCAAATCAGACAGCCTGATAATTCCAAGGCAAGGTTTTTAAGTCCTCTTACATAATTAAATTTCAAAAACTGAGGTGGAATTATATATTCCATCTTATATGTCCTAGAATTTCTTAGAACTCCTGTGAGCCAAAGAGAAATGTGACAGGACCTCACTCACTACTTCCCTTGAAAATACTGTTAGAGGATGAGGAAACTCAAAATCACTGTATTCTTAATGTTACTATAGGATAAAGCTGTAGAATTAAAGCTCATGTGATCACATATCCACCTACAACAACCACCACACAGGGTCCTCCCGTTTATAAAATGCTTTTAAGCACAGCAAAGCTTTTGACACCACCTCAGTTCTGTACAGTAACTCATTGCTTTCAGCAGCCCAAATCCAGTCTTGAATTTCAGCATCATTCAAACTGGCATGTGCTGCAGTCGAATTACTATCACCGGCAAAGCTAATGAAGCTATTGATAGGAGCTGTCCCAAAAAGGCCAAACTTACCCATGCAAGACTGTTATTTTTCCTAATACAAAGCCATTCCAGAGCCCTTAAACAGTTTCAGAGATTTAATCACTGAAGCAACTGACTGCACTTTTATTGCAGAATGGTGCTATTTATCAAAAAAAAAAAAAAAGTTATATCTATCTATCAATCTGGTATTTCAAATGATTTTTTTTTTTGAGAACAGTCTCAAAAGTAATTATATCTGCCTTCCTAGCATAACTTGGAAACACTTCTTTATACTCAACTTCGTAAAACCCTTTTCATGTTACTAAGCCTGAATAACTGCTCTGTTCTGAAACCACAGCACTACAGCTCACTACAAAGCATTTCAGAAATGGAGCAGTACAAACTCAAAAAATATCCTGACCTTTGTATTCTGTTGAGTTGAAAAATTCTGTGCTTTTTTTCTGGACCTCGTGCACTGTTATACAGTGCACTGAAAAGGCCAATGCTTTGATCTATTTAATCAGAAGGTGAGCAGTTCCTGTGACTGAAATCTTTCCTAGTTCCACCAAACCAAAGCCACAGCTGGATAATTCCAGAGTATATTCCCATCTCCACCACGTGCTAATGAAGGATCATTCTCTGCCATCCCCATACAGTAAGTGCACGACAAGGGCCTATGCCCTCCTGTTTATTTTCTTTTTTGAAGTGGGGAGGCAAGAACTGGGCCCAACCAGCAGAAAACATCATCTCTTTTGTCTCTGGCCTTGGCTTCCACGTTGTGGTTCAGCTGGAACCTTCTGGAGCAAGCACTGAGCTTTCTGGTACAGCAAGAAGGCCCCAGTCCGGAGCACAAACACAGACTGAAAGAATCATCTAAATCCTTCCTAACAACCCTAATGCAAACACTAAACTGAAAATCTACTGTTAGAGTTGATGAAGCAGCAGCAGCTTTTAAGGACAAGAACAAGCTCCATGACATTTGTGGAAAGGCAGCAGCTCACTGACAGAACTGCTGAAGGAAAAGATCTACTCAGTCAGGAACAAACAGTGCCAGGAGGAGAATGCCTTGGTCTCAAAGTTAAATGGAGTTCTGGAAATAAGATTCCAAAATATATTACCGGTTATGTTAGTGAATCTTAGCATGACTTTTATGACATTTTAGGCCAAAATGTCATGAAATTTTTATGAAATTTTAGGCCAAACTCAGTTCTCCGGGTGGATTAGCAGTATCAGCAAGAGGAGAGGGGCACACTGCAGATATGAAATCTGGGACATGGTTTCTTCAGTTCTAGAAAATGAAGGACATACATTCACCTCCAGTATTTTCTACGTTTTATTCTTGGAAACACCTCTGCAGTAGAGAATAATCTGTTATCATGTTTACTGTTATTACTTAAGATGTCCCAATCAAGTTAAAAAAAAAAAAATAAATTTTCTTCCTACTCAACACACTCCTCGAATGTGCAAACTAGCCATGCATTAAAACAGAACTTTAAAATCTGCATTTAACAGGGAACTTTGTCTGTGCTCAGCTTCAGAGGGAGGCTTATGTTATGGTGGTGGATATCACAATTCCATCCTGGCTGAACTGTTACACAGGACAGAAAGTTTTCTGATTTGTGTACTACCATAGGGACCCCTCCCAGGGCACAGCACCCCAGGATCTCTCTCACAGAGCACTGCCAGGACTGCAGCAGGCAGGGAGGAGAGCAGGGATTCCTGCAGGAGCTCCTACTACTGGAAAAACACACCGACTTTTACAGGCTGCAGGAGCTGGTTATGCATAGGCTGCACATTGTAAATTCTTTTACCCTTATGGAAATTCCTAATGCTGTGTGGCCCAGAGAACAAATATGATCCCCTTTCAAAGGCCCTTCTTCAGAGTTTCCAGCCCTGGCTTTTTCCTACCATCCTTCCCAGCTTTTCTGAGAGTTGACCTCTGCAGAGCTGCAGGACTCGAGGATGGGGTGGGGGGTAAAGGGAAGGCGTTCTCCCAGAGCAGTGCATTCCATACATTACTCGGGTAATGGCACTGGAGTTTGTGTTTGGGTTTAATTCCCTTCCGCCTCATTTAAAATATCAATTCTTAGTTACATTCCTGCCAAAAAGTCGCAATGTTTCACCGTCAATTCCCTCAACTCCCATTTCTCCGAGCACCAAAGGGAAAAACCCCAACAGCCTGGGTTTAGTCACAGCTTTAACATTTTGTGAATTCCTTCAGCTGTGTAATGCAAACTAATGTTTTATAAATAGCTTGGGAGAGGGTTCTCAGGTACTAAAAACCACTGAGTGAATTTAGATTTCTTTCTGCCCTCCCACCACCATTTCGTTCTTGTTCCCTCTGTTAGGAAGATCAGTCATTTCAAAGACCTGTTGGTTCATTATCACCATCAGAGCCCCTGCTTGTGCACCAGAGGTGATGCCAAAGTGCTTTAAAGTACAAAACCCAGGAACAGATGAGGTACAGTGGGCACATCCTCAGAGAGAGGCCCCAGTTCAGTGTCCTACAAACCCTGTGCCTGATTTCAACCTGTTCAACAGCTGATATTTGAAAAAATAAGATGCTGCTTCACTTAATCTCTATGTTCTGATTCACTTTTATTTTCCCCTCTAAGTCAATCTCCTTATGCCCAAAGGCAGGTAGAGAACACTATGTTAGTTGCTCTGAACACTTAGTAATAGGCTTGAAAAAGAACAGGTTTTGGAAGTTCAGGGATTCTCTTTTTTGGGGTTTCTGTTCCTTCATAAATAACAGCAAATTTGTCCTCTGTTCATATATACCAAAGGCAAAAGTTAGATTATACTAACCAGCTGCCTCTGAAAAATCACATACTGACCCAACAAAAACCTGAATAACTCCAAACCTTCACCTGAGTGGCCATCACCATCTCAAAAGAATAATATTGTATTAAAAACCTCCAAAAAGTTTAAGCATTCAAAACACCACTGCTGTCTTAAATGAGCTTTCTTCCTTACACCTTTGAACATACTAATTTTAAATTAAGTCTGCTGATTTTTTTTTTCTACTGGTATTTTCAAATGCCACAGATGATACCTCTGCACTGTTATTAATTTGACCCATATACTGAGATACAATAAAACTCAAGGATGTGTTTCCCTGCAGGTTAATTACTGCTTGCCAGTAAATTGCTTCTCTGCCGAAAAAGTGCTCAGAGGTTAAAAAGGCATTAGAAGGTCACACTTTGCCTTGAAGTTAAAAAGAAAAAAAAAAAAAAGAAAAAGAAAACCCCGTTCACAGCTGGGCTGTGAAATTCTCCCATTCCACCCCAGATACTGGACAGTCTTCCCAGCATTGCAGTAAGGAAACAGATATTTTCATGTGGATCATGGCACAAGACATTCCCCATGGTACAATCTTCAGCCTGTTCAGGTTGTTACTCTCATCTGCCTGATTCTCCCTGTCTGCTCCCTCCTCAGAGGGATAAAGCTGAGGACGTTTGCAGCCACCATCACCCACTTGCTCCTTTTCTGAAAAGGGAAAAATCTCCAGCTCGGCACCGACTTGCCAACTGCCAGAGGGCAATGGCAGGCAAAGGTTTTACACTCAAACCACAAAGAATTTCAGGCCACATTCAAACAACAAAGGGTCAGCCAGGTGCTGTCCCCTACAAGAAAACAATTTTCTGGTTCTGAACTTTACCTTCTACTCTCAATTCTTCCCCAGGGATATTTTTTCTTTTTGACTCATTTAAAAAACCACTAGTGGAAGGTAGAGAAAAGAAATACAAGCCAATAGAGTTGTGTTAAAACAATGAGATTATTCTTATCAATACACAGTAAATGTGAGCCAGGAAACTATAAATTCTTAATAAAAGTTTACTTTACAAAGTCAGCAAAAAGCATGTGCTAATCTATAAAAACACTGGTTTTCCTACAACATATTTTTAAGGTAGGTTAAAAAAATTTTATGACAGATCTATTTATTATTTGGAGAACGAGCTTCCTGACAGTGAGTAATACATATAACCTCAAAACTGACAGCAGCAAACAAATATTCTCCACTTCGATCCAAAAGGAATTTATAGTCCATTTGCTGCACTCAGCAGACTGACCTTCAGTCCTGACATTTTCAGGTAACAAGAGTTGTTATAAAACCTGTGCATACTCGTGTGTGTATATATATATGTATATATGAGTGTATATATATATATAAATAAAACTATATGCACAGTGTATAGGTAGTTTGAGAGGGTATTTCACTGTCTGTACAATCACTCCTGGGCTCTGATTCTGTTAGCAGGACAGTATTAGAGAAATACTAGTGGTGATGAGCTTTCAAAAGTTGACAGGGATCCTGCTAAGTGACTGTCAGGCAACACTTTCAATATATAAAGCTTCATTTTTAGGATTAAAGCAGTTACATTGCTATCAAAAACTAAGACTGAATTCCAATATTTTTAGTCTAATTTGCTCCAAATTTTGCCCCAAGTTAAAATATGAAAGGGTGTGGGTTCTTCTAACTATATGAATATAGGTGTCAATCCTAATGACGTAATAAAGGCAAATTTCACTTTGCCAAAAGAGAAACCAAAGTTGTTTGGAAGAGAAACAGATTATATTGCAGTCCAAATCACCCCACTCAGTTTAGGAAAAGGCCTTAATGAATCTGACCCCAGGTCCAAAGGGATGGAGCCGTATCCTACGTGCCATATTTGCTTAGCACACAACAATCAGGCTGCTGCCGGTGCCAGGAGGGGCTCAGGCTGAGCTCACAGTCCAGCTCCACATGGAGCTGCATCTGAAGCAAAGCAACCAACAGGAAACTGTTCTTGTGATCTCCTGCTCTTCAAAGCCCCGGCCCCTCCAACCCACTTATTGGTTCAAAGTTTAATTACTCATCTCCGTGCCCTCCACCCGTGCACGGCGGGGAGCACAGAACACTGTCAGGATGGCACTGAAATGTCACAGGACACAGTTCCTGCCTGATGGAGCCTCCTCCAGCCCCACAGGACCACATTCCTCAGCTGCTCCACGGATACACGCCGACTCCAACCCAGACATCACCTTAAATCCGTAAGACTTCCATTAAAATTACGGTGCCAATTGCTTACGCAACAAATAGATGTTTGTAACAGCACAATGTCATGGCAATAAGAGAAATCATGAGCTTAAAATTAGCAAAAAACTGCACATATTAATTTGGTGATAGATAACAATACTCCAATAGCACAAATGTATTTTAGTGGAGAACAATATAAACAACTTCTGGAAAAAGCCCAAGCACAGTCCCATAAGTTTTTTCAAGTTTTGTGCAAGTCATATAATTGAACTACATGCCACGGATGAGAAACGTGTTCAAATCTACAGAGAAATTAGAAAGTAGCAGTGAAAGAATTAAAGTTACTTCAAGTTTTAAAATGTATTTCCAGTAAGGAAAAGGTGAAGGTGAACGAAGGAAAAAAAATCTCCAGATTCAAGAGCCATAAAATTAGTCCAGGGAAAAGTAATTACTATTTTGATGGCATCACCTCAGATTAATAAAAAATGAAGAGCATGTCCCATATCTTGTCAGCTGCTATTTTTAGGATTTTGATAGACCTGCAGACAATTACCCAGAGCAAAGATAACAACTCCAAAACCAAGCCCATATTTATGTAGCAATAACCCCAAACTTCCAGGTCGAGATTGACAGAATTATTGCTGTGAGTTTATTCATCGTAAAGCTGCATAAGGGACACCAAGGCTGTTACAGCAGCCTCTCTGCAGACATGTTTCCCTCTCCTACACTCATCATCTGCCTTCAAGAAAAAACACTTGTAAAGGACTGTGGAAATAATTTGCTGCCCTAGGTGTGTAATAGAGTTTTATTTAGTCCCGAATCTCACCAGTGAGAGGGAAGCAATTGCTGTCTGGTTGCCCCAGTCAACAGTGATGCAGGAAACAAAACCAATTAATTGCAGAGCTCTCAGAGGCATTGATACACCATCTGGCATAACCAAATCCCACATACAGAGCACTTAAGCACATCATTGTGCATGACAAAAAATTTTTGTCACAGACCTACTCAGAGTCTAACACCCAAGTCACTTATTTCGGGAGCTAACTCAGCTCCTCGCACAAATAACAAAAATAAAATGTAGGGAGTAGGGAAGGAAACTTCCTTACTGGGCTGTCTGCGTACTTGTCAAGTGACAGATCCACCAACTGGTTACAGATTTTGGGATGTGAGGACAAGAAGCTCTCTGAATCCTCAGTCAGCACTGTGTCCATTAGCTTGATAATGGAAAGAAATGCAGAAAGCAACTGAAGCAAAAGTAGCTGAAGGCACCTGTAACACTGAAAAAGGTTAAGTGAACAATCAAAAAGGTTCCAATACTGACTCCCACTGACCTAAATCACAAACATAAGGACCACAACAGAGCACAACCCCAGGGATGCCCAGCCCAGTTCCAGGCAGTCCCAGTTGCACCACTGTGCTGGGGGTAACTGGGGCTTCACTCATCCATCTGCTGAAGACCAAAGATCACCACAGAAAAGAAAAACGCAGTTTAAAAATGTATGTGCTGTCAAAGTTTAGTATCCCTTGCTCCCCCTCCTCCATCTTCAACCATTACTGTCATTTAAATACACCAAACAGTCCTATAAAATAACCTCAAGATGTGAGGGAAGCTGCTCAGCCTGCTGCTCCAAGAGAGCAGGCATGTACCTCCCACAGAAGTGAATGGATTGGTTCCCAAAGAACAAAAGGGAACAAAGCCTTAGGTCAGATGCAACACTGACCCAGAAACACTCACATGGCTTTTCTTCCAATTTCTCATGCTGGTGCCTTCCCATTTTGAGATTAAAGACCATAAGAATACTTTAGTTTGGGTTTTTCTTTTTTAACAGAAGTGATTTCTGATTAGCCAGCACAGTTTACATGAAACCGTAAGATAACAAAAATCACAAACAGAGGTGTTTGGGGGTTTTTTTTCAGTCTGTAGATGGTATTTTAAAGGTTTATCAACCACATAAGCTCTCAGGGTTAACAGAAAAAATTCAAAATCAAGGTAACTCATACTTCTGAACGCACGGGGAGGAAAGCAGGGGAGTTTTACAAACTGATACCACAGAAAGGCTGCATTCCTGCCTGAAAGAGTACACCTGTGCCACTGCTCTGCTGTGCAAGAGCAACTTGGTGTAGAAAAGGTCAAGAGGCAAACCTGATGAGCATGCAAACACTGGAAGTAAAGCAGAAAGCAATTTGCCACCTCTCCAGGGCTGTAGATGTTCTAAATTCATAGCATACTTTGTCATCAATACGGCCTGGAATAAAGACCAGACACCAGAGTGAGTCAGTGCAGAGAACATTCTTTCCTTACACATTTCCAATTTATAAACTAAACTTGGCACCTTAGGAAAAAACTCTGCTACTGCCCAGGGAAAGCAGAAAAAGAGATTGAAAGATATTACAAATGTAACTTATGATTTCACTTAATCACCACTAAATTTACATTTGCCAATTTCTGAGTACATTTACATATTTTTAAGGAACATGCTATAAAGATTAACTGCTTTTGCAAAAGAACTGCCATTCAGTGTCTGGCTAACTTCTCATTGCTGTTTTGGAAGGAGAGAAGTATTTTACAGCCCCACTTTATTTAATCCAGCCATCAAATACTGCCATGGCAGTCCTATAATTCAATCTCGCCAAGCTGAAACACAACCCTGGTACGATTTCAAGCAGCTTAAGAAATTGTGAAACTGCAACAGGAATATCTGCATTACAGAGCAGTTTTTTAAAAGGAACAAAGATTCTCTAGAACAATCCATAATCTGGAATAAAATTACAAACATACAACAGGAAAACATCAGGATTATAAGGGGACCGACAGGAGTAACACTTGGGCACGGAACCAGCTACCTGCACTGTACACACCAAGTCACCAGCTTTAAAAGAAATCCTAGACTCCACTTCCTTCCACTATATTTCTGTTTTGTTCCAGCATAAAACTACAGGCTTCTGACAGCAGGAAGTTCGGAATCCTCCTGTAGGAATCCCATAGAAACCAGAGAGCCTCACAAGCCACAGGCGTGTGCCCGCTCTCAGACTCCTGGTTCGTTACTAAGGAACACATTGCCAAAACCTGCTAAGTTTTAAGACTACTATTCCCCCAATTTTGTAGCAAAATAAATCTTCCTAGAGTCCACAGCTGTGAAAATAAAAACATATAAATACATCTGAGACATGAATGAAATTTCTAGAAGTGCTGTCACTCTCCCACTATCCCACCTACCGAAAAAACAGAGAGGAAGATGTCTGTGATTTATACTCCGTGGTTTGGCACCTTTTTAAGTCTATTTCTTCAGGGAGAAACCCCATCTCACTTCTAATTGTATTTCTTTCCGAATCCAGGGAGCAGTTTGGACAGGGCAGAGTGGCTGTTGGATTTTGCTTTTCCTTCAGTGGAACACTTAGTAGCCAACTCAGAATGACCCAGTCGTGGACACACGACCTCCCCTCCTGCAGGAGACATGACTTCAGACTGGTTTTGGAAGGGAGTGCTCAGTTACATCGATGAAAAAACACTCCACGTACTCTTTTGGCCGAAACAGTTTGGCTCTGACAGGTGTAAACAGCAGAAGAAAGATGAGGGAGAAGGCAAAGTTCTCCTCCGTGAGCCCCCGTGCACCAGCACTGCGGTGTGTTTATGACATTCTGGAGTCTCGTCTGAGTTATGAAATGACAGACTCTCATAACTTGTCACATATCCTGTTTCTCCAAGATCCTCTTCCAAAAATAACACTAGACTTACTATATGACTGTGCATTGTGCTTAATTCAGTTATTCTACATGGTGCCTTGAACTCCCACCATTCAGCTCCAACTTGTTGAATTACTGTTCTGCACAGGAGGGTTTTGCTGCAGCACCAGATACACTATGTGGGGGGAAAATACATAATAGGTAAGAGCCTTTTTTTAATTATTCTCATTTCCAAGAAAACTCACAGGTAAGAGAAATAATTAAATATATTAATATGTTTGTTAAATTTAAAAAGAAATACTGCTCACTAATTTTCATTCCTTTATTCATCGTTCACATCCAGGTTGGATGGGCCCCTGAGCAACCTGTTCTAGTGAGTGCCATCCCTGCCCTCAGCAGGGGGTTGGAACTAGATGATCTTTGAAGTCCCTTCCAACCCAAACCATTCTGTGATTCCCATCATTCTATTAAAAAAAAAAAAAAAGGCTTTTTTTAAGCTGCAAGGAACTGTCATTAAACTTCAAGCATTTATTAAGTCAATTAATGTTGGACCAAAAATGTCTTGCATCAAGATTTCATCTCCACAGATAAACACAAACATCTGTTTAAGTTTCCACTGTAATTAGTTCATTTAAAAGGGACAGAATTTGTACTACACTGTATTTCATAATGAAGTCTGGTCTACAAACAAACTTTGTGCTTTCCTAAATAAACCAGTAATTAAGCAAGAAAGCTGCTGTCTGCAATGACAAACAGCTGCAGTAGGTGTTCTATAAATAAAGCTGCCCCTTGGAACTTCCCCCCCCCCCCCCTTTTTTTTCTTT